>CM018050.1:25735096-26054679 GCA_008638375.1 Nyssa sinensis
TCAGCTCTTGCTCAGCCAATGAGTAAGAGCTCGAGCATCCAGATTAGCACAAAAGGTCAGAAGTGACCGAACATATGCCTTCAGAGCACATATATCCGGACAAGGATCTCAGATTTGATTACAGGATCCAGAACAATACTCCAGACCTCGTCACCGCTTTAGCGGATGCCGAGCAGGGAATAAGGAAGCAATCCTCAACAAGGAAACAGTCTTCAACAAGGGAACTACCATCTAGGGTTATCTTTATGCAATATTCCACAAGGTAACTGCAATCTCCGATGATCAAATCCCTACATTCATAGCTCTGAATCCTAATCAACTTAGGAAGGCCACGGTCTATAAATTAAACCCTAAAGGTCTGCTTTATTCATGCTCATTCTTTGGCTTTCAATACAGTCTTTCAATTCCTTCTACTTACTTAAGCATCGAAGCGGCTACCGCCGGAGCCAATTCGGTGGTCCTCTGATCATCTTTCTGAGTGTTCTATAGGTCACGGAGCCCACACTTATTGCGAGTCGAAAAGTGCAGCATCAGTTTGGCGCCGTCTGTGAGAACGACTAATCTCCAAGTGCTCTATTCATAAACTCATCTCTTTCCTCACAGGAAAACCATGGCACCAAATCTCCGACCGCGACAGAATACTCAGAATTCGCAAAACTCTCAACGTCAGCCGCCTACTCCTCGTACAAGGGGACCAGCGGTTAATCCTATGCGACAAGAGATCGAATCGATCAAACGACACAATGAACTGGTACAGGAACAGTTGCTTGCCATCACTAGAACGCTGGCAACACTCACACAAAACCAAGCAGCGGGTTCTCCTAACCCGCCGGTCAACTTCGCTACAGGAGCACAACCTTCTGTTGCCACGGAGAATGAAGAACTTTATGAGCAGGCTCCAAATAACCATCCCGGGCATCCCCAGGGTGTTGCCCGCGTTGGCAGGGATCCACAACCGTCAGCAGCTCCAGGCTGGGGAACATCAGCCTTCGTTCTTGACGTCCATTACCGGAGCACTACTCGAGCCCCAACTCCAAGGGTCTCGGGAGCACATCCGGCACCGCAGGAGCCTCATCCCCATGCAGCACCAATCCCTCTGGTTCGAAACCCTCCTCCATCCGAAGGGCGTGCTCAACCCTACTACCCTGAAGCTGAGGCTGTCAAGCAGGGTTCGCAAGATGTTAGACTCAGAGACCCACGGAGGATAGAGGAAATTGTCGAGTCTATGGACCGAACAATCGCCTTGAGAGGACCTCAGAACCCTCCAGAGCAAGACAAGTTGGCCAGGCTGCTCGGAAGACTAGCCACCCCATTCACTCACGCCATCATGTCAGAAGAGAGGCCCAGAAAGTTCATGGTGCCCAAGTTCACCCTGTATGATGGATCTGGAGATCCAGGAGATCATCTCTCGCACTACCAGCATACGATGACCCTTCACGGAGCCTCTGATGCTTTCATGTGCCGAACTTTCATCACCAGCTTGAAGGGAACTACTCTGAAGTGGTTCCACAACCTCCCTCCGAACTCAATTACCAGCTTCTATGAGCTCGGTAGACAGTTCTTGGACAGGTTCATGACCAGCGGGAGACTCAGAAGGGGACCAGAATTCCTGTTAAATGTCAAGCAGACTAAGGAGGAATCCCTCAGAGCCTACATTGCGCGCTTCAATGCCGAACTCACGGAGATCACTAACTGCAGCCCAAAGTTCCTTGTAGCAGCCCTAATTGTTGGGCTTGCCCAAGGCGGTTTCAGAGATTCCTTAACAAAGAGCCCCCTAGCCGACATGGCGGCATTAATGGATCGGGCCAGAAAGTACATCAACCTGGAAGAAGCCAACCGCATATCCCAGAAGGGCAAAGACCAGACCCAGAGGGATAATCCAAAGAGGGAGGATCACAAGAAGGAGGACCACAGAAGAGATTCCAACAAAAAAAGGGCCAGAAGCCTAGAGAAGAGAACAACACCCAAAGTTGTGTACAATTCCGGACCAAGGGAGTTCACCAACTTCACTCCTTTAAACACCACACCGAACCAGGTACTCCGACAGATCTGAGATCATGAGAACCTGAGGTGGCCGGAACCAATCAAAGGAGATCCCAGCCTTCGGGACCAAAGTAAGTACTTTAATTTTCATAAAGATCATGGACATACAACTAACACATGCAGGACCCTCTGATATGAGATAGAGCAGCTCATAAAGAAGGGGCGTCTTCGGGAGTTCGTCAAGCAAGACGGAAGGCAGAACCCCCAAGAAGACAAGCCTCAACAACGGCCGGACCAGAGGCCCGAACAGAGGCAGGAGCAGAGGGAAGGACGAAACGAGCCTCAGAGGCAGAACAACCATGTCATCTACGTCCTCCATGCCGACTCCCCTATCATAGGAATGTCCAACAGGGCAAGAAAGAGATATGCTCGGGAGGCCAGAGCTGCCCCGAACGTATTACAGATCTCCAGCGTAGAAAAGAGGCTCAAGCCAGCACCGGAGATCCAATTCACTGAACAAGATCTAGCAGGGGTATACTGCCCTCACAGTGATGCCCTTGTTATCACACTCAAAATCGCCAACTGCAAGATCAGGAGAGTCCTGATCGATACTGGCAGCTCCGTCAACATACTGTTCTATGAGCCACTTAAACAGATGGGGATGGACCATGACAACGTCAAGCCCACTACTGCCGTGATGGCAGCTTTTGATGGCAATCTCAGCACCCCATTGGGGAGAGTCGACCTTCCTACCACTGTAGGAGTGGGTGAAGGGCAGAAGACCACCATCTCGGAGTACATGGTGTTAAACATGAGATCTCCCTACAACGTCATAATCGGGAGACCCCGGTTGCATCAGATAGGGGTAGTCACCTCGACCCTCCATCAGTGTCTGAAGTACGTCCACAACCAGAACGTTCACTCTGTCAGAGGGTGTTAGCCAACCTCCCGAGAGTCCCATGCTATTGCCCTTAAGGAGAAGGCTCCTAAATAGCAATTACAGTACACTCGGGACTGTGCAGATCCAGTTCTCACCCACACTCTCGAGGTGGAAGTTTGCCCATCCAGCATCGAAGAACCCTTGAGCCCAAGGGGATGCGATAGCCGAGCCAAACCTGTTGGCGAGCCCATCAAAGTATTGGTCAGTTCAGAAGCAGAGGGGCGTTATTTGTATATCGGCCCAGATCTGAGGCACACCGAGCAGGAAAATATAGTCAGGTTTCTGAAAAACAACCTCTCTATATTTGCTTGGGAAACCAGGGACATGGAGGGTATAGACCCTAGCCTCATAACTCATAAGCTGATGGTCGATCCAGATCATCCACCAGTCAGACAGAAGAGAAGACCGATTGCTCCTGAACGGCATCGGATTATAAATGAAGAAGTCCAGAGGCTGCTTGAAGCTAGGATGATACGAGAAGTGTTCTATCCCGACTGGCTAGCCAACACTGTGCTTGTCAAGAAGAAAAACGGCAAGTGGAGAGTCTGCGTTGATTATACAGACCTCAACAAGGCCTGCCCCAAGGACAGCTTTCCACTGCCAAGGATAGACCAACTGGTTGACGCCACCGTGGGACATGAGCTTATGAGCTTCATGGATGCCTACTCTGGGTACAACCAGATCTAGATGTACCCTCCAAACCAAGAGAAGACAGCTTTCATAATCGAACGAGGGCTCTACTGCTATAGAGTAATGCCTTTCGGTTTCAAGAATGCTGGAGCCACTTATCAGCGGTTGGTGAACAAGATGTTCGGCCCACTGCTCGACAATACCATGGAAGTATACATCGACGACATGCTGGTGAAGAGTCTGAAGAAAGGTAGTCACCTCCAGCACTTAGCCCAGACCTTCGATATCCTCAGACAGCACAGTATGAAGCTCAACCCCTCGAAATGTACCTTCGGGGTTACGAAGGGAAAATTCTTGGGATACATTGTCTCTTAGAGGGGTATCGAAGCAGACCCCACTCAGATCCAAGCTCTGATTGGACTGAAGTCACCAGGAACCAGGAAGGAAATTCAGGCACTGAATGGCAGAATTGTGGCACTAAGCAGATTTATCTCCAAATCCACTGATCGCTGCCTACCTTTCTTCAAAGCTCTGAAGGGCAGCAAAGCTTTACAGTGGACGGAAGAATGCGAGAAATCCTTTCAAGAACTAAAGGAGTATCTAGCCTTTCCAGAGCTCCTGTCAAAACCAGTACAAGGAGAAAAGCTACTCTTGTACCTTGCAGTTTCTAAAAACGCGGTCAGTTCCGCATTAATCAAACAGGACAGTGGAGTGCAGAGGCCTATATTCTACGTCAGTAAGGCACTACTTGACACGGAAAAGAGATATCCAGAAGTAGAAAAGCTGGCCTATGCCTTGGTCATATCAGCTCGGAAGCTCCGACCTTATTTCCAAGCCCATCCAATCGAGATCCCAACTGCCTATCCTCTGAAGTCAATACTGAGGAAACCTGAGGTATCGGGAAGATTGGTGAAGTGGTCTGTGGAGCTAGGGGAATTCGACATATCATATGTACCCCGAAATTCCATCAAAGGGCAGGCCTTAGCTGATTTTGTTGCCAAGTTCACCCCGGCACTTCAAAACAAGGCACAACTCACCGAAACCTCGGGAACCTGGCTGCTATACATCGATGGATCGTCAACCGATCAAGGTTCGGAAGTAGGCCTGGTACTACAGTCCCTTGATGGGCTCACGTCAGAGAAAGCAATCAGCCTGGGATTCAAAGCTTCTAACAATGAAGCAGAATATGAAGCCCTAATCTTAGGCATGAAGCTTGCCTTGGAATGCGAGGCTCAGAACCTCAATGTCTTCTCAGACTCCCAGCTGGTGGTAAGCCAAGTCTTGGGAGAATTTGCCATTAAAGATGATAGGATGCTCCGGTACTCCGAACTGGTGAACCACTTGAGGCATTCCTTCCAGACATTTACTATCCGGAAAATTGAAAGAAGTCAGAACTGCAGAGCAGATGCTTTGGCTAACATGGCGTCCCGCTTAAAGTCTGAAGCAAACTCCACAGTAAAAATCTCTTATCAGCCAGGACCTAGTATAGAGGAAGCCCAAGTTGCTCAAATTACTGAACAGTCCCAGAGCTGGATGACTCCAATCCTCCAGTACTTGCAATCCAGGCTCCTCCCCGAAGACAAAAACAAAGCCAGGAGAATCCGAATCAGAGCGGCTCGGTACCTAATCCTGAACAACAAGCTGTACAGAAGGTCGTATTCTCAACCTCTGTTAAAATGCTTAACTCCAGAAGAATCACAATATGTCTTGGCTGAAATACATGAGGGAATTTACGGGAATCATAATGGGGGCAGAACTATAACTCACCGAGTTCTATCTCAGGGCTATTACTGGCCTAGCATGTTGAAACAAGCTAAAGAATATGTTCGGAAGTGCGACAAATGCCAAAGATTTTCCCCATATCAACATCAGCCTCACCACGAGCTCATCCCGATTCCTAGTCCTTGGCCCTTTGCTCAGTGGGGGATGGGCATCGTGGGTCCATTACCAAAGGCACCTCCAAACAGGAAGTATCTCTTGGTGGTCATCGACTACTTCTCTAAATGGGCCGAAGCTGAACCTCTAACACATATCACAGAGAAGGAAGTCGAGAGCTTCACCTGGAAAAATATTATTTGCAGGTTCGGCGTACCACGTGTGATTATCTCCGACAATGGGACACAATTCACTGGTAAAGGCTTCAAGAAATTCTGTGAAAATCTCAACATTAGGCAGCACTTTGCCTCTCCAGGCCATCCACAAGAAAATGGGCAAGCAGAGGTCACCAACCGAACAATCCTTGACGGGTTAAAGAAAAGGTTGGAACAGGCCAAAGGAAAGTGGGCAGAGGAACTCCCTGGAGTTCTTTGGGCCTACAGAACAACCAGAATAACTCCCACCACTAAAACTCCCTTCTCACTAGCCTATGGAATAGAAACAGTAATTCCGGTTGAAATTGGTATGCCAACCCTGAGGACTGAAACCTTTGAGCAAGAATCCAATGATCAGCAGCTGATGGAAAACTTGGATTTGCTTGAAGAGAGAAGGGATCAAGCCAGCATCAAGATGGAAGCCTATCAACAGAGAATGGTCAACAAATCCAAGGTAGGACTCAAGACGGTCAGCTTTCAAGTCGGAGACTTTGTCTTAAGAAGAGTCTTTCAAAAGACCAAGGATCCCACCATGGGAAAGTTGTCACCAAACTGGGAAGGCCCCTACAATGTAACAAAGGTTGTTCGGCCTACCACCTACTGGCTAGAAGACATGACTGGGAAGCCTGTTCCTAGGCCATGGAATGTGGAACACTTACGGAAGTATTATCAATAGAGATATTTCTTTTACTTCCATAGAATGTTCATCAAAAATGCACAGGCCTCCAAAGCCTGGTCCATAATGTACAAGTCTCAGTACTTAGTCCATCAAAAATGCACAGGCCTCTAGAGCCTGGTCCATAATGTACAAGTCACAGTACTTGGTCCATCTATAAATGCACAGGCCTCCAGAGCCTGGTCCATAATATACAAGTCTCAGTACTTGGTCCATCAAAAATGCACAGGCCTCTAGAGCCTGGTCCATAATGTATAAGTCTTTGCACTTGATCCATCTATAAATGCACAGGCCTCCAGAGCCTGGTCCATAATGTACAAGTCTCAGTACTTGGTCCATCAAAAATGCACAGGCCTCTAGAGCCTGGTCCATAATGTACAAGTCTTTGCACTTGGTCCATCTATAAATGCACAGGCCTCCAGAGCCTGGTCCATAATGTACAAGTCTCAGTACTTGGTCCATAAAAAATGCACAGGCCTCCAGAGCCTGGTCCATAATGTACAGGTCTTAAGTACTTGGTCCATCAAAAATGCACAGGCCTCTAGAGCCTGGTCCATAATGTACAAGTCTCAGTACTTGGTCCATCAATAATGCACAGGCCTCCAGAGCCTGGTCCATAATGTACAGGTCTTAAGTACTTGGTCCATCTCCTAATGCACAGGCCTCCAGAGCTTGGACCACCCTAATGCACAGGCCTTCCGAGCTTGGCCCATCTTCAATTAGCAGACTCTGTGATCCAGACCATCCAAAGGCAGAAGTTCTAAAGCATCTTCGACCAAAACTCACACAAGTCTCCCAGATCTGAACTCCTCAAAGTTGACACTTAGCTTATTTTGCTTATCTACCAACGAGCAACAAACAGTACAAGTGCCGAACGGATTTAAAGAATACTGTTTCAAAACTTCAAGTTTTGTGCAAAGTTTCTTTGATCTATTCTTGAGACATACAGAGGAGTTATTTATTAGAAGTGCACAAAAGGGTGATCTAACTCAGAAAAGCACATTCAAACGGAAGAGAACATCAGAATTAAGGAAAAAGAGATCAATTTTATTGATGATTTATAAAAGTTTACATTAGTACAACAAAGACTGGAAATAAAACAGAGTCTACAATAAAGACATCATTACATAGACTATTACAGAAGCTACTACATCACTACGATCCGTAACATCATGGCTTTCTACCTCGGATGATAAAGGGGCACAGGATCCAAACTTCCATTACCGCCGCCACCGGCTTCATTTGAAAGGAAGAAATCCTGAACCCCAATCTGCAGCAAGGAGCACCCAGGCCATTTCATCATCACTATCATTGATCTCACGACCAATGGATGATGAGGGCTCTGGGTCTCAAGGGGCCTCCATTCATCTCCCTCAAAGCAGTTGTCACACCCCAACCGATTTGAGCAAGGGTCTCTGTTAAGACACGAAGAAGAGGAGGGGCCCTACCTTCGTTTTCACCACCAACGCTCCAGGCATCGATTGAATCAAGGAGAGTCCCCCACCAGTCGGAAGAATTTCAATCGGATGCCAAGATGGACAAGAGGACTTGCGCCTCCTTTAATCCTTCTTTGGAGACTGAATCAAAGGGGAGGATAACTCTCGGCCACAGTTTAATCATTCCTAACTCAGATGAAGAATCGTCCATCATCTCCAGGCGAATGGAAAAATTTCGGCAGCATCTAGAGTCTCTCTTACAAGGGAATAATTTGGAAACAAGAGGGTTAAGCTCAACCGTATGCCCTCGTTTCCATATATATAGACCTTTGAAGTCCAAAAGCCACCCAACTGAACCGTCGCAACGGTGAAAAAGAGATTGGCCTCGAAATCCCAAACGACAATCGAATAAATAAACGGTGTATTAAATGTGCCTCTTCGATATACCAAGAGACAGGGTATAGAGCTCTCTGAACAAAAAACTACAGTAGCAAAGAAGAGGGAGGCAAAGTCTAAATGTACAAGCCTCCTATCCGGTATACAGACCCTCCAGTCTTATCTATTTTATGATAGGCCGTTCATACGGCAAAGGCCAACAGCTCTGATATATCCTGATCCTAAAGGCTCGGAAACAGCAATGTCGGTCATTGTAAATGACGGGCACAAACTGCCTAGTTATCTTCACAAGCCCTTGGTTCAGAGTAGTCTATTTCAGAGCTCTGCAGAAGTTTACTCCCACTCCATTGGGCTCTGTCTATCTGATTATGTTTTCTTTCTTATCTTATTATGATGAGACAATTGAAGTTAATCTACATTCACTATTTAATGACACGTATCGAAGCTTAGAAGGCAACTATTGACTGCTGGACAGTTGATCTAACATGCAAGAGGCTTAGAATAGCTACACTTGCGACAAATTTCACAGAAGGAAAGAACACAAGAAGAATCCGAAGGAAAGTCAATTTTACTGATCAAAAGGGTATATTCATTACATCAAAAGGGAAATGGCAAAAACAAAGAAAAATAAAAGCCCATAAAGCCTCAAGCCTTGTCAGAAGGGCCTGGGTCCTCCTCCAAATTAAGGGCAGTAGCCCCAGCCGTCTTGTACGGGTCAGGACCAGACGAGGCAGGTTCAGGAGGAACGATTGATGACACGTCAAAATATGGGAACTTAGCCAGGAATCTAGTTCGGAAGCTTTCAAAACCAAACCGGATCAGGTCATTACCTATCTGTTCAACTTCCTTTTTCAATTCCGTCTCAGTCTCAATCTTGGCATGATCAACTACCTCTTGAACCTTCTGATCAAAGGAATTTCGGAGCTCAACCAACTCCGCCTGAAGCCCCGCAACTTGCTGAGCATATATGTCCCTCTCAGACTCTGCCACGGCAAGGTTGGGGCTAGCTTCCTTTAGACCCTCCTCAGCAGTCTGAACCTTGGATTGGGCTATCCCAAGCTCCAGCCTCATTTCGTCCATTTCAGCCTTCAGTTTCTCAGCCTCCTCGAGACTCATGGGAGTCACCATCAAAGCAGCTAAACTGTGCATGCTCTGCACGAGGCAAGACAAACAAGTTAGATTGAACAAACAAACAAACAGAAAAGACAAAAAAATCTTCAGAAGTTACCCTCATCTGGAGATTCATCATCTCATTCATCAGCTTGGAGGGGTTGTCCCCCCTGTACCGATGAAGGCCCTGAGCCCATATTTGGTCAAAAGCCTTCTTGGCAATTTGATAATCCGGCTCATCAAACGGCTCGGACGGTGCAGCAGGCACCTTCCCTTTCCGAGCCCTTCTGCTCGGAACGGAAGGGGCAGGAGGAACGGCCGAAACAGGAACGGCAGGTTCGGCCTCCTTCTCAGCCTCGACAGGGGCTGGCTCGGGAGATCCAGAAATCAATCTCCTTCTTTTTACTTCAAGAGGGGGATCAAGCTCAACTCGGGAGGAAGCCTTCCCCACCACTTGAGCTTCCGCCGCTGCCCATTTCGACGTTAGCCTTTTCTTAAGCACTGTAGAACGAGCAGCCATCCAATTCTTCGGGGTAATAATAACAGTATGAGCCCGATTGGAAGCCAAAAGTAGCACACGGTACTGATCTCGCAGTACGTCGGTAAACTTGGACCTCCTCCAAGCACTCCTAACTGCACATAAGTAAGAAATGACATATCAGATTATCAGTTCGGAAGGCATAACAAAGCTAAAGCAAACCTAAGGGAATAAGCCTCACCCTTATGACCCGTGGCACGAGGGAATAGCGAGGCCTCACCATCTTAGAAGTCTTCATGCTCCCATCCTCCTCCAACAAAGAAGTACACGGTACTGATCTCGCAGTACGAGCCCGGTTGGAAGCCGAAAGTAGCACACGGTACTGATCTCGTAGTACGTCGGTAAACTTGGACCTCCTCCAAGCACTCCTGACTGCACATAAGTAAGAAATGACATATCAGATTATCAGTTCGGAAGGCATAACAAAGCTAAAGCAAACCTAAGGGAATAAGCCTCACCCTTATGACCCGTGGCACGAGGGAATAGCGAGGCCTCACCATCCTGGAAGTCTTCATGCTCCCATCCTCCTCCAACAAAGAAGTACCACTTCTTTCACGTTTTATTAGAAGTGGGAACGGAGGACAGGGGCCGGAACCCCTTTTCAAAGGACATGTAAAAAAGGCCTTCTGCCTTCTTGAACTTCAGATCCATGTTACTACGGATCAGATCCATGGACACATCTACCTCGTTTTGATGTCCCAACACTACAAACCCTAGAAGTTGCGGTGAACTATTGAGATTCAGGTCGACAGGGCAGAGCCTATACCAACAGAAAAATTGTCTGACTAAATCCGGCAATGGGAGTCTCAAACCCATTTCGAACCAGGCGAGATAAACACATATCTCCCCGGCTTCAACATTTTGGGGACGATCCATGGGGCCTGGTACTCTGCAGGTCACATTTGGGGAAAAATTATATTTTACCCTCCACTCGTCCAGAAGGCTCTGAGTAACAACACTCTCACCCTCTTCTCTATGGGAAAACCTACCAAAGGTCTCCCCAACCCTGTCTCGGGGCTCTTCAAAGGCATCAACTATCCTCACCTCAGGACTAGGGGGAGGTTCAACAGGCCTCTCCCCAATATCTACAAGGGCAAGGTTACCTACGTTTTCCACAGGAGACGGCACAGCTATCTCAGAAGGATTTCCTACTCCCTCACTTACATTTGGGGATTCAAGAGGAGCAGACATTACTCCCGGACTTAAGAAGAAAGAAGCAAGAGAAGAGAAAAGATCGGTCGAACCTGTTCTAACTCAGGAAATCAGTGTTCTTCAAGGTCGCACAAACCAACAATGGTGGAGGAGATCTTCTAGCACAGTGAAAATGACGGGGAAAAGGTCATTTCAAAATCTCACCCCGTACTTATAAGCACAGTATCAGAAGGGACCTACCAAGCCTAAACGCCATGACGGTTTGGAACAATGATGATTTCGAGAAACCCAACTATCGGCCCAGTACAATGATGACCTTGAAAAGACCTAATCTTCGGCTGCGCAATAAATGACGCCCCAACAGTTGCCTTGGAAGGCGAACAGGCAGGACACATGACTCTCCGAAAAAGGCTTAGCCCTAGTTGCTTGTTAGCATCAAACTAGGACTTGGGGGGGAGTAACTGATATACCATAAAAGAGCAGGCCAATCAGCACTTGACTACGTATGATCATAAATCCAACTCATGCTCAAGCTAACTCAGCTCTCGCTCAACCAATGACTAAGAGCTCGAGCATCTAGATCAGCACAAAAGGTCGGAAGTGACCGAACATATGCCTTCAGAGCACATATATCCGGACAAGGATCTCAGATTTGATTACAGGATCCAGACCAATACTCCAGACCTCGTCACCGCCTTAGCGGATGCCGAGCAGGGAATAAGGAAGCAATCCTCAACAAGGAAACAGTCTTCAACAAGGGAACTACCATCTAGGGTTATCTCTATGCAATATTCCAGCAAGGTAACTGCAATCTCCGATGATCAAATCCCTACTATTCATGGCTCCGAATCCTAATCAACTTAGGAAGGCCACAGTCTATAAATTAAACCCTAAAGGTACGCTTTATTTTCATGCTCATTCTTTGGCTTTCAATACAGTCTTTCAATTCCTTCTACTTACTTAAGCATCGGAGCGGCTACCACCGGAGCCAATCCGGTGGTCCTCTGATCATCTTTCTGAGTGTTCTACAGGTCACGGAGCCCACACTTATTGCGAGTCGAAAAGTGCAGCATCAAGTACATTTAGGAACCAAATAAGTATAAAAAACTAAACATTAAGAGAGAAAAATATGACATTTTGTATTCTCATCACTTAACTATTTTGGTGTTTCTTTTTTATTTGAAATACTTATTCAATGGGCTTTCATTAGGGGTGCAACTTGGGCAGGCTAACCCGAACCCAACCCAAGCCCGACCTGAGTTTTTTAAGGCTTGGGCTTTATTTTTTATACTTTAGGTTGGGCTTGGGCAAAATAATTCAAGCCTGATCTAAATTAAGGTTGGGCTTGAGTTGAGACTTTGAAAACCCAAGCCCAACCCGAACCCGAACTCGAATTTAATATTTTATATATTATATTTTTTAAACTTTAATTATCCACCATTATATTAATAGAAATTCTTTATAATAATTACTATTTACATTTTTATAATTTCAAAAACTTGTTTACCTTTAATATTTTTTAAAATTAAATTATGTTGAAGGAATTATTTTAACGATTTTTGGTTTCTTTTAGAAGGAAAATTGAGAGAAATTATTAGAGCTTTAGTATATAATCAAAATAGGAGAAAAGACAACAACTTATTAAAGAAATCGTGAATAAAATCTAAAAATTGAAATTAATAATCAGGTTCAGGTCAAGCTCGGTTTGAACCCAATACTAATGAATTTTAATTCGAGTTGGGCTCGGGTTAGGTTGTTCGAGTTCAAAGTCGGGTTCAGGTCAAGCTTGGGTTAACTGTTTTAAAGCTTGGGTTGGGCTTGGTCATTACTCAACCGAAGCCCGGCCCATTTGAGTTAGACCCCTAGCTTTCATATTTCATTCATAGATTCAAGCTTAAGGCTTGATTTCTGAGGTTCAATTTTGGAGTTAAACTCTACAATTCGAGTTATAGAGCTCGTCTTTGAGCTTTTTGATCGCGGGCTAATGGTTTTTTTACCCTTGCGAGTCTTAGTTTCATTTCTAAGTGTTGGAAATCAATTTGATTTCCATTGTTTCTGACCTAGTTCTTGAAGGTCTGTCAATGGCTTCCATGGTCTATTCCTTACTGTTTTGGATTATTTCTTAGTTCAAACCACCCTATTATATTGCAGAACCTTAAAGAAAGTTAAAGGATAAAAAAAACACATGTATTGGCTTCAATCGATTTTCTCTCTCTAAAAGTAATTTTCTATCTTTTTTGCCTCCCCTTCAGTTCTTGCTTCTCCATGGTTTTTCTTCAGCTAGAAGCTTCATTTTATTCTTCATAGTTTGGCTAAGGCGCAGGTTATTACCTTTCTCATGTTCCCTTCGTTTCTTTCTCATTCTCAATTCTCTTTATTTCTCTGATTCCCCCCCTCGAGTTTCTCGCATGTCTAGCACTTATCTACTATGACAATCTAAGTGCAACTTATATGGTTGTTAATCCTGTCTTTCATGTTTGTTCTAAACATATAGGACTTGATTATCATTTTTTTTGTGAGCGTGTTTTCTTTGGCATCCATCGTGTACAATTTGTATCCTCTACTGATAACTTTGTTGATATCTTCACCAAAGATCTTCCTAAGCAGTGGTTCTCTATTTTGTGTTTTAAACTTGTCTCTTCTATGCTGCCGAGTTTGTAAGGGATCGAGTATTAGAGCCAAGACCTAGCACTAACATTTCGAATAATCAATTCCACTAAAATCTATGATTTATTGTGAATATCTTCTTTGTATATTTTGTGTAAATCTCTCCCTTGCATCAAGGGATTGTTAATATCTTCTTTCTATATTTTTTGTAAATCTCTCATTTACATAAGGAATTGTATCATTCCCAAAGACTAGGGGATTATAATAACTTTTTTATTTTTGATATATTTCTCCTTGTATAAATCCATATGTATAATCAATGAGAAGTTAAGCTTTTACTCAAACTTATTCATCTTCATTCAAGATGAAAAGGAGAATGTGGTGTTACATTTTGTGGATATGTTGTGATAACCTAAAATACTATTTTATTATTAATTGTTGGATTATAAATAATATTTTATTTTAGTTGTTAAATGCATGGAATAAAATATTGCAAATACAATGATATATGAAGCGATATATAGTTTTTTTATTGCAATAGATATTTTTATGTGAATAAAAATGATGGCCTTAAAGGTTTCAATCCAAGGTATTACAATAATTTTGATAATAATAATGCATTGACTATAACTACTAATGATTTATCTTGAGTAACAATTCAAATAGGTTAATTAGCTCAAAAAAGGATTGATCAAGTTTGACTAATGATGAAAATCTCAACCACATGATATTCTCACATGATCAAGTATCAAGTTAAACATAAGGTAAATGAAAGCATTCAAGTTCAAGTGAAATCAAGTGAAAACTTTGATTTTTATTATTTTGAGTTTTAGAGTGAATTAGGTTATGATTGATCATATGCATGAGTTCTAAATATTTAAGTGATCCTCTAAAACCAATCACAAAATAAATTTTCAAAGAACTACATTGATATATTTTAAGGGTAGAAAAATCATGTCATTTGAAAAAGATAGCACTAATCAAAATAGGCAAATTGTTTAAACTGCCAAAATTAGTCGAGCAATTCTCAAAACCAGTTGACTAATTCTTGAACCCTTTTTCTCTACCAATGAACCAAACGACTAATTTGATAAACTAGTTGATTAACTGAACATTTTGAACACAAAAATGAACTCACTTTCTAAATTAGTCGACCATTTTGATAAAACTAGTCGACTGCTTCTTTAAAGGAATTTTGTGTAATAAAAAACTAGTCGACTGATTCTTGATATCAATTGATGGATTGTTCTTGATAAGATGAACCTTAAGCCTCCTGGACAAATCAATTGAACTCATCAGTCAACTGGATTATGATCCAGTTGACTAACTGATTAAACCAAACGACTGTTTTGTTAATCTGGCAATCGTAAATTCAAATTTTGAACAAATCTAAAATGGGAAATGTCTATTTTTTTAATCAAACAACTATATTCTACGAAGGCCTATATATAGAGGTTTTCTACATCATTTATTACTAACAAATTGCATGCTTTAACTTACAAATCTTTTAATTGACTTTAGATCTCATTCATTGCAAAATGTAGATCTAAAAGTTATACTCATCTTAAATACTCAGAGTTATACTTTATTAATCTTTAATGAGTGAGTAATTATTTCAGCAATCAACTCTAGAAGAGATTATCCATTGGTATCAACTTGTATATTCTAATTGTAGTGAGATTTAAAGGTAAGTGCTACCCTTGTGAGACAAAAGAGCTAGGAGTTTTTATTGTAAATGTTTGATTTGCACCTCAGAAAGAGTTCACATAGTGAAAAAAACTAAAGCTAGGAGTTTAAGTTGAGGACTGTAGGAAGTTTTCAGAATCTTGTAAAAATCTATGTTTGCTCTCTCTTCTCTACTCTTTACATACTTTGTGTTTCACTTGCATTAATACTTAAAGTTTGTAAAAGTAATTAATACTTGCCAAATACTCAGATTACCCCTCTCTTGGGAATACTTCTTGACAAAAAAAAATATATAAAACATTATTAAAATATCACGATATATTGGAATATATTGCGATAAATATCGTAATTTTTTTAAACACAATTCTCAATATGTTGATGAAATATCACCAAAAATATCGTGAAATATCTCACACTGCAGATTTCATAATTTGTTTATGATTATTTTAATATTTTTTTATCACCAAGCAAAATCAGGTTTTTTAATTTTAATTTAAACTTTTAAATTTTTTCAATAAAAATGAGTGATTCTATTATTTATCAATCAATTATTTTTTAAATTTTCATTAATCATTAAAATATATATATATATAAGTATCTATCATAATAATTTGTAAATGATATTAATTTACATATATATTTTAAAAATATATATAAAATTTGTTAGCAACTTAGATTATATAAATAGTATAATCTTTTAGTAAAAGGTCATCACTTTTGAATGAATATATTCAAGCATATTTTTAATAGAAATTATATATTTGTGAGTAAGTCCTAAAAAATCTTAATATTTAATATTTTTATATTTTTAAAACTTTTTCAAGATTATTATTTGTTAAAGGGTTAATGATATATACGCACAAGATTAATATTATATTGTAAATATAATGGAGTATTTTTTTATCGACAAAAGAAGAATTATATTACTGATGTAAAAAGAGAGTGTACATGGGATACATCCCAATATTACATTAAAAGTTAAATGTATAAGACTTCAAAATTACTGAACTTCATCCCAATTAGATTGGCGCAAAAAAAATAAAAAGACACATCACAAGGGTTGGCACCAAAGAGGGGACACATTATAAGCCAGCATAAAACCCAAAAGAAAAGGAAAGATATAATGCAAATTTAAACTCAACCAAACACCCTTTAAAAGATAAAAACTTGTGTACTCCACTTTGTTTTTACCTAGAGCATAAATTCCTCGGTAATCCGCTCATAAAAAACCCAGCCAAAACCAACCCTTCTTCCATATAACTGATCAAATATACTGTATTTAGGAATCTAACCTGTATAGAAGATCTTGAGTTGAAACACTTCTAGTAACACCTTTTGCCTTAGCACAGAAGATCACCTTCAATTTAACCATATCCATTATAATAACCCAATTAACTTCAACCTTCTCAAAAACTACCTTATTTCTTATAAACCATATCATCCAGATTACAGTAATTGAAATAGCTTCTCACACTATTTGTTTCTCATCTTTAAACCTCCAGCCTTTCCACCACTTAAATAATCCCGTAATAAATTTTTGAACAACCCACTCTACTCCCCACCACCGCAAGATAGATGTCCACAATACCCAAACTTTTTTACACCTTAATAATAAATGTTCTATTGTTTCAATCTCAACATTGCAGAAATGGCACTTACCTTCCTATTGATTCAACAAGTCAATCTGAATCAACCAATCCGCAACCTTCAATCTACCTTTCCAAGCCAGCCAAGACACAAATTTTACTCTTGGAGGAGCAGCACATCGCCACACCAAATCAACATCTTCATATCTGCGGCCAAATTTATTAGAATAAGAATCATAAATTTTTATACATACCACATGTTTGTCAAATATATATATATATATATATATATATATATATATATATTATTTGCAAAATAGTGACTCAAAATGATACATTAGCATCCCATGTAATACTTCAAAAAAATTTATTCAAAATTTGTATGATTAAATATTAATATTCATTATTTTTTAAAAAATTATTTTATCGATATATTTGAAATACGCTTGTGATGTATTCCTTTCATTATATTTTTATTTCTTGAGTAAGAGTATGCTTATAAGTAACATAATAGTTGAGAACATATAAGACTTTAATAGATAAATAGTATAAATAGATGGCTATTATTCTATGTCAAATTTTAAAGTTAAACATTTTGGTAGGATAAAATAGGAAGGCCACTAAGCCACCATGTAAGCCACTCAGTATCTTTTCTATTTTAAGTAATGATTTATGATTCATTTATCTTCTCTCATCTATATCTATCTTCATCCATGTGAGGGAGAGAGAGAGAGGGAAGAGAAAAGAAAGAGATGGGTTCCCTCTCTCCCCCTCATCCAGTGACATATCACATGGGTGAAGATGAATGAATCATAAACCAATACTCTTCTATTTTATTGAATATATACAAATTAAAAGGAAAAAAAGGGCAAATAAGTGAAAGTTTAGAAGAGTAAGAAGAGAATGGGGATTGAAGTCCCATTTAAGATGGCAAAATTTTTTCATTCAACTAACGCAATCTAGATTGGAAGCCCATTATATACAACCACCAAAGTAGAATTTCTTTCTCCTCCATTATTGTACTAAAAAAGAAAGAAAAAAAAAAGAAAAGAACGAGAAAAAACCATTTAAACCCTGTAGAATGGGGTGAGTCCCGTCAAGGTACTCATTTAATCATTAATTTATTATTTATTTATTATTATTATTTAATTTAATTAATATATAATATGTATAATAATGAAAAATTAAAATAATATTACTTTTTTAAAAAATATAAATATATCAAATTTACTTAAAATTTTAATATGAGAGTAAAATATGTCATCTATTCTAACCCAATCTATTCTATCTATTACATATCCATTACATATAATATTACAATATAAATTCACCTGTCACTCTTCATCTTCTCTCTTTCAACTCCAATCCAAAGTAGCACTATTTCCCAAATTCCTCTTTTATCCGCTCTTCTTTTTCAAACTCTAATTTAACTTTTAAAAAAACTTAAAAAGACTTATTTTCCATCTCTATTTTTTCTTATAAAAAAAAGTTCCTATTTCTATCTACGCAATTGTTGTTATTAGAATCTCATAAAAATAAAATAAGATAAAAAAATGGAAACAAGATAAAATAGAAATAGAACAAGACTAATTCCTAATTATGTGGATAGAGATGGGAAATGAGTCTTTTTAATTTTTTTTAAATTAAATTTGGGTTTAAAAGAGAAAAGGAATTTGAAAATTAGTGTCACATGGAATTGGAGTTGAAAGGAAGAAAATAGAGAGTGGCACGTGAATTTACATTGATGTGAATTTTGTAAGGAAAAAGTTAGAGAGTGACACATGAATTTATATTGTAATAGTGTATAGATAGACGAGGGAGAACATATATATTATAGAGGGAGTTCCAGGGGAATACTAAGCTTAAATATGATTAAGCAGTCATTCCATCAAAGAAGCCCTATAATAATTTGCTCAGGCCACAAAACCTCCCATCAGACGAAAAGTTGATGAGAGATCAGAGTATGGGTAAGCTACACTTTGCTTTTAGCCCCCCTTTTTCTTTTGCTCATTCCGATAAATTTTTGTTTATTTCTTAGTTGAGATCTTTAATGTTTTGTTAGGTATTTGGTTTATGCCATTCCCTTGCTTCTATTGTAGCCCATGGGCCTTCTGTCACTTTCAGTCAATAAAATTCAATCGTTTCACTTCAAAAACAAAACCTCTATCTAAAAAACATACATTCTCTATGATCCCTACCTACTCCCTACTTTTTCATATAAAAACTCTTTTCTTCTTCTTCTTCTTCTTCTTCTTCTTCTTCTTTTTTTAATAATTTATGACTGTTAATAACTTCTCTTTCTATTCATACTTTATAATGTCCTGATAATCTACCGTCTCTCTCTAATATTTTTTGATTCGTTTTGTTTCTTATTGGTAGAGGCTCAATGACAATTACGCTCACAGTGCTGGAGTGAGATGTGTAGTCGTACCATGGGATGGGTCAGTGTTACCTGATATGGATTCTCACCTTTATTGTGGCCAAAGGTGTTGTATTATGTCCCGGGTAAATTGAGTAAGCCACACATCAGTTCGAAACATCTTCTATGCAAGCACTGCAAATAGCCAGGTCTTGCTGCATTGTGATTGTCATTTTGGTTGCAGTGTGATTGGCTTTTGAGATTCACCAGTTTTTTTTTTTCTTTTTCAACACGAATACTTGCGGAATAAAAATAAATAATTTGAAAATTAGTTGCCACTTCGAACCTTAATACTTTTAGTTTCATGAGCAATTGTTGATTTGAAAAATAAATATTAAATTTCAATAAACTAAAGGTCCCCAAGAAGTCCTTTCTACGTTGCTATGGTTCGTTCAATTTATAAATCATACTTAATGACTTTTTCAAGTTTAAAATAAATTTATTTGCCGCACTTAATGGATCTACAGTTAACCTAAAATAGATTTTTTCAAAAAGTAATTCAAGTAGAACTTTTTTAAAAATAACCTAATAACACTTATTAATAGCTGATCCACTCTCATTTAAGCACTTATCAAATACATTCATTTAAACGATAAATAATTTAACTTAAATAATACTTTTCTACAACTACTTATTCAATACAAGTTAACTTAAACCATATTTTTTATCAACTCATCCAAACGAGCACTAAGACTATGACTTCATGTAAGCTTTTGAAAGTGCAATGGATTTATTTCTATTCGAGCATGCCTATGTTCACGAGGTTCAATCTTTCTATCATATTTTTAAATTAATTTTGTTTGCATTATCAATCTTGCTTTTTACCATTAATGTTTAATTTTTCTCTCCATTACTATATCTATGGTTGAGCTTTTCGAAAAAAAATTCATTATTTTTGGTGCAGTGTACCTACGTCAATGAATAACTGTCACATCAATAGAATGTTTGGGTCACATATTAATGTAGCAAATATTTATTGACTCGAGTGCACTGCACCCAGGATTGGTGAATAAAAACTCGAATGTGTGGGTTACATACTAATGCAGCAAATATTTATTGAGTCGGGTGCACTGCACCCGGGGATCAGTGAATGACAACTTAAGCTTTTCTCTCTCTGCATTGATTTGATTGGTCTAAGTATACTCAGTTTAATTAAAAGGTATTTCCAATATAGTTTTTATTTAACAAGATGGAAGCATCCTACTACTACCCGCAATGACAGTACTAAGAGTACTCGCGCGCACGCGGGGCCCCCTCATATTATTGAAAATTAAGTTTTTTACATCTATTTTTTATCTGAAGTTTTTAAAAACTTTAGATTCGGCCTCCCGCTCCCCACTATTTTTTTATTTTTAATAAAAATCTCCTTAAATTTTAGTTTTTTTAATATATTTTTACCCTCCTAACCTTTTAGTGTAGGTCCGCCACTGACTACCTGCTACTCTCTTCCATCCTACGTAAACACATGAACATGTTGGAGATAGTGAATTTTTATTAAAATGCATTTCTTTGTCACATGTGGTGGAATTAATCAAATTTTTATCATAAATTTGGAGATATGAAAGTAGATGCAAACGTCCTGGGAGACTAGGGTTCTAAGGCACCATGTCCAAATTATAGTTTTTGTGATAGATATTTCAAAAAAAAAATGTATTTTGATTAGGGTAAAAGAAATGGCAATTCTAGCTTAATTGTAGGCAATTTTTTGGTGTCCATTATTTCCCAAATATCCCAATTTTAAAAAAAAAATACCCACTTTAAAATTAGAATTTGATGCTGCACTTTTTGGCTGTAGTCGACTTTGACCTTCTGCGACCTGAAGAATACTCAAGAAGACGATCAGAGGACCACCGGATTGGCTCCGGCAGTAGTCGCTCCGATGCTTAAGTTAATAAACTGAATTGAAAAGACTGTAATGTAAGCCAAAGAATGAGCATAGAAAATAAAGCGTACCTCTAGGGTTTAATATATAGATGGTGGCTTTCCTAAGTTGATTAGGATTTGGAGGCATGAAAGTAGGGATTTGATCATCGGAGATAGTAGTTTCCATGTTGGACATTGTATCAAAATAGAGATAACCATGTGTGGCAGTTTTCTTGTAGGAGACTGTTTCCTTATTCCCAGCTCGGTAGATATTAAGGCGGTGATGAGCTTTGATTAGTGGAGAGTGCTCTGGAAGTCCATGCTCGGACCTGTAGGCTCCGTAGCTCTGCTCTGTAGGCGTGTGCTCGGCCCTTAAAGTTTTGTAGGTCTGCTCTGAATGCTCGGTATGCTTTGGATGACTGAGCCTCTAATTGATTTGTTGACACACGTGTCGCTTGAGGATTGATCTGTCGTTTTGTGGTGTATCAACTACTCCCCCCAAGCCTTAGTTAGAGCTTTAGTGCGTAACTTAGGCTATAGGCTCAAGAAGATTAAGCGTTCCGTCTTTTCATGATGGTTCATCACCTCATTTATTACGCACCCTCCGTTTGGGGCTTTTGAGGCCACTCTTTTCCCAAACCATCATGACGGTTTGGATGTACGACTATTTGTCTTCAAGGATCAATATATATAGGTAAGAGAGGGGGAGCTATGATCCCTTACTGAACTTACTGCTCCAATAATCTCAGTATTGTCTGGCAATTCGTTATTTCTGCCAGGGCCTTCTGCAAAACTTGGAAGATTCTGTACAGAATTTTCCACTATGGGAACTAGTGTAGTTTTAGGGGATCCCTGCCCATGGATATTTGCTCCTTCTGGTGACAAGTGACAGTTGTTTTTCATTTCTAAGTGAATCGTCTTGCTCACTGATGTTATAATTCAAGCATGGAAACTCACCCAGCTAAATCTTTGTACTGCGTGTATCTCTACTACGGTGCATTTGCTAATGAACCAAGGGAGTATGAGTGCAATGGACTTTACAAACATTCTCAAGCTGTTTCAACAGGCACCCTTACTATTGGACTGCTTACTATAGATCTATCAATTTTCGACTCTGTTGATTGTGCAGATTCTTCTACAACTGGTCCATCTTATTGACCCCTAAAGCCTTGTATCCATTACAAGTGCTTTAGGCTTAGTCCTCTTAATGCACAGACCCCCAAGTCTAGTTCAACAAATGTATAGACCCTCTGGTCTGGTCCAACAAATGCACAGACCCCCAGTTCTGGTCCAACAAATGTACAGACCCTCTGGTCTGGTCCAACAAATGTACGGACCCCCAGGTCTGGTCCACCAAATGCATAGACCCCCAAGTCTGGTCCACCAAATGCATAGACCCCCGTGTCTGGTCCAACTAAATGTACAGACCTCATGTATGGTCCACCAAATGCATAGACCCCCGTGTCTGGTCCAACTAAATGTACAGACCTCATGTCTAGTCCAACTAAATGTACAGACTTCGTGTCTGGTCCAACCAAATGTACAAACCTCATGTCTGGTCCATCAAAATGTACAGACCTCGTTTCTAGTCTAACAAAATGTACAGACTTCGTGTCTGGTCCAACCAAATGTATAGACCTCGTGTCTGGTCCATAAAAATGTACAGACCTTGTGTCTGGTCCAACTAAATGTACAAACTTCGTGTTGGACCAAATATACAGACCTCGTATCTGGTCCATTAAAATGTACAGACTTCATGTTTGGTCCAACCAAATGTACAGATTTCGTGTATGGTCCAACTAAATTTACAGACCTCGCGTCTGGTCCACCTAATGTATAGACCTTCTGGTCTAGTCCATTTTTCTCACTCTACCGACCTTTATAAAAACCTTGCTTTATTTCCAAGTGCTGCAGGACAGTATATTATGAATCATCAAGTATGTGTGACTCTTTAGAAATTCTAACCTCAGCTCTGCACAAATCTCACAGAACTGAGGCTTGGGGGGAGTAACTGATGAGCCATAAAACGACACCTCCAGATCTGGACAACAGAGTTGTCCTCCAAAGCTGCTGCCTCCATTACATAACTCTAGAGCTGCCTTCAGAGTAGCTGAGCTGTCTTCAGAGCAGCTACCAGCAGAGCAACCTTCAGAGCAGAGCTGCTTACAGAGTAGTTGAGCTGCCTTCAGAGCAGCTACCAGCAGAGCTACCTCCAGAGCACTGGCTCTTCCAAAGCTGACCTCCAGATCTAACTTCTCTAGAGCTGTCCTCCAGAACTAGCCTCTAGAGCAGAAGGGGTTCCGACCTAGTCACCGTTTTCCATAGACTTCCGACCTCAGAATAAGGAATATATCTTAGAGCGCAAGTCTTTCAGATAGGAAAGAAATCCTACCTCAATCAGGGAAGATTATCACATATCTTTTAACCATGTCAAACAAGAAAAGAATTCTATTCAAAATAGGAAATTGCTAAAATCAATGACTCTCAACCCTATAAATAAAGGGGCCAGGTATGCTCAAAGATACATTCAATCACATTATACAATCACCCTCTTTTACACATATTCTTTATATTTATTTTTTATTCCTTCTTTACTGACTTGATCGTCCGTGGGTCCTCCTTCTCTTTTTTGCAGGTCCCCTTCTTGCCGAATCGTCGAATCGACTGGTACTGTTTTTTGCAGCATCAGAATTCAATACACTTTGGGAATCTTTTAAAAAATCCTTAAGATCCCTATCTATCTTTTATTAATTACAAAATATGGGTGATGAATTATAATTATGAATAACGAATTAAAATATAGGTTGTTATAAAATTAACTTTCACTTTTCATTTTGTCGTCCGATCAAGAGAAAAAAAAGGTTCACTTTCCATCAAGTAATACTTATAATTTCTATGTTTTTTGGTTTCCATTGTTTAAAAAATATCCTAATTAGCAAAAAAAATAAAAATAAATACCCATTTAAAATTAGAGTAATGTTCGACCTCTTATGATTAATAAATTTGAGAATAATAAAAGATTTATTAATTATTAAAATTATTAGTTATTGGGTTTCAAATTTTATTAATTTGTCAATTTATTATATTCTAATCATGTATTTAATTAGCTTGAAATTGTTGTTAATAGATTTTCCTGTCAGTTTTGCATTATTTTCCCATGCATAGCCAAAGGGCCTCATCCTATAAGGGTGATAGTGCAAATACTTAGACCCTTGAATAGTATTTGAGAGTCTTAAGAAACATTTTGAGAGATGATTTTAATTAATTTTTTGAAATGTGAACTAATGTTTGGATTGATTAACTTGAGAAAAAATGGAAAAGTAAAATTATGTTTGTTTAGGTTTTTAAAAATAAATATTTAATTTTAAAAGAATTAAAGATAACCTGTTTTTTTATTTATAAAAGTTCAACTTTCTTACACGTGGCTTCACAAACACTTGGCGTCCTCTCATATACGTGAAAATACTCTTGTGCAAATAGGCGTCCTCTCCTCCTGTGCCGTCTGAAGTAAGAAATGAGATCTGGGAATGGTTCTCATACTTTTGGGAAACAGAGGCTTCTGTTTTCAGAAATAGAGAGAATCATTTTTGGGAGATAGCTTCAGAAAACTGATGCAGCCAAACAAGTTTCACTGAATTTTTTTTTCAAAAACTGTTTTCTTATATATATATATATATCCAAACGGGACCTTAGTGTTGTTGGATCTTCTTTGTTTGCTTCTGTCGGGGATGCGCAAATGATTAATTGGCATGGTGGTCTTCGAGAAATCCTGAGACGTGTTTATTTTCTTAGTTTTTGCTGACCGGTGTTAACAACAGTTGCTAAATTTTAATCTATCTCTTGGGCATATTGGCAACAATTTTCATTCCGCGTCTCTTTCTAGCAGGGAATCTCAACCTTTGATAAAATATATATATTTTTACTTATCAATCCATTTAATATATGAAAAAATATTTTGTAACACCTGTGCTCTATGCTAGTTATATATATATATACACATATATAAATAAAAGTAAGTAATACAAAAATTCATTTATTACTTCATATGACAGGAGGAAAGGAGATAGGAAGTCTTTATCTCAAATTTTAATAAAAATATTTTAGACGAATTTACGTACATGACAATAATAGTTATATACAATCTTTAAACTCTAATTACAAATAATTATAGCGGCGGCGAGTCTGCTGGCGCTGCAATGCAATGAATTAAATTGCCGTCCCAGCTCATCATTCTCAATTTCTATTTCATTTCTCTCCATTAATGTTTGGGCCTCTCGGCCCAAACCCAATTACATGACAAAGCCCAGGCCAATCGGGCTCCTGTTCCACCAATTGCACATTCAGTTCTGCCCTCACCTCAGCGCCGGCTTCTCATATATCTCTTTCTGTGTAAGAACTGCCGTAGCCGCTCTCTGTGTCGTCGACGAAGCGCTCTATCTTTCAACTGGGTTTTCTGCGAAGCTCTCTCACATTCAGCTGCGTCGTCGTATGCCAGGTATGCCCTCTCACCTTCCCCTTTTTTTCCCTGCTGCCAGCCGACAGCCGAACGTCTTCTTCTTCTCTCTCTAAATTTCAGCTCTCTCCATAAATTCCAAGCTTCTCCTCCTCCTCTTCTTCTTCTTCTCTCTCTTTTTCTGACAGCGGATGAGCATCTCTCTCCTCTTTTCTTTCTACTCTTCCTTGTTTTCCCTCTCTACCTTCTCTCAATTTCTATTCAATGCTGTAAAGTAATTTGTTTAAGCAAAGTAATTGCAGTTTGATTTATGTCAATCAATGCCATTTTTTTTGTTTTTTTCTTTCCTTCTTCTACCTAATACCTACAGTTTTCCTTTCTCTCACTTAATTTTTGGGATATCTATGAAAATAGATTGTGTCAGCACGAATGGACAACATTATTATGCATTGTTTTTTCCTTTGTTTTTGGAAGGGAGCATTATCATCAAATTTGCATTGTTAATCTAATGAATGTAATAGCTATGTTCTTTTTATGCTTATCCATTGTTCTGTTCTGGTCATGTTAAAATTAATCAAGTTATATTAGAGTATGTAATGACTTATGCCAACCTTTTTTTTGATCGGTAAAGAGTAATTTTATATTTGTATTATAAGCAAGGCGCCCTAGAAAGGCAACCTAATTACAAAAAGTTTAATGAACTAGTAAAATTCTTAGGCACTTAAGAAATGACTAGTGAGCGTTTCAGAAATTCTCTGCTGGAATTTATGGGCTACGATTCCCATCAACAACTTTTTTTTTTTTTTGTTGAGAAAACTCCCCATCCATTACCTTCACTAAAGCTCTTCTAGTCTTTTATCTTCAGTTTGATTGGTTTTCTGAGTTCCCCCAATAGAATATATCTTGCTATTTTCCTTAGAAACAAATAAATAAAGAAGTTGGGCTGATAGATTTGGGGTTTTTATTAGGAGTTATTTTTTTCTCCTTAGAATCAAAGAGCCTTTTTATTTGAAATGAAAATTTATTTTTAATTCTTCACCATGTATTCTTACCAAAAGTTTGTGACATGAGCTATCTTGTAAGACTCGGTTTTGAGTAGGAACCGAAACCTGTAAACCAATGCATAGCTAAATCATTTTTCTCCTGGGATTGTGTAATGGTATTTGTGTGCAGTTTGGGCCATTTTGTTTTTATCAGTTCTTTAATTTGGATAAAAGTCTTGAATCTTGAGGAATGAAGTGGGGCACATTTAAGATAAGTTTCATATTTTTTTTTCAGTGCCCTTATTTTAAGGTAGATTAACTTTAAAATTTTACCGTATTTTTATTCAAAAATTTTACATTAATTGAAATTAAACTGTTAGTAGAACTAACTTGAGGTTCTAAGAAAACTATTTTTCCATCTTATGTTTCTATAGGCATCCATACTTAAAAATTATTAAATTCAGTTGAATTCATATCTATGTGATTTTAGGGGTTGAAAATAAGAAAGAGGAGAGAAGAGAAAAGGGAGAAAATATTTTATAGAAACTCGAGAGGGTAAAAACACTATTCTCGCTCACATATATTTGTATTACTAAAAGAGAGAAAATATAATTATGCCCTGATATAGATATGTTTCATGCCCAACTTGCAAACAACAGAATGAAAAAACTTACTGCTAAGCCCTGTTGTAAACATGAGTTAGTTGTTTTTCTGATTTTAGAAAGGGCATACAAATCAAACCACTGTGCAACTTCTCCTTAATGCAGTGCCTATCAATCTCAATATGCTTCATACGATCATGTTGGACTGGATCATGAGCAATATTATAGCTGCCTTATTATCACAATAAAGCCTCATAGGTCTATCACTAACAATCCCCAACTCATCTAATAACATTGAAAGTGACATAAACTCACAGATCCTATGTGCCATAGCTTGTACTTACTTTTTCCTTGGAACTAGCGACTACTAAATGCTTCTTGCTTCTTTCAAGTAACCAGATTCCCTCCTATTAAGGTGCAATAGCCTGAGGTGGACCATTTATTGCCAATAGAGACAATCTTTATTTGTGTTGCCTTTTAACCCCCATGATTGGAAATCAAGATCCCCTTCCATAAGCTGACTTTTAGTATCTTAGGATATGATAAACAACCTTGAAATGTGAAGGGCGAGGATCACACATGAATTGACTAGCAACTCCTACAACATAAGCTATGCCTGAACGTGTTTGAGATAGATTTATAAATCTTCCCACCAGTCTTTGGTATCTGCTTTATCTAGCTGATCACCTTCACCACCCTTAAGATGAAAATTGGTCTCAATGGGAGAATCTGCTAGTTTGCAGCCTTGAGTAAATTGAGGATGTACTTTCTTTGACAGATGACAATACCCTTATTGGATTGGGCAACCTCGATCCCAAGAAAGTAATTCAAATTTTCAAAATTTAATTTCAAATTCCATTGCTAAATAAGCTTTCGATTTGAATATCTCCTCGGCATAATTCCCTGTCATAACTATATTATCTGCATAAAAGATAAGAGTCATTATCTTATCACCTATTCGCTTGAGAAACATATTATAATTTGCATGACTTTGGTTATACTCAAACTTCATCATAGCCTTATGCAATCAATCAGACCATGCCACTGGAGATTCTTTGAGCCCATAAAGAGCCTTCTTTTAACTTGTGTACTTTAATTGTAGTGGCTTGGGAAATTTTTTTTGGTTGAATCTTCATATACACTTCCTCTTCAAGATTCCCCTGAAGAAAGACATTCTTCAAGTCTAATTGTTATAAGATCCACTCTAATCTAGCTATGCAAGAAAAGAGAACTTGAATAAAACTTATCTTGGGAATAGGAGCAAATGCCTCCTCATAATCTGTCTTATACGACTTATTGAATCTTTTTGCAACTAATTTGGTTTTGTATCTTTCAACTGTTCCATCCACATTTTGTTTTACAGTCAACACCCACTTGCACTTAACATGTCTCTCTCTATTTGGAAGAGGTACCATATCCCAATTTTTATTCTTTTTAAGAGCTTTTATTTCTTCTATCAGAACTCCTTTCCGCTTAGGATATGCAAGAGCTTTGTACCACCCTTAAGGAAGAGATACAATAGGCAAAAAGGAAACAAATGCACAATAAGAAGAAGACAAGGCATCATATGAATCAATCTTAGATATAGGATGTTGAGTACGAGTCCCTACTCCCTTTTGAATGGCAATGGGAATAGCAGTGTCATCAATAGGACTACCAGTACCAGAAAACTCACAATTAGATGAAGAGGAAATAGAAGCTGGAGTTGGACATTGTGATGGACTTGGTGGCACATAAGTGGTAGTAATCTGCTCTTCCTAGCAAATAGGATAAGCATGTCAACTCTCAATAGGATCTGGTCTGGAGACTCAATAGGGTTCCTAAAGAGGTTGCGGTTGAAAAACTGAGGACAATGAGGGAGAACAAACATCTCTTCTTCACACTTCTCCCCTTGAAGAGATGTTGTAGAAGAATCATAAAAAGGAAGGTAACATCTGTGCTAACAAATACATTCCTGGAGGGAGGATGGTCACATTCATAAGTCATAACCCTTTTGCTTAGCGGAGTATTCGACAAAAACATGTCGTAATACCTTTGGATCAAGCTTACCCTTGGTTGGTTGATGATCATGAACAAAAAAATACAACCGAAGATGCCCCCGTGCGCGCGGGGGGTAAGGGGGGGGGGATTGGAGGAGGGAGATAAGATGTTGAGAAAAAAATACTGAAAGTAACTCAAAGAGGAGTCCAAAAAATCAAGAACCTTCAAAGGCATATGGTTGATAAGGTAAGCTACTATAAGAACAACATCACTTGAAAAGGACTCAGGAACGCCTTTGGTGAACATTAGAGCTCTAGCTACTTCAAGAAGATGATGGTTCTTTCTCGCAGTCACCCTGTTATGTGTTGGTGTATTCACACAACTGGTTTGGTGAATAATCCCATTATTAGAAAGATAGCAGTGAGCTCTCTAGAAAGACAAGGATCTTAGCATCAAATTGAGTATTAACCATCTTGTGAAAATTCTGAAAATAAGAAGACACCTCACTCTTGTGGCGTAAGGGGTAGACCCATGTGGCACGAGAGTAGCAATCAATACTTCTAAAAAAAAAGCGAGAATAGCAATCAATAAAAGTGACAAATCAACAATAATAAAAAAGAGAAATAATTCTAGAAGGTCCCCAAACATCAAAATGAACAACTAAAAGAAGGATATCCTAGAAGCATCAGAAACAAAAGAAGTTTTAGTACACTGCTTTGCTAGAAAAGGAAAAAAGCTTCTCTAAAACACTAAAAGAAGGATATCCCAGATGTCAATGCCATTGATGAAGCAACTGTAGGGCTTGAATACTGGCTTACAATGCTTTAATAGACGGAGGTGTAGTATCTAGTAGATATAAACCACCGTGTGCCTTAACACTACCACTCACCTTTTCTTGTCTCTAGATCCTGAAAAATACAATGAGACGAAAAGAGTGTGTTGGAGCAATTCATAAATTTGATAAGACAGCTAACAAAAAGCAAATTAGTAGAAAAATTTGGAACATGCACAATGGAAGAAAGTGGTATAGTGGGAGAGAAATGAACTAAGTCTTTAGCAGAAACAAAAGACAAGAAGCCATTTGCGGTGAACCTTATCTTTACCTAAACAGGTGGAGTGGGATGAGAAAAGATTGAAAAAATTGGTCATATGATCAGTTGTTTCAGAATCGATAATCCAAGGATTGGACAAGGAAGTAATACTAACAGCATGGGTATAAATACCTGAATGAGCAAAATTAGAGGAAGCATATAGACGAGCGCCAATAAACACAGTTTGCATCTCCTCCAAAGAAAGAGCTGAAGACTGAAGTACAACCACTACGGTATTGAGGCAAAAACTTAGAAACATCATATACATGAGCATGAGATCAATGGACCAAATCATCTACTATGTCGTCCTTGAGTGGGGAAACCATGAAACTTCTAATAATGATCCCTAGTGTGTTGCGTCTTCCCACAAGTACACCTAAGTTTTTTCCTTCTCCAAACTGCCACTTTTGTTGTTGACACAAGGTGGTATTGATCCGATATTTGTGTGGGGTGTAGCAGCCAAAGCGGATCGATCATGGCTCAAATGATAGTACTGCCTTGGCCTCTCCTCTTACTGGACACCGTCACACCGGCATGTGCTTGCCTCAAGGAAGGGAAAAGGATCCCTGCCTAACACCTAAATGCACATTTGATCATACTCTATATTAAGGCCAGCAAGAAAGTCGTAACCCCGTTCTTTTTCATCCAACTTCTAACACTATCACTGGCACAGTCTGCTTGGAAATCCTCATAATAATCTAGTTCTTGCCACCATTGGTTGAGTTCCACATCATACACAAAAATGGTCATGTTTTCTACTTAGTTTAATAAATTGCCTTCCATCATTACCTAACTGCAAATGAGTCTAAGGCTCTAAGCTGCTGCAATCCAAATGTCATAGGCAGTATCAAGGCAAAGGTGACCCCAGCTGACCTGAGGTGCATAGAATTAAGTAACTAGGACATCACAAAAGAATTTTCAGCTACCCACTATTCAAAAGTAGGGTCAGTCTTAGGTGGCTGCTTATGTGCCCCAGTCAAGTATCCATACAAGCCCCTGGCCTGAACTGATATCAGGCATTTCCATGTCCAGGCCAAATAATTATTTCCTTGCAACTTTACTAGGCCAGGCCAATTGGAAACAAATGGTTTATCGCCAAGAATCTCAACATGACTCAATCCATTTCCTTCATTGTCGGCAGACCCAATACTAATTCTCGACATGTCTTACTAATTTAAGGGGGCATGCTTTGCAAGAGATATAATGAAAAACTGATAAATAAGCCAAAAAAATAGCTCACCAGCCCATGTAAGTACCTTTGGAATACCAAGTCATAAGAAATCAAGTAGCCCAGAACGATAAATGTTAAAATAAAGCCAAACAACACCAAACAGTGACCAAACCAGCAACCGTCACAGCAAACAGGGGGGCCCGATCACCCTTTTTGAGGAAAAAAACTTAAGCATTCAGCTAATAATTGACTAAAACACAAAACGAAGCCATCAAGTGTCTAGGCGCACCCTTTGGGTTGCAACCCAACCAACAAAACTATTCAAATTTGCCACAAATTGTGATCGACAAAAGTTGACCCCTTGAAATGAAAATGTTTCAAAATTGAAAAAGTCCTATCAAATGGCTTCCAAAAAAAATTCACAAAAATTGCCATAATTCTTAGGGAGAGGAGACGAATCGAACCATCTAGTTCTTGATTTTCTGACGACTTACTGATGAAGTCTGACGATGACGTTAGCATAATTTCATCATGCCGTCTACCTCCTCTGAAGCCTTCTGATGGTTTTTTCACCTGTAGGTGACTTTTATACATCGATAGATTGCTTTGATACCAAGGTGAATTTGAGTCTATGTTATTTAGGGCTTGAAAATAAGAAAGGGAAGAGAAGAAAGAGGGAGTTTTTTTTTTCCCAGAAATTTGAGAGCGTAAAACCACTCTTCTCACTCGTATATATTTATGTTACTTGAAGAGAGTAAATACAGTTTTTCCCTTTTAGCACACTAAGAAAATTAAATTCGCATATTTGATAGTGATGATTTGATTCACATAATGATAATTACCACAGCATGACAATATGCCATGCAAGTGTAAGATAATCTATAGAACCAATATAATCAACAAGCTCTAGCTTAGTTGGTACCTCCTCCACCTTTGGGTATGGGAGGTTGAAGGTTCAAGTCCCCTTAAGGGATAAAATGGTCTCTGTGTGAGAGATTTACCAATAAAAAAATAATCTATAAAACCAAATATATGGGGGAGGTGAAAAACTAATGTAGCATAAGTGCATAAAATACTTTCCTACAAACTCTAATACCAAAATGATGATAGCTTTTGGAAACTTGGAATAACGTCCATTACAGTTCATTTAATAAGTGAATAATGCTGCCTACAATTGTATTTATTTATTTGATAAATTAGCTTTCATTAAAGACCGCCCAAGGGGAGCGAACTTGTTTACAAAAGAGATGATGCAAACAAAAATTAGAGTCTCCCAAAAACTCTATAAAAGCATCAATCGAGGATGCGTAGACCTTACTATCCATGTGTACAAGACTCACAAAAGAATTACTTTAACTCTACATGGAGGCATTTATTCCCTTTCAAAAGTGCTCCTATTTCTTTCTTTACATATATACCAAAAGAGATGCAGTGGCACTGCATTCCAAATCTTGCGAATGCTTTGATTTTGCAACCTCCTCTCCAGCTTTTGAGAATTCCAGCCACTGATTGCGGCATAATCCATTGACATCCAAAGGGAGGGAACAAAAAGTACTACAATTGATTTTGTGGCTGGCTAAGCTTGTGGAATTAGGGTTTGGAAAGGCAGAAGAAAGGTTGTAAGATTTGTAGATGGAAAGGATAAGGATTTGGCTTGGTTTTTGAACTGACTGATTGCTGATTTTGTGGAGTATTTGCTGCTAGAAATTCTGGATAGCAACTGATTTAAGGTTTAGATATTAAAGTGAAGGATAAAAGGTATTGGAAAGGGTTGGGGTTGATTAAGGCTTGGTACAGTAGGATTTTAGCATAAAACAAGGGTGGTAATATTGGGGCTGAGAAGTGTAAAAAAAGAAGGTAATTAAAGAGAACAAGTAGTGTTGCATTTCACATAACATGAAGTTTCATAAATTTCTCTCACTCTCAAAAGAAGAAAAATTACATAAATTAATACATATTTATAGATTGTTACTTTTCTTACTCTTATGAGGACTTAAGAAGCACATGTATAGACACGGGACACGGATACGATACCTATATTTTTTTAAAAAGTAGGATACGGATACGGACATGGACACATTGAATATATATATTTTTATATTTTGTATATGCCTATATAATAAAAATTTAATATTATTTCAATCAAAATTGACATAAAAATACACAAATCACAAAAATATTAGTAATATATCAAAATAAAAAAGTCAATGAATAAAAATTTAAGAAGTTTATTTAATAATCAATATTCATGATTCAAATTTCAAAACAAATTTGTTAACTATTATATATATATATATATATATATTTGTGTGTATAAAAAAAAATAGTGGAGAAATTTTTTTAAAAAATCCCAATTTTTTTTTTTTAAATTTTCAAAAATGTGTCCCCAATGTGTCCGAAATTCAGAAAAATTAGACACCATTTTTTCGCATATCTGACACGTGTCCAACATGAATATGAAAGGCAAAATAGAGTGTCCGTACTTCAGTAGACAAAGACTATGATTCAAAAATAGGAAACTAGGAAAACTTGACTATTGAGTCTATTTTGGACATACCAAGACCACTTTAAAATATACCGGTTAATAACTTTGCTCAAGGTAAGACCTATGGTGTACTGCTATAACTCATGCCCAACAAATTTGGAAATTATTGAAATGTCTTTGACTCTCTTACGTTGTTACTTATTGGAAACAATTTCTTTCTTTCTGATTTTTGTTATGACAGCACCAATCTTGTGCTTTCAACGAGTTCCTACTTCTACACCCTTAGGCATCAACGGCTCTGTAAATTTGGTCAACATGGGGTTTCATGAAAATATGTTCTTATGTTTTTTTTTTTTAAAAAACAAATCTTGTTTAATGATGAGCTACTAATAGTTTCACCCCCTCCGTTGGACTCAGGTGAAGAAAATGCCAGAATTTTATAACTCAATCACATTTTCCGTCCTTCCCTTATTTTTATGTTGATGAAACCTAGAATTTCCTGGTTTGTTTTATTCTTTCTAACCTAATGAATAAAAAATATTAAATTCATGCTAATCATTTCATTTTTATTTTGTAAAGCCTTCTAGCCTCAAGAAAATTTCTTAGTGAACCAAGAATGGTGCGGCGTTATGCAATAAAAGGGCGTAAGCGAAAGAAGGAGGAGAACTATGATAAAGAGGAAATAGAACAACATATTGAAGAGGAAGAGACAACGAAAAAAGTGAGGACAGCAGCTGTCGCCCTAGATGAGGAGAAAGCAGAAGAAGTTGTCCATGAACTTTCAGGTATTCCAATTGTACCGTCCGATCAGAACACCAAGGCTAGGGTTATTTTCATTCTTGAGAAGGCTTCCTTGGAAGTTGCAAAAGTTGGAAAGGTCTGTATAAATTGCAATCCTCTCTTTGTTCATTTCCATATTTCTTCTTGATAGCTATAGATTAGGAATTTAGGGTTTCTGGATTTGTGCCGTCATTATGTGTTTCATGAGGGGCTTTCCTCGTGCTTTCAGCACCACAGGATTTAGGATATAAACTTCTAGCGGGATTTTGATTGGGATTTCTTAATGATCTTTTATCATTTTATTTACATTTTACCTCCTCCTCCTTGTGTGTTTGCATCTGTGTCTTTAATGTAATTGTCTATTCCTCTGTACAGAGTTACCAGCTTTTGAACTCAGATGACCATGCCAATTTTCTAAGAAGAAATAACCGAAATCCTGCTGATTACAGGCCTGACATAGCTCATCAGGTTGGTGAACTTTAGAATTACAGCCTGACACTGTTGTTGAAAAGTTCCTTCCCCTCTCCCTCCCCCCTCCCCGTTGTGGGGAACACTCTGGGGTCTTCCCAAGTTGTGTTTTATATGAAGCTATCATTTTGAAGTTGTATGGCATTGATTACAAAATTCACTATAGCTGTATTTACTCATTTATAACTGAAATTACAGCTATTGAGTTGAGCTGTTCAAATCTAGGCAGTATTGATTAGAAAAATTAAAGGAAAAAAAAGTTGGTTTTGCATTTGATTGTTTGTAGTTGGGATTAACCTCTGTCAGGTTGAGTTGCTTGAAACTATGTGGCATGATAACAAAATTTGTTGTAGTTGGTTTCTATATTTTATTTTTAGATTGTTGTAGTTACTTTTGTATTTGTGTATTTACATTTGGGATTAAGATTGTCAAGCTGTGTTTTATTAGCTAGTTTCTGAACCATACATGATTGTAAATATTGATTTATTCAGGCTATCCTAGCAATTTTAGATAGCCCGCTAAACAAGTCTGGGAGGTTGCAAGCTTTGTATGTGAGGACGGAAAAAGGTGTTCTTTTTGAAGTTAAACCACACGTTCGTATTCCCAGGACATATAAGAGATTCTCCGGTATCATGTGTGAGTTCAACTGATTCTACCCCAAGCAAATACCCATTACATAAAATATTACGTGCTTTCTTTTTACTCTGCCTTTCAGGAGCCACGTTCTACTTTATCTTGTTTTTAAACTCTTTTAGTAATCATTGCAGTGCAGCTGCTACAAAAACTGAGCATAACTGCTGTTGGTAAGCGGGAAAAACTTTTGCGGGTGATCAAGAACCCTGTAACCCAGTACTTACCCATCAACTCCCGTAAAATAGGTGAGCAATCACTTATCAAAAAAAAATAGGTGAGCAATCATTTTCTGAATGTTGTCATCTTATTAATTTTTATAAGAAATGATTGAATTGTTGGCTTGCACATCAGGCTTCTCATATAGTTCAGAGAAATTGGTTGATATGCGGGACTACGTGGCTGCTGTTAACAATGACGTGAACCTTGTTTTTGTGGTAGGCCCAAAAGTAATTTTCACTTTTATACTTATAATTCATCGGAATGAAACTTGTATCTTATTTGATCTTATGCAAGCACAGGTTGGTGCAATGGCACATGGGAAAATTGATAAGGAGTATGCGGATGATTTTATAGCCGGTAAGCTAATTGTGAACTGTTTTTCTTTCTTTTCTTTTTTCCTTTTGAATATGCACTAGGAGAAACTAGAATGCATGAATAGTGTGTTTATTTTAATTTCCTCCTTTTGTTGTTACAGCATCTTTGTTTATGCTGTCTAGAAGATGGTTGTCTTTTATTGGTCAGCGTCATATTTTTTCAGCAATGAAGGAATTAGTGCTTCATGTGCTGACCAATAAAGATCAAAGGCCTATCTTACTAACTATATAGTGGATTCTACCTGCCCCCCCCCAAAAAAAAGAAAAAACCTATATAGTTGATTTTGCATGGGATGCTTGCATTGTCAGTCAAGTTGGATATTATTTAAAAAGCATCATGAATAGTTTTGTCTGAAGAGATCTAGTGTCAATTATACCTGTAGGACAACACTGGAAACTTTAGGATAATGCTGCCTATAATTGGGCTTTGGTGTGCAAAAGTCATAGAAAGCTTGTTTTAGGGTTTTAAAAGGTAGAGGAAATTCTTATTAAAAAAATGGTAGAAGAAATAATGAAGGACTTGTCACTTGTGGATTGAAAAGGATTGGAATTGGACCAATTGACTTAGTTTTCAAAGTTGAGTTGCAGGAAATTATGTAAACTGGATGATGGAAATTTTGGTTAGCAGGTAAATAGGGTTTGGTGTGTTTTAGTGTATGGATTTATTGTTTTGGGATTAAAAATTAAAGAATTAAGGATTATAGGAAGTAAGGAAATTTGATGGCGGCAAAGAATTGAGAGAAGAAGAAAAATCATAGCCAAAGTTCCTCATGATGCACTCCCTCGTTTAGGCTGTGTGACACATCAAAAATTTTGAATTCTCTAAACCTTAACTCTCTTCATTGAAATAAATTGAGTACACAGATATGAGTGCTAGGATTATGATAGAAACTTTGACTGCTAGCAATATTCTGGACCTAAGACCACATATAAAGAAGAAAAAACATAACTTGGCCCAAATAAGTCATGGACCATAACTACGGTCCTGTCCAACAGATTTTGAAATTACCAAAACACCAATGGCTCCCAAAGCTTAATTAGAATACAAATAAATCTTACCAGCAACTTACTAACTTGAAATAGATATAAAGGAGTGTGTTTTTTTTTTTTTTTTTTATAGGAAATGAAAATAAGTTAAAAAGTGCCAAGGGAGTACACCCATATACAGCCAATGATATACTTCTAATCTCATTGTGTTCAGAAGAGGAACAAAACTATCTATAGAGAAGGCCGAGCCCCTTGAGATCCAAAAATAAAGGATGCTTGGAAATTGATGACTCCATTCCTTCAAAAACTGTGGGTTCTTTCCTTCTAAATGATCCATCATAGGCACAAAGGATTCATTCTCCACACATCCCTTGACCTTCTGTGAACCAAGTTGCCTCTCCATGTAGACAACACCTCCAAGGTAGATTGAGGCATGACCCCGAAATCTAAATTGCTTGAGTAACTGCACTATGAATTAACAGATTGTTTATTATTTCTTCATTTGCTTTTCATAGGCAGCACCAATTATCAATAATCTGGTGCCTTTTATGCAAAGTGTCTATAGTTAAAATATTCTTTTAACGCCGCACAACGATCGAAGAATGCTATTTTCAGAGGTGCATTCGATCTCCATATAGCTTTCCAAGGGAACTTCTTGTTAGCTTCATATATATTGTTAATCCATTCTCTAAATAGCTTAAGCTTTTGGAGGAACGGGTTATTTAACATGGTGTCAGAGCTTTGGTTCTCAGAGGTATTGGGTTCAAGTTTCTCTCCATTTGGTGCAAGGCTTGCATTATCTCATCCTGTTATGTCAGGGTTAGTATTTTGTTATGTCAGTGTGGCAACTATTCACGTGCAATATTGCACATGAGGGAGGGTGCTAGCTTGATATACATTATTGGGTCATTCTCTAATAGTTTAAGCTTTTGGAGTAATTAGTTATTTAACGCTCCTGTTTCTCCTTCACCTTCAAAATCCTATATAAAGATTTAACTTCAAACTCACCTTTCTTAATGTGGATACAAAAAGACCATCCTTTCCTTCCTCGGCAATGGACACTGCCTATAAAGCATACCATAGAACTCTAAAACTTCCTCCATCTCCCAGTACTGTAGCTGTACCAACTCTTCCTTTTCTTCCTAAAGCAATCAGCAACTAAAGCCTCTCTATTGGATGCTATTCTGAACTGCCGAAGGAAAGCTGTTTGAAGAGGGCTAGCCTCATACCAGTAGTCCAACCAGAACCTAATCCCTCTTCCATTTCCCACCCTCTTTCTAATATATTTTGAGAACTTAGCTTACCCTTGCCTTATATCCGTTGCACCCTTGCCCCATAGGATAATGTCACTTCCCTAATGTGCCAGTCTCTTCTAAAGTGGTTGTTTGTTAACTCTATTAAATGCTAAAATCTGTAACGTTTCATTGATTCTTCCATATATTGCATTTGATAACACATAAGCGACTATCACTTAAATTATAAAATTCAATTTAAAACTATTTGAGTTTTAAGTCCCAGTGAAAGATGGTTCCAAATTATTATTTTTTGATCAGTAATAGTAATCTTGTATTAAAAGTGCCTAAGGGGGGCCACCTAAATGTAAAAAAAGAAAGGACTGTCTACAAAAATTAAAGCTTAAGATCCCCCAAAAAATCTATAAACTTTTATAAAAACATAGGGTATTCTTCTTTAATCCAAAAGAAAAAAGTTTTCATAAAAACGTCATTCGTTTTCCATGGGGGAGATTCCACCCTTTCAAAATATTTTCTATTCCTTTTCCTCCAAATACACCATACAAGGCAAATGGAGGCCATTTTCTAAGCTATTCTCAACTCCCTACGGATCCTCCCACTCTTCCAACCCATAAAAAGATACTTGACCTTTGCTGGCATTACCCACTTGCAACCAAAAATAGAGAATAGCAAAAACTCCATACATCACGAGCTATCTTGCAATGAAGATAGAGGTGATCGACTGTCTCTTCCTCCCCTTTGCATAAAGGGCATCGACTTAGAAGGTGATAGCCTCTCCTCCTAAGAAGCATGGACACAGATACAATATGACACAGACACGACATTTCTCAAACCAGTAGGACACAGATACATCAGGAACACATTAAATATTTATATTGATATATATTTATATTTTTTATATAACCATATAATAAAAACCCAACATTATTTGCAATTAAAATTGACATAAAAACATATAAATCACTAAAAATATTATTAAGATGTTAAAATAACAAAGTCATTAAATAAAAAATTAAAAACTTCTTCATTTAATCATTAACATTTATGATTCAAGTTTTGAAACAATTTTTCTAACTAGTACATAGAACATATACATATATATATATATATATATAACCAAAAAAATAGATGGAGAAAGCGAGGGAAACGATCCAAAAAAAAAGAAAAGGAAAATGTGTCCAAAATGTGTATTAACACGTCCTAATGTGTCCGAAATTCAGAGATAAAAAATTTAGATACTCCTTTTTCGTGTGTCTGATTCGTGTCCGGAAAGTATCCGATAGTGTCGGTGTCTGACAGGTATCCGACATGGGCACGTGAGCCAAATAGAGTGTCCATGCTTCATAACTCTCTTCCTTAAGTTTTCTAGCCGTAAGAATAACTCCCCATGTTCTACATCACAGGGCCAATGGTACTGACAGATTTACCATTATATAGGCAGTCAAATCAAACTAGCATCCTTATTGTTTATAGTCAAAGGTGTTCAAGTTTTTTTCAACATAATGTTAATTAGGTTGGTCGCCGATTGAGATTATGGCTGGATGTTTGGTGTGGAGATTATGCTTTGAAAATATCCTTTGCGGACCTCTTTCAAATTGTATTTTATAGGGGCGCTTGTATTGTGTTATGTCAGGAGACACAACAGTTTGGAGTAGGGGCCTCATTTTTACATAGCCCCCAGAGGTATTGGAGTTGGATTCTACAGATGCCTTATTTGAGGAACTATATAACTGTTGTGAGTTGGGATAAGGAGGAAGTGCTAAGGTGGAATGTTGACAAGAATGACCAATTTTGAGTGAAAATGTTTCAGGGTTTTATGTGGAAGTGATTGGCCTAGGTTCCTTTGAAATGTACTTGGAAGTGCAGAGTGCCTATTTAAAAAGTATCCTTCTTATATGGACTATTGAATTGGAGGCTATTTTAGTAGAAGGGTAAAGTTGATCCCCAATTGGTGCTGCATGTGCAAGAGCGCCAAGGAAACTACCAACCTGAACCACCTTCTTCATTATGTGGTGGTGAGAGAGTTGTGGTGCATGGTGCTCTCTCTCTCTCTCTCTCTCTCTCTCTCTCTCTCTCTCTCTTTCTTTCTTTCTGTTTTATTTGAGTTATATCCTTGTCTGTGGAGATCTTCTCAGCTGTTGTTCTGGTGGTCGCATTAGTAAGAGAATTCATCAAGCTTGGCAGGTTGCTCTTTTTTGTCTCATGTAGAGTGTGTGAAGTGAGCGTATGGGTTTACTTCTGAGAATATAGATTTGCCTTTGCATCAGATAAATAAGTTGATGGTAGATATATTTTGTTTTCAGATGTTGGGTGATTTCCAGATTCTGTACATTATTTTGAAGATATTTTGGGAGATTTTTCTTATATTGGGGAAGTCTAGGTTCCTAGCTCCGGTATCTTATGCGTGTTTATGGGTTGCACGTCCTCTGTGCTTTTACAAATCAATGTACTTGCCAAAAGAAAAGTCAGATTGCATTGACCATCCAAATTCGAAAATAGTTAATACTAAATTACTTGATGTTTAAAGCGTCTATTTGAATTTATTAAGGAGCAGACACGCATACTTTTTGTCAAACTGAGGATTGAATATGTTCTATGTTTTGTGTGTAAGCATATTTTAAATTTTGGGGAAAGGGTGGTGAGTGGCAAGCAGGATAGTAGTGATGTAGCAGGGTGGAAATATATATTTTTTTTTGACGAGTGTAATTGTATTAAAAAGCACCAAATGAGGCGCAACCCATGTACAAAAAAATAGGGGCTAAAGATTAGCTGCTTCTCTACAATTAAGGTCTCCCAGAAAATGCACAAAAACAAAAATAGACTCAGGAATCAGCTGTGTCCCGAGATCCAAAATGAAATTTGTCAATAAGAATCATCTTTAATCTATGCACAGAAGTACACACATCCTCAAAAGTCCTTCTGGTTCGCTCTTTCCAAATACTCCACGAGGCAGTGGGCCACAATCCTCCACACATTTACGGACTCTCCTAGATGGGCGTCCAACCCTCAACAAGCCATGAGCTCACTCCTCATGTACTGAAGTTGGCATAGTCCAATAGGTACCAAAAAGAGTAAAGATCCCTCGGGATCACACAATGTAACAAAAGGTGATTCACAGACTCCCCCACTTGACGGCACATGAAACACCAATTGGGCAACAACATACCTCTTTTACAGTTACCAATAGATATAATGGCTTCCAAAGTGGCTGTTTACAAAAAGAGAGCTATGGTGTTGGTGGATCCAAAGAGCACTTAAATTAGTGGCCAACGAGCTGCAAATCTAATCTTAGATCAGACAACAATTTTCAACAAGAAAGGGCTTGAAATCCCTGAGTTATGAGGTTCAAGATTAAGCCTTAAGAAGAAGAAAAATAGGAACCAATGAAAATAGCTAATTTTTTTGGGGTGTCCGATGGTTGGGCTACACAACAGGGCTACACAACAGGAGGCAACCCTCCACCTACAAATGGACCCATTAAAACTCTAATGAAAGTGAGATTTGATCATAGGTCTTTGGTACCACCACTTAGCTTTGCCAACTAAGCTAGTTAACACCTTCAATCAATTTTGAAATTTTATAAATTTTTTCCAACACTTTATTATAGCGTACACAGAGAGTTTACTAGTAAATATTTTTTTTTTCTTTTTTGACAAGTAATGATATGCTTACATTAACGGACTGAAGGGTGTGCCTATGAAGCATAGAGACTATCTTAGCTCACGCACTAGTGTTGGACACGTCTCGGACACATGTCGAACATATGAAAAGAGTGTCTAATTTGTTTTTATTTTTATTTTTGAATTTCGGACACATTCTAGACACATTAGGACATACCTTTTTTGTTGGGTTTTTTTTTTTTTGTTGAATTTTTCCCTCTTTTTCTTTGCTTCTCTTTTGGGTTATATATATGTTTTATGTACTAGTTAGCAAATTTATTTTGGAACTTGGATCATGAATGTTGGTGATTAAATGAAGTTTTTGAAGTTTTATTTAATAACTTTGTGATTTTGATATCTTAATAATATTTTTGATATTTTAACAATATTGTTGTAATTTGTGTGTTTTTATGCCAATTTTAATTGAAATAATGTTAGATTTTTATTATATAGTCATATAAAATAATAAAAAATATATCATATTCAATGTGTCCTTAACGTATTCATGCCTTACTTTTTTAAGAAATGCCGTGTCTGTGAGTCCGTGTTGTGTTGTGTTGTATCTATGCCTTGCGTGCTTCCTAGGGGAGCACACCTCATGTACATTCAACACATACAAAGTTGAGAGCCTATATGACATGTAAGATCCCAAAACACCTATGTAACACCTAAAGAATCCAAAGGGCCCCTTTAAGCAATGTGTGTGGCTTGTAGGGTGGTTGCATTCATATGATGTTTTCCTCGTAGCTAGTAGCCACACATCCAAAGGGCCTATGGTTGGAAGGATTCGTCATTTAAAAAAAAGGAGAATCCAAATTTTTTACAAAATCCAAAACATTATTATAGTACACGTAGAATTTACAAGTAATTTGTTTTTTCTTTTTCGATAAGTTATGAAATGATTACATTAAAGGACAAAAGGAAGTGCCTATGAAACACTTAACACTTTCTCTTGGCTCACCCATTAGTGTTAGACACCGTGTGAGATACAGATAGATTCAGACACGTTTCGGAGACACATGTCAGATATGTGAAAAAATAGTGTCTAATTGTTTTTATTTTTTTGAATTTCGGGCACGTTCCTAGACACGATATAGACACATTAGGACAAGTTTGTTCTTGGGATTTTTCCCCTTTTTTCTTCTCTTCTTTGCTTCTCTTTTGGGTGATATATATGTTTTATGTAGTAGTTAGCATATTTGTTTTGGAACTTGAATCATGGATATTGTTAATTAAATAAAGTTCTTAAAGTTTTATTTAATGACTTTCTTATTTTGACGTCTTAATAATATTTTTGATATCTTAATAATATTGTTGTGATTTTTTATTGAAATAATATTAGTTTTTATTATATAATCATATAGAACAATAAAAAATATATAATATTCCATGTGTCCCTAACTTATCCATGCAATATTTTTTTGAGAAATGTTGTCTGCCAAGGTTGTCGAAACGTGTATTGGATAGCGTATCATTTTTCAAAAAATGTCTATCGTAAGATATGTGCAATTTTTTAAAATATATTTATAAATTTATATACTTATGAATATATAAATACACATTGTTAAAAATGATATAAATAACATTTCAACTCTCTTATAAAAACAAAAGTCAACTTAAATTGCATAATCCATACTCCATACAATATAAGAAATTATAAATATTAAATACCACAAGTTCCAATTAAACAACAATAAAATTTCATTTTTTAGAATAAAAATTCTTTTTTGGTAAGGCAAATTGTATAAATTATAACCAAACAATATATATAAGGTACAAATAGAATGCAACCTACAAAGAATTTTGTACAAGTTATATAATGCAAACACTTCTAAAAATAGGGACTTAGAGTTTGATGGGTTGATGACAGAGTTGAAGAGCATGATTGTTCAAGTGCAAGCGAGGAATCAAAATAGCTTTTATACTAAGGCAACACAAGACGACATCATTTTTCCCCAAGTCAAAATGCAAAAAAAAAAAAAAAATTGACATTTTTGGTTTTTGCACGTATCGTACGATATGGTGTAAAACGATACAAAATACTTGCGACGTATGGTTTTTCTACTGTATTGAAGTGTATCGTATGATACGTATCGCGTATTGTATAATAGTAACAACTATGGTGTCTGCATGTTCATGTTGTGTCGTTTTTGTGCCCCATGTGCTTCTTAGGAGAGTGCACCCCATATACATGCAACACATTCAAAGTCGAGAACCTATATGACAAGTAAGATCCGAAAACCCTTATGTAGCACCCACAGAATCCAAAGCACCCTTCTTTAGGCAATGCGCGTGGCTTATATGGTGGTTGCATTCATATGATGTTTGCCCCGTAGTCACGCATCCCAAGGGCTTATGGTTGGAAGGATTCATCATTAAAAAAAAGCAGAATCTAATGTTTCTATAAAATCCAAAACTTTATTATAGCGCGCGCACACAGAATGTACTAGTAAACGTTTTTTTTTTTTTTGATAAGTAATGAAATGATTACATTAAAGTACCAAAGGGAGTGCCTATAAAGCACTGACACTCTATCTTGGTTTACGTATTAGTCTCGAACACGTGTTAGATACATGTGAAAAAAGAGTGTTTAATTTGTTTTTATTTTTTGAATTTTCGACACTTTCTAGACACTATATAGACACGTTAGGATTTTTTTTTTTGTTTTTTCCTCTTTTTCTCCTCTACTTCTCTACTTCTCTTTTGGGTTATATATATATATATATATATATTTTATATAGTAGTTAGCAAATTTGTTTTGGAACTTGCATCATGGACGTTGATGATTAAATGAAGTTCTTGAAGTTTTATTTTGTGGCTTTGTTATTGAATTTTTATTTAATGGCTTTTGATATCAATCTAGAAATTTTAGTTGGGAGGGGGGTGGGGGGAATTGATAGTATTTAAATTTAGGAGGTTCATACGAATATATAAAAAAATTTTAGGAGGGCCAAGTCCTATTTCGTTAAAAAATTTTAACAAAAATTAGTGATAAAAAAACATACAATATCCAAATTTTTGAGAGGTTCAAATTACATAAATTAAAATTTAGGAGGTTTTATATGAATAGATAATTTTTTTTTTTTTTTTTTTGGGGGGGGGGGGGAGGTCCTTATTTTGTTAAAAAACCTAACAAAATTAGGAGTAAAAAAATACAATATCCAAATTTTTGGGGGCGTTCTTGTAAATTCATTTTTCAGCTTTGATGTTTTTTCTGCTATTTAAAAAAATAAAAAAGAGCTTTGATGTTTCTATGCAATGCCTTGCTTTAGATATTCTAGTTCTGTAAGTTACTGTTATTTGTTATTTTTTGTTTAATAATGATCACTGATTGATACAAATTATTATTGCAGTCACTGTTTGAATTGAAAAGATAAAGGGAAAGAGGACATCGTTAACTCTACATTTCTTGAATTAGTTAAGAAGTAAATGAGAAAAGCCCTTGAAACCATTGCCTTTCTAACATTGTCTGGGTATTTATTATTATTTTATCTTTTGGCGTATTTTAATTGGAGCCCTTGCTTTAACCTAAAATATCTATATCGACACAACATGACATGGGCAAGGGTATTCATACCGACTACATCAAAATAATGTAAAATTGCAAATAGTAGACAAATCTGACACGTAACACAGTCCATGTAACATAGGTTATTGTTGAACACCTGACCTAGAACTGATTGTTAATATAGCGGTAGTCAGAATATTACTATATTTATGTTGTGCTGTTTAATGTCTGTCACGAGATGGATCATACTTGTATTTATTTCCTTGTTTCATTTTTATTTCTAAATCTTGCCTCCCAAAATTTGCAGTTTCTGGTTATCCATTGAGTGCGGCATGTTGTATTTCAAGGATTTGTGGTGCTTTGGAAGAGAAATGGAAGATATTGTGAACCCCATCTTTACCCAGCTTTTAGTTAATATGATATAAAGTTATCTGACAGTATACTAATTAATTCTTCATTTTCTAGCAGTACTTGTAAACTATATAATACCATGCATACAGAACTTTGGTTTCTAGTTTTCACAACTGAAATAACGATTACCATCCATCTTGGGCTTTTAACAAGATTATGGAATACACGGGATGATGTTTATTTATTATTATTATTAATTTTTCAAATGATTGAAGTAGAAGTATTTATTATATTGGGTATTTATTATATTTTGAGAAATTAAAGAATGAAATGAAATATTTTAGTAGTGCTGCTTGTTGACTGAACAAGTTGCTGCACCTTACCAGTACAGACATTTAGTCGAGTGGCTGCACTGCACCCTGGGTTGTGTCCCGGTGAATACCTCTATCTAAACCAAACCCCTAAACCATGTATAAGTTATCTGCTGATCGAGTTCAACCCTATATTGGTTCTTCTTTTGAGTTCCAGTTTTATTGGTTTTAAGTGAGTCCAGAATGCTTATTGAGGTTATGTTGAGGCTAGAGAGAAATAGTTAAACCTTTTTGGTGAATCATATGCTCCCCTTTTATTATTATTATGTTCACTGGTTAAACATGTTACTTTTTAGTCCATATCAGATATTTCTAGATCTGACTGATACAGAGAACTATGCAATACACACTACACTCACATAAAACAAGTGCTACGTATTATAATATAGCTAAAAAAAATGAAAATACCATCTATGCAATGAAAATCTATAATGAATGAAGAAAATAATCTACTATTTCACTCATCTCCTCACATACAACACCAATTGAAAATAATTTTACCACTCTTCATCAAATTATTTAAAGAAAGATTCTTACTATCTATGCACCCAAAAAAATTTCCCTGGCATTCCACAGACCTTTTTGAGGAAAGCAAACTATCAAAGAGCCAGTCAACATCATGTAAGCTGACTTGGTACAAATCCAACCTTGGACTTCATTCTTACAAATTGGTTCTCATGACCAAGTTTACAAAAGAAAAAAAAATAATCATGCTAACCATCTCCCATTAATTCTACATATGTGACTAGGGGTTAATCAATTAGTGAAAATTAGCAACCGTCTTCTATAACTTCATATGCTTTGTAGTAAAAGTAAATGAAATATATATTGAGATGACTTCAATTAATAAAACCGTTAAGATCATGACATGTGACAACAACGGGTATCAAGAGAAGATAATGACCTAATTGCAGATCCTTCACCCTTTAGAACTATGATTTTCAGATGGAAATAGTTAATTCTCTTTTTTCAGATCTGGCGAGAAAGGCTCTGCAATATTATTTGAATTGAGCTCAACTCAGAAGATGAGCATGGAAATTTCATGTCGGTATCCCTCAATAGAGCCTTCTTTCCTCATCTTCACTAATCACTAGCCTATCAAGGAAGTTGCACTTGGAAACATCGCAAAGGTTGTTCTTGTGACATTAATTCCCTAATGCGGTATATTGTGCATTAACTGACTCGAGACCTCTCGCACTTGTGTTTTCTATTAAAGTCATGGGAAGTAGGCTCCAATATGAAAGTACTATTTTCAATTAATCAATTCAACACGGCAATTATTGTATTTTGCTTCACCAAGGATTCTGTTTAGAATGGTAACTAACTCCCTATAAAAGAGGCTAAGGTGCGTACCATAATCTTAATTCTTGTTAAGTCTCTACAAGTTATTTCTCTTTCAAGCTTCCTTTTATCTTGACCTTTGAAGCAATCGTCACTAGAGTAGTTTTGTTTGTGATCTTGTACGGATTGTTAGAGCTACTATAACCATTGATATTGTTTGATAGGTTTTTTTACTACATCAGTTTGGCGGCATATGTGGAAATTGATCATCTATCGATTCTCAAAAACTCTAGAAATAGTCATGGTGTCCTAGGAGAAACCAATCCATACGTTTATGACAGTCCCATATCACTAATAGACATTGCAATCTAATGCCGCCACTTGCGCCAACTGGTTAACCTTACTGATCAACATATTGAACTTTTGACTCAACAAGTTTAGACATTGATATAGACTATATCAACATTAGTTTCGGCACAACAACAGATTCCTCCCCCTTCTCCTCATGAACTTAGGTTTGATGAGGAACAAGGGACTAAAGATCAATCCCGAAGAACTCATAAAGAAGAAGATCACCTAGAAGATCGTTCCATTTATCGTTTTAGGTAGTAGACCAAAGCGGAGGTAGTTGAAGATTCTCAAGAAGTAGTTAAGGCAGATTTGAATGGGAAGACCCTATAAGAGTCTAACAAATGGCACTTTTACACCCTATATGAAATGATAGAGATGCCTTTTACTTCATAAATTATAGCAAAAAAATGACCTAAGAAGTTTTTTCTTTTGAAGTTTGAGGAGTATGATGGGAAGACAGATTCAACTGACGATTTGTCCTACTTTCACTTTGGTGGAATTGATGTTCTAATGTTCCGAGTAGTCGTTACACGCATGAAAAAAACAACTTTGGAGTGGTTCTACCACCTAGCACCGAACTCAATCTCAAAATTTACCAACCTACGTATTAAGTTCATTACCAGTAGAGGATCGAGAGAAGGTCCTGACAAATTGACTCTAAAATAGAGTAAAGGGAATTGTTGAAAGATTATATTGCTAGCGGTAGAAGGGTGTGAGGAAGGTTTACCGTGACGACTCTCACCTCTGGCCTATAACCAAAAATGTTTGAGAACTCACTTACCAAAAACCCTTACCAACATGACTGAGCTCTTGATCAAGGCCTAGAAGTACATTATTCTAGAAGATGTGAAAAATGCTCTAAAGGAATCCAAGGACTAGGCTAAAAAAGAAGAGTCAGCTCAAAAAAATATGACAAGAGGATAAGAAAAATAAAAGATCGAGTATAGACAAAGGCGATTAGAAAGATACAAGGAATGACAAACGATAAACTCTCATTCTAGGAAATTTAGCATACATACACCACTAAATATGCCCTTGAGGCATATTCTACACCAAATTCAGTCACGAGAAAATCTTTGGTGGCCAGAAAGAATGAAAAGAGATCCAGGACGATGAAATAAGAATAAGAACTATGAGTTTCATAGGGACCACGATAATACCGTAGATGAGTGATGAGTTTTGAAGTGGGAAATAGAATAGCTCATTGGAAGAGGGTGACTTCAAGAACATATGCAAGAAGAAAACAGACTTAGAGACTGAGGGAATCCGCCTTAAGGGAGGCAACAAGACTTTAGACCACGAGAAAGAGAGCTAGACAATAGGTATCCTAAAAATCTACCTCAACAGGTCATCTATGTATTGAATTTTGATGACTCTAAAATTAGGATGTCTAATCGAGCTTATAAGAGATATGGAAAGGAGGCTAGGTCAAAACTATTCCCATGCATTATCAACTCAATTGAGAAAAGCTAAAACATGTTCCCCATATCTCTCTTTCTTATAAAGATTTGGTTGGTATTCATCACCCACATAATGATGCCCAGGTTGTCACAACAAAAGTCACCAACTTCGAGGTAAGAAGGGTCTTAATTGATACTGATAGCTAGGCTAATGTTCTACTTTGTCATCCCTTTGAGTATATGAAGATAGATTCAAAGAAAATGCTCACAACCAAAACCTTGAAGGCAGGGTTCAGTGGGGAATTCACCTTTCTAATTAGAATGATTAAACTACTGATGATAGTTGGGGGAGGTGATGAATAAAAGACCTTGATGACAGAACTCATACTTTTGGATGCTAGATCCCCTTACAATATTATTGTTGGAAGGACATAAATTTATGACATGCAAACTGTCACCTCTAGTTATCATTAATGTATAAAATTTGTACTGGATGATTGGGTTCTTACAATCAAGGAGAATCAATCAATTTATGAGAATGTAGCGCTATATCCTTAAAGAGGGAAAATTTGAAATAGAAATTACAGAAGGAGCTCAACATAAGTTGATCCTAAGCTCAAATATAGACAAAAAAGGTAATTATCCTTCCAAGAACGAAGAGTCATTTAGTCCAAGGGGTCGTAGTAGCTTAGTATAGCCCTGTAAGGAAATCTTGAAAGTGCAACATGAATCACGAAGCATTGAAAAAGTTCTACATATAGGTTTATCCTAAGATCCATATCTGAGGGATGAACTAATTAACTTTTTGAATGAGAATTGGTCAATTTTTGCTTGGACTGTGTATGACCGATGGTTAATCCCGATTATCCTCCAGTTTGGCAAAATATAAGCTTTTTACTTTATAAAGGAACAAAATAATAAATGATAAACTATAGAGGTTGCTCGATGCTGATATGATCATAAAAGTCTGTTATCCGATCTGGCTAGTCGATACTGTTCTAGTAAGAAAGAAGAATAGGAAATAAAGAGTAAGTGTAGACTACACTGACCTTAATAAACTGTGTCCTAAGGATAGCTTCCCAATCCCCAGGATTGGTCAACTTGTGAATGCAACTACAGGACATGAACTCTTCAACTTCATGGACACTTACTTAGGGTATAATCAAATTCAAATTTACCCTCCAAATTAGGAGAAGATTGCCTTCATAACAAAGTAAGACCTTTATTGTTATAATGTATGCCTTTAGATCTTAAGAACACGGGTGTAACTTATTAGAGGTTGTTCAACAGAATATTTCGCGATCAGATCAGAAGCACTATCGAAGTTTACATAGATGAAATGTTGGTCAAGAGTAGAAGAATAAAAAATCACATCCAACACCTATCTCAAACTTTTGAGAGTCTAAGGTAGGACAAATGAACTTACATCCCTCAAAGTGCACCTTTGGGGTTTTATAAGGAAAATGTTTGGGGTTTATCGTGTCCCTAACATTGCATTAAGGCATACCCTACCCAAATTAGAGCCATAATTGAAATGATGTAACCACAGTCAAAAAACAGATATGGCAAGTTTAAATGGAAGGGTGGAAATACTAAATCTAATGTAGGACAAATATGGAATCCTAAAAATTTGGATATATGTTTTATAGTTATTGTAGGATTCTTTAGTTTTCAAATTCGAGCCTATCTCAAATTGATTATTTTAGATAAAATAACTATTATCTTTATTGTTTTCTATTTCAAAATAGGATTCTTTATTGAATTTTAGAGAGTTTATCCTCTTTTGGGTTGATTGTTTCCCGTTGTGGATATTGACAGTAGTTGTATTCCATTGTTCATGTTTTCGTTCTACGTTAGTTGGTATTAGAGTGAGGATTTACCTGGCTAGATGGAAAATGATGGAGGCGAAAATACACAAACCCCATTGATGTTGATCGTGGGACAAAGGCTATGTACATTTCCCTAACAACTCTATAATGAATAAGAAAATAATCCACTAATTCACCCATTTCCTCACAAATACAACTACTAATTGAAAATAGTTTTACCACTCTTCATCAAATTATTTAAAGAAAGATTCTAACCATTTGTGCACGCCAAAAATTACCTTGGCATTCCACATACCTTTCCAAGGAAAAAAAAAAACTATCAAAGAGCCAGTTAACATCATGAAAACTGACTTGGTATGAAATTGGTTCTCATGACCAAGTTTATAAAAAGAATAACAATTAATCATGCTAACCATTTCCCATTAATTCCACATATGTGACCAGGGTTAATCAATTAGTGAAAATTAGCAAGCATCTTCTATAACTTCAACATGAAAAAAACCAAAAAAAAAAAGTTTATCATTGTTGCAAGAATTAGGAGATCTTCTAGCAAGCAAGATTGAAAACCTTAAATCACTACATTTTTATTTATTTTTTCCAACTAAGGTTCATATGTTTTGTAGTAAATTTAAATGATATATATATATATATATATATTGATATGACTTAAATTAATAAAACCATTAAGATCATGACATGTCGCAGGAAAGGGAATTGAGAGAACTGAATGTCTAGATAATGACCTAATTGCAGATCCTTACCTTTTAGAACTGCAATTTTCATATGGAAAGAGATATTCTCTTTCTTCAGAGTTGGCGAAAGAGGCTTCACAGTATTATTGAATTGATCTTAGTTCAGAAGATGAGTGCTAGAAATTTCAGGTCGGTATTACTCAATAAAGCTTAATTTCTTCATCTTCACTAATCACTAGCCTTTGAAGGAAGCTACAGTTGGAAACCTTTCAAAGGGTTATTCTTGTGACATTAATTCCCTAATGCAGGTATATTGTGCATTAATTGACTCGAGACCTTCCATACTTGTGTTTTCTATCAAATTCATGGAAGTAGACTTCAATACTGGAAAGTTCTATTTTACGTTTATCAATTCAACATGGAAATTATTGTATTTTTTTTCGTCAAGGATTCTATTTAGAATGGTAAATACGTCTTTATGAAAGGGGCTAAGGTGCGTATTATATATTAATTCTAGTTAGGCCTCTACAAGTTTTTTCTCTTTCAAGCTTCCTTCTATCTTGACCTTCGGAGCAATCATCATTGTAGCTCCTCTAGTGATTTTGTTTGTTGTTGTTTGTGATCTTGTAGGGATTGTTGGAGCTACCACAACCATTTATATATTTAACAGGTTTTTCACCACATTAGTTTGGCACTATCTATAGGAATCGATTATCTATCGATTCTCAAAAACTCTAGAAATAGTCATGGCACCCAACCTATGTCCTAGGAGAAACCAGTTCGTATCTTCATGACAGTCCCATATCAGTAATAGACATTGCAATCCAATGCCACCACTTACTGCCGACAGTTAACCCTACTGGACCAACATATTGAAAATTTTACTCAACAAGTTTACAAATTGACATAGACTATAGAAAAACTAGTTTAGACACAACAATAGATTCCTCCCATCCTTCCCATTAAATAATGGTTGATGAGGAGTAAGGGGACCATGGATTGATCTTTAAGAACTCATAGAGAAGATCACTTAGAAGGATCGTTCAACTTATCGATTTAGGCAACAAACCAAAGCGAATGTAGTTAAAGATATCAAGAAGTAGTTAAGGTAGATTTGAAAGGGAAAACCCTGTTAGACTCTAAAAAATGGCACATTTACACCCTTTATAAAATGACAAGGACACCTTTCACTTTAAAAATTATAGTAGAAAAATGACCTAATAACTTTTTCCTCTTAAAGTTTGAGTAATATGATGGGAACACAGATTCAGATAAGTATTTGTCCAATTTTCATCATATTGTGGCACTTTAGTGGAACTGATGTCCTAATGTTCCAAACAGTTATTACAAGCTTAGAAAAAGTGGCTCTAAAATGGTTCCACTGCCTATCAACAAACTCAATCTCATCTTTATCAACTTAAGTATTAAGTTCATCACCAATGAAAGATTGAGAAAAGTTTTTGACTACTTATTGACTCTAAAATGGAGTAAGGGGGAATTTTTAAGAGATTATATTTATAGCAGTAGAAGGGTGTGAATGAAGGTTTTCTATGATGGCTCTCACCTCTGGCCTGTAGCAAAAACCCTTACTGAGATGGATGAAATCTTGATCAAATCCCATAAGTACATTACTCTAAAGATGTGAAAAATTCTCTAAAGGAATCCAAGGAGTAGGCTCAAAAGGAAGAGTGAGCTTAAAAGAATATGCCAAAGGATGACAAGAATAGAAGATCGAGCCTAGGAAAAAGGCGATCAGAAAGATATAAGGAATGCCAAACAATAGAACTCTCCCACCAAGTAGTTTAGGACCTTTACACCACTAAATGTGCCCTCGAGGCATGTTCTACACCAAATTCAATCATGGGAAAATCTTTGGGGGCCAGAAAGAATGAAAAGAGATCTAGGACAATGAAATAAGAATAAGTACTATGAATTTCATAGGGATCATGGGCGTACCGCTAATGAGTGTTGAATTTTGAAGTAGGAAATAGAAGAGATCATTAAAAGAGGGAGACTTTGGATATATATATACGAGAAGACGATAAACCTAGAGACCAAGGGAATCCAACCTAAGGGAGGCAACAAGATTATAGACAATGTAAAAGAGAGCCATGCAATAGGGATCTTGAAAATCTACCTTAGTAGGTCATCTATGTATTGAACATTGACGACTCTAGAATTGGAATGTCTAATCAAATTCATAAGAAATATATAAGGGAGGCTAGGTTGGAACCATTCCCATGCATTATCAATCCAATTGAGAAAAGAGAAAAGCCTATTTCAATATCTCTTTCTCTGATGAAGATTTGGTTGGTATTCATCACCTACATAATAATGCCTTAGTGGTCACCATAAAAGTGACCAACTTTGAGGTAAGAAGGGTCCTAATTGATACTGGTAGCCCGACTAATGTTCTATTCTATCATTGTCACGTCCTGAATTTTCATAAACCCGGAGTGAATTTATTAACTAGAAAAATGAATAAATAAATTTAAAACATCCTTTAATTCTCAGCGAAAAAATTCATTATTCCATACTCTAAGGTAATTAACCAACATTAGAAAAAAAAAATTTAGAATCATTTGAATCTATTCTGAAAACTTTGCTTAGGCCTTTATACCTTTTGTGGTTAATTTCACCCAAACATATTTGGAGTCTCAAAGTGCAAATATTATTAAACAAAAGTACTCGTTGAGACAATCAGTTTAGACTTTTGAATCACTCAATTCAGATTTAAAATGAATTTATATGAAAATCGAAAAGTTTGAAACCAAAAAAAAAAAATTTGGATGAACAGTAATCTCAGAAACCAGTAGCTAAAAGTGAATAGTAACATTGAAAGTTACTATTCACCTAGAGCAAAAATTCAACTTCAAAAAAATGCTGCACCGAACCCTTTAATTCAAATCAATTTTTCTCTCAATCTACAGATCCAAATGTAATGAAATCTGTACCAATATCTTCCTTATTAAGTCTAGTTTCTATACCATTCTGAATCACTCAAAACGTCTATGTAGAATTCAAGTTATGATGAAAATACTACCCATAGGTCAGATTTTGCCCACTTGAAGCAAAATCAATATAACTTTCTCATTTTAAAAGCTTTCAATGTCCATGATATATAAAAAGAAAGCTAAGAGATAGACCTATCTAGAAATATAAGGCACTTTAATTTATTCAAAAAGACCAAAGAGTTATAGTCTCACAAAGTGGGCTGATCTGCAAAAATAATTTTGCAAAATTCAAAATTAAGACATGTTGTATGCCGTTTGACATTCCTTCTAATTCTTCAAGCTATTTAACTCCAACTTTTTAACCTATTTCTCCCACTCATTCATGGGCATTTTACACACCTAATGGCTCTTTTTAACTCACAAAATTTTGACATAACCTCCTTTGTTTTTAAGCATTTTTCTACCTAATATTTTGCAATCGTTCATATATATAACCACATCACAATCCATCTTCACTCGATGGCCACAATTTATGAAAATTAAACATACATTCATTTCCTTCAACATATATACATGTAAGGCATATTAAATAAATATATCGTACATGTCATTTAGGCTTAAGCCCTTACATTAAAAATTGGCCTAAGGCCTATAGTTTACCATTTTTCCAAATTAAAACACAAGTCTTTTGGGCTTATGCCTATACATAGAAAATATGCCCCAAGGGCCAGATGTCTTCACAATTCCTTTCCCCTCCTTCTTGTAAGACTTCATTAAGTCTCAAGTATTGGGAACCTCATCTGTAATATGATATCCCACGAGGGGTCAGCTCAACTGCTGGTATGACATAATGCTAATGCAAGGAACAAAGTTAAGGCGTGACATGTGCAAGTGTACATTTATAATCTATGTGCCTTCCAATTCATTAACATAATACAAAGGCAATATGCGTGACACACCCATGGAAACTCTATGCCACACCCATGTCTCGTTTCATGGATCGCTCCCGTTGGGTCAATCGAGTACCACCACCTGTTTCACGGATCACTCCCGTTAGGTCAATCAGGCACCAATGCAATGACCAATTTTGGGTTTTTCACCATAGGATCTACACCCTCATAATGCATAGCACCAAGTGCTCAACCCATACTATGTTTTCAAAGAATCACCATATGCCAATATGCCTTGATTTTTTTATGTAATGTCAATGAAGCATTTTATCAAACACTTGGCATACACCGTAAATCATGCATCATTCATAAAGTAAACTCTAACTTTCAAACCACACAATATCTTCCACATGAACATATACTATACAAAATCAATTTAGACCCATGTTCAAGTCACATGTACATAATTTTTACTAATTCTCAAAGAAGGCATACTCACACCAAGCTGTAATGCATTAACCATTATATTTTCTAAAATAAAAAGCCTATCCAAATGAATATAAGCCACCATGTAATAATTTAAACACATATGCAAGGTACACCTTCATCATAGAGATAAATCCTCAAAGATTATAAAATACATAAAGTACCAACACATTAAATAAATCATAACTTTCCAACTACAAGATTTTGTCTATATGAACATAAGCTAGAATACAATGAATTATACATATATTCATGATTCATGTTTATCACTTTACCAAATTTCCAAAGAAAATACAAATACATAAACTATCCACTCTAGGTTTTCAAAGCAACTATATCCTAAGGGACTTTCAAACATCAAGTAAGCACATACACCATACAATCAACTCATATAATTGCAAATAAACTCAACTCTATTCCTTACTTAGCAAAATATTATACCTAAAAGGGTTTTTCTCAACCCTAGGGAGTTGTGTCCGCTTTGCAGCCAAACCAATAGGTGAGAATGTATCCCTTGATGTGGGGAACAACTTCCTAGAAGGAAGTCTTGTGAAAATCCAAGCCTAGAAATGTGTTTTGAAAGCTTGAAGATTAGAAAACATAGGTTTTCTCTTCACTTTTCTCCCATGCACAAACTGCTGTGATTCTCTAGACCATTTCTGAGTTTTCTATCTCTAACGGTCTGTATTTAAAGTCAAGGGGCCAAGGGGGCAAAATGACCCTTTTGCCCTTAATGAGTTCGGGACCCTGTTACACTACAACCCGTCTTGAAACGCCTCAATTCAAAATTTTTCTTTAGCCAAAGTTCTTAAAATTATTTTAAATAAAATTTTTTTAAAAAATTTATTTTTGCCTGTGGCCGGGTTTGGCCGGTTCCACCCAGGCCACCCGGGATGCCCTTTTGGTCCAATTTTTCAATCTATCTCTAAATAGGCTCAAATTCTCACAGGAGGTGTATTTTAACAGTATAAGCATATCTATCTTCTATGGCATTACTCAAAACATGCTTCTAAATATGGCCTATGCATAAATGATGCACGTATAACGCCCTACCAGCAAACAACGCATGAATAGTACCCTACCGACAAAAACGAAAAATTTACCCTGATTTTTCAGATATTTACAATCATCCTTTTGAGTATATGAAGATAGATTCAAAGGAAGTGCTTCTAACCAAAACCCTAATGGCAAAGTTCAATAGGGAATTCAGCTTCCCAATTAGAATGATTAAACTGTTGATGATAATTGGGAAAAGTGATGAATAGAAGGCCTGATGACAGAATTCATACTTCTAGACGCTAGATCCCCCTACAATATTATTTTGGAAGGCCACAAATTCATGACATGCAAGTTGTCACTTCTACTTATCATTAATGTTTAAAATTTATACTTTATGACCGGGTTGTTATAATTAGGGGGAATCAATTAGTCTCATGAGAGTGCAAAGCTACAGCCCTAAAGAGGGAAAGTCCCAAATAGGAATTATAGAATGAGCTCAAACATAGTTTGATCTTGAGCTCATATCTAGATGAGAGAGGTAATTATCCTTCCGATATCCGAAAGTTAATAAGTCCTAAGGGTCGTAACTACTCAGTATAGCCATATGAGGAAATCTTGAAAGTGCAGCTTGACTCACAAAACATTGGCAAAGTGCTACAAATAGGTTTATCCTTATTATCCATATTAGAAAGGATGAATTAAATAGCTTCTTGAAGAAGAATTGGTCAATTTTCTCCTGGACTATGCATGACATGGAAGGCATTGATCCCTATATATTTCATAGGCTGATGGTAGATCCTGATTATCCTCGAGTTTAGAAAAGAGAAGGTCTTTTGATCTAGAAAGGAACAAAATAGTTAATGATAAATTATAGAGCTCGCTCGATACCGATATGATTAGAGAAATCTACTATCCTGACTCGCTACCTAATACTGTTCTAGCAAGAAAGAAGAATGGGAAATAGGAGAGTAAGTATAAACTACAATGACTTTAAGAAAGCATCTCCTAAGGATATCTTCCCACTCCCTAAGATTGGTCAACTCGTGGGTGCAACTACAAGGCATGAACTCTTCAACTTCATAGATGCCTACTTAGGGTATAATCAGATTCAAATATACCCTCTAAATTGGGAGAATATTGCCTTAATAACAAAGTGAGACCTTTATTGTTAAAAGGTATGCCCTTCGATCTTAAGAACACAAGTGCAACTTATTAGAGGTTAGTTAACAAAAGGTTTCACAATTAGATCAGAAGCATTATAAAAGTTTACATAGATGATATATTGGTCAAAAGTAGGAAATTGGGAGATTGCATCCAACATCCATCTCAAAATTTTGAGATTATAAGGTAGCACAAGATGAAGTTAAATCCTTCAAAGTTCACTTTTGGAGTTTCGTAAGGAAATGTTTTCGGGGTTTATCATGTCCCAATGTTGCATTGAGGCAGACCCTACCCAGATTAGAACCATAATTGAAATGATGTCCCCACAGTTAAAGAAATATGTATAAAGGTTAAATGAAAGGGTGGCAACATTAAATCTAATGTAGGACATATATGGTATCTAAAAACCATTGATATATATATATATATATATATATATATATTTTAGAGTTATTGTAGGATTCTTTAGCTTTCCAAATTTGAACCTTTCTCAAATTGATTATTTTATATAAAATAACTATTATCTTTATTGTTTTCTAATCAAAATAGGAATCTTTTTTGAGTTTTAGAGAATTTGAAAGGCTCAATGTGTATCTAGATGTCAAGTATTAAACCTAGAGGGAGGGGTTGAATAGGTCTATGTGGAAAATTTAAAATTATCTTGGCCAATTTTAAACTTGCTTGAAGGAGATTAGGATTATCACTTTAATTATGCGAGGATTGAGTTTCTAGTGTATGCAATCAAATTCAGTGACATGCAATGATTAACTATAGTAATAATTAAAAAATATTAGTAAAAGATAGAGACAGTGTACCAAATTTGTAGACGAGGAAGCTGCCACGGATCATCTAGATTTTTTTTGGAAAACCCTAAGGCTCTGTAAAGACCCAAAATTTTTTTTTTTTGGAATAAATATTTTTTTTTTTTAGATAAATGTGTATGTATGAGATGTTTATGAATAGTGTATTGTGTGTGTGTACATGTATATGTGTATCATGTCATATGTTAGGTATATGTATATATATATGTATATATATATATGGACATGTGCTTAAATATATATATATATATATATATATATATATATACACACACACAAGTGGTGCACAACAGCTTGTGCAAGTGGGTGTGTGTACTATGTGTGTGTAGACGAGTGTGTGCGGATGTGTGTGTGTGTGAATGTGTAATATAATATACATATATATATATATATATATATATATATATGAAAAACCAAAGCTACAAGAAATGCATTTATATATATATATATATATATATATATATATATATGAAAAACCAAAGCTACAAGAAATGCATTTAATGCATTCTCAAAAAGAAGAAATGGAAGAAAGAAAACAGTGGAGAAAGTTAGAAAAGGGCTGTGAGGGGATAGGTAGAGAGAGAGGAGAGAGAGAGAGGGGTCGGTTGTGTGTGTTACATATATACATGAGTGTATTGAGTTAGAAAGAAAACAGAAGAGGGAAGGCCAAAGAAAGTGAAAGCAACTAGAGGAGTTCAAAAAGGTTAGAGGTGGAGGAACAAAAGAGAAACTGAGAGATTCTTCAACATGTAAGTAAGAGATTTCATTTATGGTTTATCAAATTCAAAGCATGAATGATAGATTTAAATCGAGGGTCTAAAAGAGCATGAAAAATTTAAAAGTTTGCAAAAAGAACTAACTAAAAAGATTAAGAAATGAAGGAAAGATAGGCAGTTGTAGGCTTTAGGGTGGCTTCGGGTTGGTCAAAATTTTATGCATGAAACCTTGTCCAAACGGTTTAGATTTAACCCTACAAAGTGCAGAAACTATCTAGGGTTTAAATTAGCCTAAACCAGTAGAAGGAAAGCCTGGGAATTTAAAAGTTACAGTTGACCGGAGCAGGGGTTTCCCTCGGTTTCGAACAGGTTTAGAGAATAAAATTTAAAACAAACATTGGAAATAGAATCTACATGAAAAACTGCAGAAGACTGCATTTTAAAAACATTGAAAACTGGCCGAAAAGTAGTTGCCGTCGCTGGAGATGGCAACGGAACCCTAGGGTTGCTCCGTCGAAAAATCAGGGAAGAAGGACTGTTCGGGTCTTGGGTCTGGGTCGGGGAAGAAGAACTTCGATTAAAGTAAACAAATAGAAAATTTTTATTATTTCGAGCATTCCGGATTCAAATGTGGGGCCCGATTCGCGAAAAGGGGTCTATGGATGTAAGAACCCGTAAAAGTACAAATGACCATTTTGCCCTTTTGGGATACAAATGTCCAAATTAAATTCCGCGAAAGCCTAAACCTATTTTCTTCGACGTTCCGGACTCAATGGTAGAAGTTTATTTTAGCAAAATAGAAACTCATAAAATAAAGACATAAAATTTGATGAATAGCATAATTCAAGTAGCAAATGGACTGAGTTGCATTTCATGAATCTTAGGAACACCGAAGGGAAAGGAGAAGGCTAATTGACTCTTGGACAGATACAGTAGGTGGACTACGTTCTCATTGATTAGTTCGGCTACACTGCGAGTATGACTTCTTAGGGTTGGGACAAACCCATCAGGTATGATATTTTGCTAAGTAAGGAATAGGATTAAGTTTAGGCATGATTGCATGTTGATTGAATGAATCATATGATTACTTGACATTAGAAAATCACTATAGGGAATGTTTGTTTTGAGACAAAGACCTAGAGTTGATTGAATTGGTGCTTGTGTGTTTCTTGTTATTCCTCGGAGTTATGATTTATTCCAGGTGTTAGTGCTGTACGTGATTTATATTTTTGATGAGTTGTTAAGATTGTGAATACATGGCTTGAGTATGTGTTTACATTGATTTTGTATTGCATACATTCGTGTGGAAGAGGTTTTATTATTCAGATGCTGTGATTGCTTTAAGTGGAATACATTGTTTAAAAGGCATGCTATGTATGGTAAATTGCTTATCCGAGATTGTATTATTGCATGGTGTAATCAAGGCATATTGGCATGGTGTGATTCATTGAAAGCATAGTGTGGGTTGAGCACGTGTTGCCTATGTATTATGAGGGTGTAGATCCTGTGGTGAAAGACCCAAAAAATTAGGCATTGTGTTGGTACTCAGGTTCCATCGGATGTGTTTCGAAAACGAGGCAGTGTATTGGTACTCAGGTTCTATCGGATGTGTTCCGAAAAATGAGACATGGTACTCAGGTTCCATCGGATGTGTTTCAAAAATGAGACATGGTATTGGTACTCAGGATCCATCGGATGTGTTCCGAAAACGAGACATGGACATGGCATAGAGTTGACATAGGGTGTGACATAGAGTTGACATGGGTGTGGTATAGAGTTGTGTGGGTGTGTCACATACATTTCCATTTCATCGTATTAATGAATTCATGGATGTGGCATAGAGTTTGTATGGATGCTTTATGGATATAATCAGTACATTGTATGATGATTAGGAAGGCATGTAGAAATGAATGTACACTTACACATGTCACTGCCTTAGATTATGTTAATGAGTTAGATGGCATATAGATTGTTGCTAGTACATTGTATGATGATATTGAATGACATGTAGATATAAATGTACACGTGCACATGCCACGCCTTAATTTTAGTTCCTTGCATTAGCACTATATTATACCAATAGTTAAGCTAACCCATTCAGTGGGATAACATATTACAGATGACGCTCCCGGCACTTGAGACTTGAGGAATTCTTGCAGAGTGGAGGATATATGAGCTTAGAAGGATATTTGGCCCTATGGGGGCATATTTTGTGATGTAGGGCTTAAGCCCGAAGTGACATGTTGAATGTTTTTATTGATTGTGTTTTACATAGATGTACATTGAAGAAAATGAATGTAAGTTTGAGTTGAATCCGTCAGATTGTCCTTTATTTCATTTTCTTTTGGTTTCGTTATTCGCAGCCTCGGGTTCATGGGAATTCAGGGCATGACAGGCTCTAACCCAGATGTGAATCCACTAAAAGAGGTTTGATGATTATAGAATCCATATAACCACCGACTTAGTTTCTCAAGCCTTGTTCACAATTTGTATCTTTTCAAACTCGAATCCTCAAGTACTCTCAAAGAGAATCTGTCGCTTTGAAATCCACGAACGACAAACTTCAATCATAATTGCAAACTCTACACAATCTCAAACTCCACCAATTGCATAAACTTGAAATCCATAAGATTGCACTCTAAGAATGATTTAAAAAATGAATTTCAAGGTTTTTGTGCAATGGTTTGTTTTATATGAGCATAATGTGTATGGATAAAACCTTTTGGAATAAGATAGAAAAACTCTATTGTAGCAACCAGAAGTCATAGCCAAAATCGCAATCAAAACCTTTTATCAGAAGGATTTTGGAAACCAAAAAAAACAAGAAAACACTGTTAAAATCCAATTAGGAAACTTCTTAATTGCAACATTCATTTGAACAAATGATCATTCATTCGCACGAACACATGTTTGTTCAAACGAGTGTCTTTTGAGAACCTACCAAAAAATTTGTTTGAGATTTGTAATCAAACAAAGATCGCATGAATTACCCTATTATAAAATTCGTTCAAACAAAGGATGAAACCGAATCTCTCAAACATCAAACGAATTGGGTTCTAGAATTTTCGTCACACGAATAGGATTTGTTCGAATGAATGCTGATGAGACCCTAAGTACTCATGGTTTGAATGAAGTATAATAGCCCAAGTTTACCAAAAATGAGTTTTACTAAAAAAATCAATTGAGCTATTATTATCCATCAACCCACTCACTTAACCAAAAAGACATGTTAGCTTAAAAACCCTTTTAGTGCATGAAGTATGTGTGTGTGTGTGTGTGTGTGTGTGTGTTAGATCAAACCAAATGCAACCAAACCATTACTTTTTCTTAGCATTGAGAACAACACAAGAAGATGAATCTGATCATGATGCTTTGTAGGCTTAAGTGAACACAAGGATTGAGATCACTAGACACATGGAATTGGTAGCATTACAACTCAAGATAGTTTTTGTCAACACGGATTAGCCAACACAAACATAGTCTAACGGACCTAACAAACTCCCATTTGGCAATCTGTGACAAAACTATAACAACAGAATACATGAAGATATAAAGAACAAAAAATGTAAACCCCCCTAAAAACTGGAAGAAAAAGATTTACAACTTTATTCCCTAATCTCATGACTATTGAAGCCATGGCCTTGCTTTCATTATGCTGAATATCTATTACCTATGCAGCGCATTGAGTGATAAATAATAAATCAAAGCAACACATGAATGGTAAGTAGTCAATGAACAAATATAAATAATGTGGACAAATCAACACATAAGATAACTAAACATGTCTATGAAGCAAGGTCAAAATAAATCTCTCTAAAAAAAAAAACCCCTTTGTGACTACTCCCTACATAAAACTACTCATCCTTTTTGTCACGAGATGACAAAGAAAAGAGATATAGTGTAAAAATGGGAAGAAATGAATAAGCATGCAGAGTAAAAACATAGATGGATGAACAACTAAAGTAAAATATTCAACTGAAATAGATAAGAAAAACATGAAATACTGCGGTTCATACATCAAGCAAAATATCATAGTTGTCTATAATAAATACATAACAACCTTGATATATAGCCACCCAACACACAAGTATTTGAAGCACCAGGAGCGTCATTTTCATCCTCATCATCATTTGGAATAATATTTGCATCTTAGTAACTAGAGCATGAAAACTATTAGTAAACTAATGTTGACCAGCCTGAATAGCCTGAATATGAGCTTGCTGAGCACCAAACTCCTATATGATAGGAACTGAGAAAATCGAGCCTCGTCCGCTGGTAAAAGTCCTTAAGATTCAGCATCTGTCACAGGCTGACCAACGGTGGATGAAAAAGCTCCAGTGTCTTAATGATAAGCCGAAGGAGGAGATATAGCATGTTGAAGCTGTTGAGGAGTCTGATCCACCAAATATTCCTTCTTAGCTGTTGGATCCTCCTTAGCAACATCAACGACTGCCTATCTAACAACATGATGCTTAGATTGTGTCAATATACGATGACTGAATGGACCAGGAAGAGCCTAAAACATGCCAGATATATAGATAGGGGACATATTGACCTGCACAAATACGAGTGATCAGGCTGCCAAACGGAAGGGCTACAATGTGACGACCTAGATGATATGGTGTTGATAGAAATGAATATAACAAGGCAGCATTAATGGGAACACCAGTCCTGATAACAAATAATAAGGTAGCTATGAGAATGAGTGAGTAGTGTTGGTATGAATCACTAAGAGAAACACAACATAAACTACCAGGTTAAGAAACCTATAGTCATTAGAAAGAAGGCTCAGGGGGGAGACGGGCACCAGTGATTGTGAAGACATCAGACTGATCACGATGAAGAGTAGTTGTTAAGAGCTCATCTCTCGACGGGATAAGGAAATATGGGATAAAACTCATGAACCAACTTGAGAGTAGTGGCAATTCAGAGTGGGAGTCAAATCAAAGACTATACCACAAACACAAGCTTGAGTCGAAGCAATATCCCTAACAAACTCGAAGTTCGCATAGAATTTGTGAACTAATGGACTTATCAATCAGGCCAAAAAAAAGAGAGAAGTGAAAGCTACTCTCTCGGCTCAAATTGGCGATACACCATGGTATCACCAATGTGGTCTAACTGAGCAGGTTGCTCATGGACGAAAATGACGACCCTCAATAGTAGGCCGATGAGTCCTAGCAGTAGCTGTAACTTCCTGACCTAATATTATTGGAATAATTAAGACTAATGATAAAGATTAATAAAGACTAGCCCTAAATGACCAATGGGCAAGTTGATTGAAGCAATTTAACCATGAAATTAGAAGATCAAAGGCACATGTGTGTGCCATAGTTATGTAATTGAATAACAAGGCCATTTTATGTCAACCCTGAGAAATATTAATAAAAAATTAACATAGATGATTTTGGGTAAAATAGTACACAAAGTACCTAGTGTTGAAGATCGTAGTCCCGAAGTCTAATAGTGTGTAAGTGTGACAATTAGAGGCCTAATTAGATAGAAAAAGATATGATCAAGACTGTGTAGACAAGATGGATGGACCATGTGTGGTACACCAACACCACACCATACCTTACCGCATAAATTATATACATATATATATGTATGTATATGTATACACATACACACATATAAGAGCTTAGTGGAATGCTCTACCAATTCAAAATTTTAAATTGAAGGATTGGTTGAGGTGTTAACATTCTAAGAGGTTAAAAACAGAGGTGGAAGGAGAAGATTGATCCCTGTGGGACTACTAGGACAAATGTCACTTTAACCTTATCTCTCTAATACAACACATATATAAGGCAAGATATCAGCAAACAACCAGCACAAACATTGTTGGACACAAGCACAAACAATGCTGGTATTGCATCCATCATGCTCCCCCCGAATTGGTAAAGAGAGAGAGAGAGAGAGAGAGAGAGAGAGAGAGAGGAAGAGAAATACTTACATGCAAATGTGTATGCGTGCATATGGAATCGAAACTAGGGCCTAAAATGAGTCATTTCAGTAGCTGAAAGAAGGTTCAAGAGGAGCATGGGTTAGAGTGAAAACCAATCACCATTGATGTAAGTGAGCTTTCTCTCACTAGATTTTGTATATCTTTTCATTTAGTTTTGTTAATGATAAATCATACGCACGTAAATAATATGTAAATGGAACGAGAATGGAATGAAAAACACATTAAATAAAGCTCAAAGGAACCCTAGAATCACCATGGACTGAGTTGGTTCAAAACAGGGTTTTGGACCAAAACTCAAACAAAGCTTACTATAAGCTATACAGATCGAAAAAGGATTCAAAATGGGACTCATCTCAACTTGAATCACTAAAAATGGTGAAGAAAGGAGGCGGGAAATAGGGAATTTTAGTGAAGATAGAAAAATGGAACCAGTTGGTTCGATTGCGATTTCATGCATTTAAAGCCTTCAAAGTAATTTCTTAGGATCTTAGAAATTGAATAGAGTAAAAAATGGAAAAAAAAAAAAATAGCGACCAAAACATGTCAGAATCATCTCTCTAACTCTTCATTGGAAAAATGATCTTCGCTGGAGATTGTGTTTTCAAGTCCAATAAATGGCACAAACTTGGCCCAAAGAGTGGAAAAATGGATTAAAATAAGTCCAGGACTGGAAATTGGCTTTTAAAAGATGAGAAAATGAAAGAACAATAATGATGAAAATAGTTCCGTTATCGTCTCTAGTGAACCACACTGGAGAAGACAATACTATGCTTTCGGGTTAGACAACTGGGTTCGGGTTCGATCCGACCCACGTTAAAAACGAATCTAAGGATTAATAAGACAACGTCGTTTTGATGATGCAGTGATGACGTAATGATGATGCATTGAACCAGAGTAGACCGATTGGTTTTTAAGGATATTGAACCGATTCACACGATTTATTGTTAGACCGGTCGGGTTTCTACGCTTTTGGACCAGTTCAGGGATTGAATCGTTAGACTAAAGGGTTTTGGGCCAAAATGGAATAAACTGGGATTTTCAATAATTAAAATTCAACACCAGTAATTTTGAATATTATGTGTGAGGCCCAAAAAAAATTAAATATTATTTTTATGCTATTGAATAATTAGATAAAATTACTATTTTAAACCCAAGCTTAAAAATAGTGTAACGAAGGCCAATTGAAATACAAGAAGAGCTATTCCCAACGTTTTTTGCATTCTAAACTCAATGGCGGATTCCGATTTAGAAAATTAGATTCTGAAATATATGAACGGACAAACTGGACTAATTTCAAATAAGTCTTAAAGTATTAATTAAGCTACCAAATGAATCCCAATGACTACGAGGGTACCTAAGCTAATATTTTTCAACGTTCTAGACTTAATAGTGGGGTTTGTTTCGTCAAACGAGGTACCACAAATAAAGATACGTGAAAATAGGTAATTCCTATACTACTCTTAATAATATATGAACTACCGAACTGACCGAGAAAATATAGAAATGGGCATGCCCATCATTGTTGGATGCTTTGGACCTAATGGTGAGGTCAAATTGAGTATCCAAGTACCCGAAGATGGTCCTACATGAAAGTGTGAAATTACAAAAATGCCCTTAACTACGAAGTCAGCCGTAGGAAGGCTAATTAGGATGCAGAAAAGGCTAAGTTTAGTATCTTCAACATTTTGGACCAATGGTGATGTCTCTTTTAGAAAAAAAAGAACACTGAAACAAATTGTAAAATTACGAATGCATCCCTAAGACATAATGAAACTACCAAAAGAGTACAAAAGTATAAAAGGACCTATTTTAAAGTATTAAGGACCATCTAGAAAAAAATAGAGTCCGTTTAGGCTAACGACATGCCAAACACTACGAAACATAAAAGGGTAAATAACTAAAATGCCCTCGGGGGCTAAAATAAGCCACCAAACGTACTAAAAAGCATTAGGAGTCCTAACTAGAGATATGAAGGAATACTAAACTGTAAGTCTAAGTTCAAAGGAACTAAGAATCATGTAAAAAGATACTTAAAGCTGAGATAAGCATTAATAAAGTATCAATGTGTTTTGATCCGTGATTTAGGGTCATCAGTAAGGATATGAAAATGAGTTGACTGGTAAAACAAGTATATAAGGATATAATGGTGGACTTAAGACCATAGGTGAGTAATCTGGAACTTTGAAGTGCGGGTTTTCACACTTTATGATTTAGAATTGTGTTTTTTATGACACTCCTATTTATTGAACAAACTACTACCGTATTGATTGATCGAATTGCTATCGTTTTATCAAACAAATTGTCATTGTTTTAAGATCTAAGTGATATCGTATTATTGATCGAATTATCATTGTTTATTGATCGAATTGCCATTGTATCATTGACCATATTGCTACTGTTATTAATCGAACTGCTTTATGAAAATATTTTAAAAATGTGAAGCATATTAATTGTCTATCGTTTTAATTGCACTGTGATTATGTTATGACTTGTCCTATATTGTTAGCAGTGTTAGCTACATTGTCAGCAACATAATCTACATTGATTGAGTGGCTTAGGCCACATTGTTAACTGTCATAATGTGCATATCTAATCATGTTGATTATCATTGATTGAATTAAATTATATCGATTGTCATTGATCAAATTGAATTGTATCGATTTTCATTGATCGAATTCAATTATATCGATTGTTAGTGATCAAATTGAATTATATTATTGTCTTTGATCGCATTGAATCCTATTCATCATTGTTGATCAAATTGAATCCCATTGATCATATTCCATTATCATTGATTTGTATTGAATTGAAATTTTTTTTTTGAGACTCTATTAATGGTTTTTTAATTGTCATGCTTTTTATCCTTTATTGATTGATTAGAAAACCTCGATCAATGGAGAATTTATTTAATCTTCTTATAACTTCAAAACTCCATCGGCCAAAACCCACGACAGAGAACCATGATTACTCACAAGCTTTTCGCAAAGCCCACATAGATTTATCTATGCATATTTCAGGTATACTCAAAGAAAAAAAGGACAGTAAGAAATGATTGGGAAGTCTCTAAGCATAGTGAAATTTGAAAAGATGCAGTATAGGATATTCCAATTAACCCGGATGACATGACAAGTGTCACACCCCGAATTTCCAAAACTCGGGGAGTGAGTGAAATGAATTAAAAGGAATTAATTAAAGGCAATTAAATAGATTTATGCTCTAATAGCACGTTGTCACGCCCCAAATTTTCATAACCCGGGGAGTGAGTGAAATGAATTTATTAACTAGAAAAATAAATAAATAAATTTAAAGCATCCTTTGATTCTCAGCGAGAAAATTCATTATTCCATACTCTAAGGTCATTAACCAACATTAAAAAAAAAATTTGAGAATTATTTGAATCCATTCTGAAAACAATGTTTAGGCCTTTATACCTTTCATGGTCAATTTCACCCAAACATATTTGGAGTCTCAAAGTGAAATTATTTTTAAACAAAAGTACTCGTTGAGACAATTAGTTTAGACTTTTGAGTCACTCAATTCAGATTTAAAATGAATTTATATGAAAATTGAAAAGTTTGAAACAATTAAAAAAAAAATTTATTTTTTCAGATGAACAGTAATATGAGAAACTAGTAGCTAAAAGTGAACAGTAACATTGAAAGTTACTATTCATATGGAGCAAAAATTCAACTTTAGAAAAAATGCTGCACTGAATCCCTTGATTCAAATCACATTTTTTCTCAATCTACAGATCCAAATGTAATGAAATCTATGCCAACTTCTTCCTTATTGAGTCTAATTTCTATACCATTTTGAATCACTCAAAAAGTCCGTATAGAACTCAAGTTATGATGAAAACACTACCCATAGGTCATATTTTACATACTTAAAGCAAAATCAATATAACTTTCTTATTTTAAAAGCTTTCAAAGTCCATGATATATAAAAAGAAAGCTAAGAGATAAACCTATCTAGAAATGTAAGGCACTTTAATTAATTCAAAAAGACCAAAAAGTTATAGTCCCATAAAGTGGGCTGATCTGCAGAAATGATTTTGTAGAATCAAAATTAAGGCATGTTGTATGTCGTTTGACATTCTTTCTAATTCTTCAAGCTATTTAACCCCAAACTTTTAACCATTTTTCTCACTTATTCCTGGGCATTTTACACACCTAATGGCCCTTTTGAAGTCACAAAATCTTGACATGGTCCCCTTTGTTTTCTAAGTCTTTTTCCTACCTAATGTTCATGATACATTATACAATTAAGGGTTTGTACATTCTATCATCACTCGATGGCCACAATCTCATAGAAATTAAATATACATCATTTAATTATACAATTCATCATACATACACATTTACTTAAACTTAAAGGTCACAAACTTCATATTCATTACAATATATAAAGTCTTTTCCATTGTTTTCATGATACACAAAATTTCTACAAGTTCATTTCATATGGCTTAGGGCTTATGCCCTTATACAACTCAAAATACGCCCCAAGGGCCAAAAATCCTCCGTGGTCCATTTCTCCTCCGCTTTTCAAGACTTCATCAAGGCTCAAACACCCGGAGCCTCATCTGTAATATGATATCCCACGAAGGGTCAGCTCAACTGCTGGTATGACATAATGCTAATGCAAGGAACAAAATTAAGGCGTGGCATATGCAAGTGTACATTTAGAAACTGCATGCCTTTTCATTTTATCAATGTAATGCAATAGCAATATGCATGACACACATATGCAACTTTATGCCACACCCATGTCTCATTCACGGATCGCTCTCGTTGGGTTAGAGTACCAACACCCGTTCATAGATCACTCCTGTTAGATACTGGGCACCAATGCAATGGCCAATTTTGGGTTTTTCACCACAGGATTTACACCCTCATAATGCATAGCACCAAGTGCTCAACCCACACTATGTTTTCAAGGAATTACCATATGCCAATATGCCTTGATTTTTTTATGCAATGTCAATGAAGCATTTTATCAAACACTTGGCATACACCTTAAATTATGCATCATTCATAAAGCAAACTCCAACTTTCAAAACACACCACTACTTATACGTGAACATATACTATACACAATCAATTTAAACACATATTTATGTCACATGTTCACAATCTCACCAATTCTCAAAGAACACATAATTACACAAAGCATCAATGCATTAAACAACTATATCTTCCAAAACACAAGATCTATCTACATGAATATAAGCCACAATGTAATGAATCAAACATATATTCAAGTCACATGTATATCATCTTGACAAATTCTCAAAGAACTCAAAGAACACACAAGCACACAAACTACCAACTCTAAGTTTTCAAAGCAACTATATCCTAAGTGACTTTCTAATAGCAAGTATACATATAAATCATCCAATCAACATATAAAAATCACTCCTAAACTTAATCTTATTCTTTGCTTAGCAAAATATCATACCTAAAAGGGTTTTTCTCAACCCTAGGGAGTTGTGTTCACTTTTCAGCAGAACCAATCTGTAAGAATGTAGTCCTTGACGTGGGGAACAACTTCCCAGAAGGAACCCTTGTGAAAATCCAAGCTTAAAGATGTGTTTTAGAGGCTTGAAGTTGAAAAATCCTAGGTTTTTTCTCACTTTTCTCCCATGCACGAGCTTGCTGCTGTATCTCAAACCAAAATAATGAATCTTTATCACTAAGCGGCTGTATTTATAGTAAAGGGGCAAAATGACTCTTTTGCCCTTAATGAGTTCAAGTCCCGTTACAGTACAACCCATCCCAAAACGCTTCAATTCGATATTCGAATTTATCCAAAGTTCTTAAAATTATTTTAAATAAAAATTTTTAAAAAAATTTATTTTCGCCTGCGGGTGGGTTTGGCCGGTTCCACCCAGGCCACCCGGGATGCCCTTGTGGTCCAATTTTTGAAACTATCTCCAATTAGGCTCAAATTCTCCTAAGAGATGTATTTTAACATTCTAAACATGTTTTGCTTCCATGGAATATTCAAATTATTCTCCTAAACATGACTTATGCCTAAATGATGCATGTAGAACGCCCTATCAGCTGGCAAACAATGTATGCATAGTGTCCTACTGGCAAAAATGAAAAGTTTTCCCATATTTTTTAGATCTTTACATCCTTCCCCCCTTAAATAAATTTCATTCCAAAATTTAGAAATGTACCTCTTCGACAAAATAATAAAGGAAATATACAAAATGCATTGTAACATGGAGACGTGCAGCCTTACCTATGGATCATTCACCTCTCCCTTTCCCAGGCGATGTGGAATGCATTACCCTCTCCTCCCAAAGGAACCTCATCCACTTGGGTGGGTGTGCAGCGGCGTGTAGACATCTCCACACTCCCTGCTAGGGTCTGGTTCTAATACCATTTGTAACGGCCCATTCCACATAGCACAACGCATAATGAAATCCTTAAACATGATGGCCTATCAATGCCAATTTTCCAAATCCATCCAAGCATTATGACCCACCTCAATAATGCAACATAATTAAAAAAATATAAAATTCTCAATACCCACAAGGATACCTCAATGTCTCTCAATATATGTGATGACCATCTAACTAACCACAAATTAAACTATGCGATCATCTAAGTAATCCATCACGATGTCATCAATGCATCACCTGCACCTCAATGTAATTTAATAATCCAATATCCTTCAAGTATCATAATTATCCACAAGACATCAATGACATAATCTCAAGGTAAAGTCATCATCATCCACCTTAGTCTATATATATAACCGAGACTAAACATCAAGCATCAATGAAGATTATCCCATTAACTTCAATCATATATATATATATATATATATCAATTGGATATCTGAACGTAGACAATGTAGTCTATATATTCCAAATATGATTCTTAGTGAACTCTTTACCAATTTTAACTATGAATATATAAATCTATACACACATGTATCAAAACACACATATATACTACATAGTTAAGCATACCCTTATACATGCATTAATATCAATCCAGTTTGTATATGTATCATAATCGTAGTACTATAACGGGTACTAACCTAGCATACATACATAATATCAACCTGCAACATTTAATAGCTAACACGTAGCCTACCACATCAACACCCAAGTATAAGATCCATCCTAACAATATACATATACATATACATAATTAAGCATACAACCTGCTATATAGGTAACTAGGCATACATCTAATCCTATGAATATCCAGGCTTATAACCTATCTTATAGACAACAAGCATATAGTCTACCTCAAAAATCACTAGGTCTACTACATAGATATAAGCATCTAGCCCCAATTCATCAATAATCAAGCCTACCATATACTCCCAGAAAATCAAGAAAATAAGCACCTTGTACAATTACACATACTAAGTAACAAGCACACACATAGTCATGTAATCCAAATCAGCCCAATTAACTTAAGGTCTAGCCTTTCCCAATTTATAACAGAGTCAATCCTAGAAAGATCCACGGATACCCTATGAAATAAAAACTATTTCCTTCAAGAGTACACACTGTCACTCTCCCCTTGTAGTAGTCTATACTCGTCCAAAATGTAAATAACCAGTCCATCTACAATACATGTTAAACAAAAATTTGAAATTATACTCTCCACAAACTTGACCTAACCATACTATTTACAATTCACTTTCTAGGTTACCTCCGCAGTCCACTACAAGATAACATCTTCCAATTCAATAAAGGAATCATTACAACCCCTATCTTTCAAACTCGCATCACTTGAACTTATCAATATTCACCCTAAGCACGAAATCAAAATTCAATTACATCATAACCTGAATCAATCCATATCAATATTTTTCAAACTATTCATGTTATACAATTCTTTTAAGACAAGAGATCATCAATCATCACCCGATAACCTAACAAATCCTGTAGACATATTTGCTTAATCATAACTTATAAAACTCACATCAACCACCTCCATCCATTGTTTACAATAAATGATTAACAAGTTTTCACCCAAATCTAACATAGTCTTTCGCCAAAGAAAAATCCATTTAAGCAATACAACATACACATGTCCAAGTCACGCTAGTATTCAACTAGCCCAACTGACCTAAGGTCTAAACCCCATCCACTGTTCTAAGGCATTAGATCCTAGATCTTACAGTCAATTGGGGCTACCAAGGTTGATAAAGATTCGAGAACTAAAGTTTTCCCTCTCCCTCGATGTAAAGACTTGGAAATTTTTTTTTGGGAATGAATTTTTTTTTATTAATATTATTGTTATTTTTTTATTTTTGTTGTGTATGTGATGTGTGTGAGTAGTGAATGTGCATGTATGTATGTGATGTGTATATATATGTGTGTGTGTATATAAACTGTTAAGTGTGTATATGTATATTTGTATATTTAAAAAATGTAAATATTATATATATGTATATATATCAGATTTTGTGTGCCCCAACCGTGTGTGTGTACTGTGTACAGTGTGTATGTGTGGGTTGAGTATACCTCACTCAAGGAGGCATGGTGGGCACTTGTGTGTGTAAGAGAGTGGGTGGGTGAGGCGTGTGTAAGTAAGTGTTCTGTGTGTGTGGTTGTCAAAGGGGTTGGGCAGGAGCAGACCCAACCGTAGAGAGAGAGGGAGATATAGAGAGAGAGAGAGAGATAGGGCAGTGTATATGAGTGTGTGTTAGTTGGGTTAGAGAGAAACGAAAAATAGAGAGAAAGAGAGGAAGCAACGTGGGAAGACTGAGGGTCCAAGAAGTTGAGACGGAGGGGAGAAGAAGACCTACAACAAGAGGAAAAACCTAGAGAAAGGTATGGCTGGTCAGTTCTGTTTTAAATTTTTGAGGCATGATAGTTAGTTTTCAATACTTGGGACATGTAGAGCATGAAATGTGGGTTATGTTGCAAGAAGAATCAATTGAAATGGTTAGGAATTGACCTAGAAAAGTGTAGTTGCAGGCTCATAGGATAATCGGGTTCCAAGAAATTTCTTATTCAAAGCTTCGTCTAAATAGAATGAAAACACTCCTAAATGGTACAGAAAATAATTTGATTAGGAAAGGAGAGGAAACAGTGGACTTTGAGGCATGGAATAGGGAGAAAACCAGTTGGCCAAAGCCACTGTTTTCCCCCTATTCGTGACGTTTGAGTGGCCCAAAATGAAAATGAAGGTTAGATGCAAGATCCTTGGGAAAAAATGAAGAAAACTGCATTTATAAAACTTGAAAAACTGATCGAAAAATAGTCGCCGGTGCCTAGAGAAGGCAGCCGAAAAAACGGGGAAGAAATGAGGCACTGTGCGAGTCGGGTTCGGGTCGGGTCAAGACCGACCCACCCCCCTCCACGTGTCAGCCGTAGGTTTTAAATTAAAAATGAATTAGGGGTGTTTGGCTACAGGTTTACCAAATTGAAATTGAAATTAAATTAGGAATAGGGATACCCTATCCCTTGTTTTGGGGCTTAGCCGCTATTTGGCTATCCAGGGTTGGAGTAGGAAATTTGGAAATTACAATTTGACTCCAATACTTTTTGAAATTCAATTTAGCCCCCTAGAACTTTCAGAAATTCGACTTTGACCCCCAGAACTTTTAACTAATTATGTTTTGACCCCCCTGAATAAAATATTAATTAATTAATTAATTAATTATTTTAAATATCACAAAATGGTCCAGAGTCCAAATGGGACAAGTCATTAGTGTATTTTGACTATCTCGACCATTCTGAGACCAGTAGGTGAGGTCCGTTTTACTAGACAAGGTTCCAAAAAATAAAAGATCCCGTAATAATATTAGAAAATTATCAAAATGCCCCTGAGTTAAAATGAAGTCAAATGACATCCGATTTAAGTAAACAAATAGTGAAATTTTATTATCTCAACCGTTCCGGACTCAACCATGGAGTTCGATTTGCAAAAAGAGGTCTCAAGATATGAGGACCCGTAAAAGTGCAAAAAATGACCGTTTTGCCCTTTTAGCCCGGATGTCTGAATTAAATTCCGCGAAAGCCTAAACCAACTTTCTTCGACATTTTGGACTCAACAGTAGAATCTATTTTGACAAAATAGAAACTTATAAAATAAAGACATAAAATTTGATGAATAACATAATTCAAGTAGCAATCGAACTCAGTTGTATTTCATGATTTTAGGAACACTAAAGGGCAAAGAGAAGGTGGTCTGACCTTCTGGGTTCTTACCGTTAGTTCCGCTACGTTACGAGTACGACTTCTTGGGTTGAGACCGACCCATCAGGTATGATATATTGTGCTAAGTAAGAAATAGAATTAAGTTAGGAATAATTGCTATGTTGATTCACATATTTGTTTGATTGCTTATATGTTTATGTGTTTCTCATTACCTTTTTGAATGTTTGGTTAAGTGAGGGGTGTGGACCGTGACTATATGTACATTCCATGTGTTAGCATAATGTGTGAATTATATTTTCGAGAATTGTTGAGGTTTTGAACTGTGAACTTAAAGTATGTGTTTAAGTGAACTATGTACGGCATGTACCCTTGATGAAGGGATTCTGTGATTGGAATGTTATGGTGTAATGCATTATCTAAAGCATGCTTCATGTGTGGATAAGATGCTTCACTGAGATCACATTATAGCATGGTGGAGTCAGAGTATATTGGCACAGTGTGGTTCTTTGGAAACATAGTGTGAGTTGAGCGCTTGATGCTGTGCATACATGGCTACTCAGGCCGTCGGGGAAGGTCCGTAAAGTGAGTCATACGTGGTTACTCAGGCCGTCGGGGAAGGTCCGTAAAGTGATTCATAAGTGGTTGCTCAGGCTGTCGGGGAAGGTCCGTAAAGTGAGTCATGGGTGTGACATGGAATTTGCATAGGTGCGTCATGCATGCTGTTCATATACTGCATTGATGATATTGAATGCCATGTAGATATAAATGTATACTTGCACATACCATGCGTTAATTTTGTTTCTTGCATTAGCATTATATCATACCAATAGTTGAGCTGACCCATTCATGAGATACCATTTCAGATGATGCTCCGGCTACATGAGATTCGGTGATGTTTTAGTGGAAGAAAGAACTTAGAGTATTTTGGCCCTTGGGGCATGTGTTGATATTGTACAAGGGCATAAGCCTTGAACCATGCATGTTTAATTTATGTATTGTAAGTAATGGATAAGGTTTATAAATTTGTATTAGAATCTGGACTGTAGTTCAGTATTGAGATGTATGCAACTGTCTTTATTTCTTTATCCCTTTATTACCTTGTTATTTTATTTTCTTTTAGTTTCGTTACTCGTGTCTAGGGTTCGCGAGAATTCGGGGTGTGATACTCGACTTACTCTATCCTCAACCTAGTGTTTTGGATGGCATCCTATAGTAGGAACAACCATCAATCTATCATGTATGTAAACATATACCAAATCACATATCATGTTATCACATACGATCATGTCAATACACACATCACCCATATCACGCACCTCACTGCACCAAATCACGTAATCATGCATCATAGTATAGTATCAACTAACACATAATCACATCATTTGATGCTTCAAGTATAAATAACCATCTGACATACAAGATCCTACCACATACCACCGACAATTCACACTAAGTCACACACTTTCCTCTAGAGTCCTATGGTGTTCAACAACACCCCACGGTCTCTAAGTATTTAAACCTAAGCTCTGATACCACATTGTCATGCACCGAATTTCCAAAACCCGGAGAATGAGTGAAATGAATTAAAAGGAATTAATTAAAGGCAATTAAATAGATTTATGCTCTGATACCACGTTGTCACGCCCCGAATTTTCATAAACCCGGGGAGTGAGTGAAATGAATTTATTAACTAGAAAAATAAATAAATAAATTTAAAGCATCCTTTGATTCTCAACGGAAAAATTCATTATTCCATACTCTAAGGTCATTAACCAACATTGAAAAAAAATTTGAGAATCATTTGAATCCAATCTGAAAACTTTGTTTAGGCCTTTATACCTTTCGTGGTTAATTTCACCTAAACATATTTAGAGTCTCAAAGTGAAATTATTTTTAAACAAAAGTACTCGTCGAGACAATCAATTTAGACTTTTGAATCACTCAATTTAGATTTAAAATGAATTTATACGAAAATCAGAAAGTTTGAAACAATCAAAAAAAAAAAAAAAAATTTTTTGGATGAACAGTAATTTGAGAAACCAGTAGCTAAAAGTGAACAGTATCAATGTTACTGTTCACATGGAGCAAAAATTCAACTTCAGAAACAATGTTACACCAAATCCCTTGATTCAAATCAATTTTTCTCTCAATCTATAAATCCAAATGTAATGAAATCTGCGCCAAAATCTTCCTTATTGAGTCTAGTTTCTATCCCATTTTGAATCACTCAAAACGTCTATGTAGAATTCAAGTTATGATGAAAACACTACCCATAGGTCAGATTTTACACACTTGAAAGCAAAATCAATATAACTTTCTCATTTTAAAAGCTTTCAAAGTCCATGATACTATAAAAGATAGCTAAGAGATAAACCTATCTATAAATGTAGGGCACTTTAATTAATTCAAAAGGACCAAAAAGTTATAGTCCCACGAAGTGGGCTGATCTGCAAAAATGATTTTGCAGAATCGAAATTAAGGCATGTTATATGCCGTTTGACATTCGTTCTAATTCTTCAAGCTATTTAACCCCAAATTTTTAACCATTTTTCTCATTTATTCATAGGCATTTTACACACCTAATGGCCCTTTTGAAGTCACAAAATTTTGACATGGTCTCCTTTGTTTTCTAAGTCTTTTTCCTACCTAATGTTCATGATACATTATACAATTAAGGGTTTGTACATTCCATCATCACTCGATGGCCACAATCTCATAGAAATTAAATATACATCATTTAGTTATACAATCCATCATACATACATGTACTCAAACTTAAAGGTCACAAACTTCACATTCATTACAATACATAAAGTCTTTTCCATTGTTTTCATGATACGCAAAATTTCTACAAGTTCATTTCATATGCCTTAGGGCTTATACCCTTATACAACTCAAAATATGTCCCAAGGGCCAAAAATCCTCCGTGGTCCATTTCTCCTCCGCTCTTCAAGACTTCATCAAGGCTCAAACACCCGGAGCCTCATCTGTAATATGATATCTCACGAAGGGTCAACTCAACTGCTGGTATGACATAATGCTAATACAAGGAACAAAATTAAAGCGTGGCATATGCAAGTGTACATTTATAAACTACATGCCTTCTCATTTCATCAATGAAATGCAATAGCAATATGCATGACACACACATGCAACTTTATGCCACACCCATGTCTCATTCACGGATCACTCCTGTTGGGTCTGAGTACTAACACCCGTCCACGGATCACTCCTGTTGTATACTGGGCACCCATGCAATGGCCAATTTTGAGTTTTTCACCACAAGATCTACACCCTCATAATGCATAGCACCAAGTGCTCAACCCACACTATGTTTTCAAGGAATTACCATATGCCAATATGCCTTGATTTTTTTATGTAATGTCAATGAAGTATTTTATCAAACACTTGGCATACACCTTAAATTCATGAATCATTCATATAGCAAACCCCAACTTTCAAACCACACCACTACTTCTACATGAACATATACTATACACAATCAATTTAAACACATATTATGTCACATGTTCACAATGTCACCAATTCTCAAAGAACACATAATTACACAAAGCATCAATGCATTAAACAACTATATCTTCCAAAGCACAAGATCTATCTACATGAATATAAGCCACAATGTAATGAATCAAACATATATTCAAGTCACATGTATATCATCTTGACAAATTCTCAAAGAACTCAAAGAACACACAAGCACACAAACTATCAACTCTAAGTTTTCAAAGCAACTATATCCTAAGTGACTTTCTAATAGCAAGTATACATATAAATCATCAAATCAAAATATAAAAATCGCTCCTAAACTTAATCTTATTCTTTGCTTAGCAAAATATCATACCTAAAAGGGTTTTTCTCAACCCTAAGGGAGTTATGTTCGCTGTGTAGCCCAACTGATTAGTGAGAATGTAGTCCTTGACGTGGGGAACAACTTCCTAGAAGGAACCCTTGTGAAAATACAAGCTTAAAGATGTGTTTTGGAGGCTTGAAGTTGGAAAACCCTAGGTTTTTTCTCACTTTTCTCCCATGCACGAGCTTGCCTACTGTATCTCAGACCAAAATAATGAATTTTTATCACTAAGGGGCTATATTTATAGTAAAGGGGGCAAAAGGGGCAAAATGACTCTTTTGCCCTTAATGAGTTCGGGTCTCGTTACACTACAACCCGTCCCGAAACCCCTCAATTCGATATTCTACTTGAGCCAAAGTTCTTAAAATTATTTTAAATGAAAATTTTCAAAAAAATTTATTTTCGCCTGCAGGCGAGTTTGGCTGGTTCTACCCTGGGATGCCCTTTTGATCTAATTTTTGAAACTATCTCTGATTAGGCTCAAATTTTCATAAGAGGTGTATTTCAACATTATAATCATGTTTTGTTTCTATAGGCATATTCAAATTATGCTCCTAAACATGACTTATGCCTAAATGATGCATGTAGAACGCCTTATCGACAAACTAGTGTATACATAGTGCCCTACCAGGCAAAAATGAGAAATATTTCTATAATTTTTAGATATTTACAACAAGAGTAGGCAACGACTTTGAGCAAGAAGAATAGAATTAGACCAGCAAATTTGTAGTATTGTTAGACATAAATTGTATTTGTAATTGGGCCCACAATGTTGTAAATCTTATACAGTTGTATATATATAATTATGAATTAGTATTGTTCTGTCAAGTATGATTGCATTCATGTTTAAAAAAAAAATTACTGAAATTCTGTTGCCAACTATTGTTTTGAAGAATGCAATTAACTTGGGACTGAATTGAAGGGTTTACGGCCAGTCACATTTCGTAATCCGGCATAGAAGTGAGTTTTAGGATGTGATGGTAGCAGGCCTATAAAGAGATGAGTTCCTCGAATGAGAAACAACAGACACATTATAAGGGAACTAGTTTGAAGATGCAAGGTGATAACTAGGTGCCATCGGACCAGACACTGGAAAGTGAGCAAATGATATGAAATCCTAAATTGGCTCTAATTCTAAAGACTATACTAATAATCTCAACTAACCTTATAGTTTATAGGAATGTAAATAACTAATAGGAAAAATTATGGAAAACTAAGAAAATCATTGTACACCGATGAAACTATGACAAACATCAAAAAAATGATCGGTGAAACTGAAGCTCGTACTGAGTAGACTAGAATAACCTGAGTAAACTAGAATAGTGGAAACCCAATAGCAAGACAAGAATATATGGTGAGAAAATCAAAAAGAAAAGATAGAAAAAATGTGAAGAGTTTTGAAAATGGAATAAAAACTTGTGTGATTAGTTTAAAGTGACTCTTTAGTGTTCGTTTGAATCGACTGGCCATTCGTTTGAGTGAATGCAAATCCTGTGCAATTTGAATTGGATACGCATTCATTCGAACGAGGCCCCAATTAGTTCGAATGAATTTTCCAGAAGCTTATGACATGGAAATTTCTCTTAATTCTTAACATACCTAATTTGAAAAAGCATTAAAATTTGAAAGATCTTGCAATTAAACTAATCACACAGTCAATCAATATCCCTGATATTAAAAAAAACCCTTTTTTGAATATGATTTTCAAGCATTTTGATGCATGAGAGACAATGATATATGTTCTATCACAGTTCCAATTATTACATTAAATCCTAGAACACCTAATTATATTCAAGCTCTCCCTCCTTATATTCCCTCGTGGTGAATAAACATAAATGTCACATCACGTACCCACCTTATATAGAATACGGAACACGACCGACAAAGGCCTTTCAAAATTGAATGAAATGCAAACCAATCACATTTGAACACAATGGCGAGATAGTTACCAATGGAAGCATTCAATAATTCTCATTAAAAAATGAATAGAAGCTTTGCTCCCTCATAAGTTTGCAATACAGTGTGTGTATTTCATCCAATCAACACCACACATTGGCTTGCTTGTCAATTTTCATAACTATAATTTCCTTAACTTATCAGTAATGTCTTTACAGAGTTTTCTAAACTTGGCAATCTTTCAGTTTTTTTTTTTTTTTTATGTAAGGAAATTTAATAGTCTTATGGTATTAACTTGGTATCTATCCAATAATTGTTATTGTACCCTAACTTTACTTAGGGTTACTACTTACTCATTTCTATATATGAAACTTGATAGTCTTAGGGCACAATTTGTATAATGTTGTCTTAATCCTTATTTGACAGTGTTACTAGGTATTAACTTTCCCATATGCTACTACATACTCACTGCCTATTCTTCTTCTTTTTTTCTTTTCTTTTTCCTTTGGGAATGATTGCTATATATTTGAACTATCTGCTTACTTTTTACTTGATACATTGTAATTCCCTCTTGACTCCATTTACCTTTATCGTTCCTACTAATGTTTTTATAAGTAAATAATTTTTCTTCCATAGTCTTCATAAATTTTCAAAATATTATTACAAGTGTATGAATAATTGAATAATTGTTTAACACTTCACACTTTTACTTCGAACACATTGTTCATGTCAACCTAAACTTATGTCTCTGTCATACTTATTACCATTGCTTGAATCCTTACGAAATTGCTAAAATTTCTATTGCATTACATTTTTTATAGTTAAAAACTAATTTAACACTTGATATAGTTAAAAACTAATTTAACACTTGATATAGTTAAAAACTAAAATCTCTATTGCATTGCTAAAACTTTTAGTGATGTTATTCTCTATATTGATATAGCTTCATGAGTTTCTTGTTAGGGTTAGTATTCCTCGTTCAAGGGAATTTTTTTCATATCCAGATCAGAATTGGGGTCATACGTAATGACCTCGTTTCTTGTACTCTCATAGTCTTGTTAGGAATATAATCATCTAACCAGGATCGGTGAGATACGAAAGTAAACAAGAAAACGAATCTAAATTCACACGCACAAACAAGAACACAAAGATTTATGTGGTTCACCCTAGAATAGGGCTACATTTATAGCTACTGCGGTTTTCACTATGATTTGAAAAGAGTTACAATGAGATGCGGCTCCTCAACTATAAATACAAAGACTTAGGGCAATGGAAAAATAATGTGAAATATCAAAAAGACCCTAAAAAAAACTCGGCTAGAGGGCACGCCCCCAAACCCCCACCTTCGGGCAAGGCGGCTCCCACCCCCTTGCAACCTCCTAGCCAACTTATAGCGAAGTTGGATCCGTAGAGTAGGGGTTAGTGTACAGTACTTATCAGAATCTACACTACTCAACAATCTCCCGCTCAGAACCTGATATACACAAGTTCAATATCCTATCATCACATAGAAGAACACCGCAACAACTGTCTTCCTTCCTCAAGCTTGAAGACCAATTGAAGTTGCACACATACTTCAATTTCTCAGTGATGACTACCTTGGTTAACATATCTATTGGGTTCTTACTGCCATGAATCTTCTCAAGAGACAATACTAAGGATCATTGCCTCCCAATGCTGCTTGGTTAACATATCTGCAGGATTCACTTACCATATTTGTCCGTCTGAAAAAAAAAATGCCACCTTTGTAGTGTCACTCAAGTATCTAAGGATCTAGTTTACTACCTCTCAATGCTGCTTGCTTGGATTACTCATGTACCTGCTCACGACTCCCATTGCATGTGCTATGTCTGGCCTAGTACAAACCATGGCATACATAAGGCTACCGATAGCTGAAGCATATGGAAGACGCTCCATATATGTCCGTTCTTATTCGATATTGGGTGACTATTCCTTGGTAAGTTTGAAGTGACTGGCAAGTGGGGTGCTCACCGATTTTGCTCCATCTAAGCTAAACCTATTTAGAACCTTCTTAACATATTCAGCTTGTGACAACTTCAAAATACCTTTCACCTTATCCATGTGAATCATCATACCAAGAATTTTATTAACAACTCCAAGATTTTTTATCGCAAATTGATTGGACAACAACTTCTTTATCTTTGAATGCTAGAACCTGCAATTAGCATATCATCAACATACAAAAGTAAAATAATATAACTGTTGTCAAACCTCTTAAAATAACAACAGTGATCTGCCTGGCATCTTGTGAAACTGCTACTACACATAAAACCATCAAACTTCTTGTACCACTGCCTTAGGGCCTATTTTAAACCATTCAAGTTCTTCTTAAGTCGGCACACCAAATCCTCTTTGCCTCATGCTATGAAACCCTATGGTTGCTTTATATAAATCTCATCCTCCAAATCATCATGGAGGAAAGCTGTCTTCACATCCATTTGCTCAAGATGCAAATCCTTAACAGCCACAATTCCCAACACAAGTCTGATTGTTTTTAACTTCACAACTAGAGAGAAAATTTCAGTGTAGTCGACACCTTCCTTTTGTTGAAACCCTTTCACAACCAGTCTAGCCTTGAACCACTTACTCCCATCATGTTATTCTTTGACCCTATAAACCCATTTGTTATGCAAAGTTTTCTTGTCCTTTGGTAGTTCAATCAATTCTCATGTCTGATCTGTCATGAGAGAATCCATCTCATCCTATATAACTGACTCCCACTTGGCTGAATTATCAACCTGTAAAGCCTTTTCATAACTTTCTGGCTCACCACTGTCAGATAACAACAAATAGTATAATGAAGGAGAATAACGTTGTATAGGCCTAGACTCTTTAATGAACCTTCTTAGCAGAGCAGGAGTACGTGGTTCCACTTGTGGAATAATATTTTCAGGATTATCCTGAACCTTATTATTCACATCACTTTTAGTGATTTCTTCTAACTCAACAAGTTGTTCACAACTATCAGATTCCACAATAGACTTATCCTTATACATTACTTTCTCATTAAATATAACATCTCTACTTTTAATTATTTTCCGTTTTTTATCATCCTAAAAATGATAACCAAATTCATCAATGTCATACCCAATAAAAGTACATTTAGCAGATTTAGGATCAAGCTTGCTTCTATCAGTAGAATCTATATGCACATATGAGACACAACCAAAAACTTTTAATTGTGAAAGAATTACCTCTTTTCCATTCCAGGCTTCCTCTGTAAATTTTTCATCCAAGGTAACGGACGAATCACTATTTATCAGATGTACTACAGTGTTAAATGCATCTTCCAAAAACATCTTTGGCAATCCATTGTGTATCCTCATGGCTCTAGCACATTCATTTAAATTTCTGTTCTTGCGCTCTGCAACGCCATTTTGCTAGGGTGTTTTTTGAATTGTCTTTTGTATTTTCATCCCATTATTTGCACAAAACCTTTTAAACTCACCTTCTCCATACTCCCCTCCATTGTTTGATCTCAAACACTTTATTTTCAAATTTGTTTCATTCTCCACCAAGGCTTTTCACTTTTTAAAAGTAGTAAAAATATCAGATTTATTCTTCAAAAAATAAATCCATACCTTTCTAGTCGAATCATCGATAAAAGTGACATAATAATATGATCCCCCAAGAGATGCAACTGGAAAAGGCCCCTATACATCAGTATGAATCAACTCTAATTTTCTATCTTCGATTTCTACCCATCCTTCGAAAAACGGACCCTCTTTTGCTTTCCAAATATAATCTTCACACAAATCAAGACCAATTGATTTCAAACATGATAGTTTTCCTTTTGACAAAAGTACCTTCATCCATTTCTCGCTCATATGCCCAAGCCTATGGTGCCACAAGTGTGAATCTTCCTTTTCATCGACAATTGCTATTGCGTTCTTGTTTTTTTGTCACATAAAGAGTGCTAGTCTTCATACCACGAGCAACAACCATAGCTCCTTTGGAGATTTTCCCTACATGACCTTCATCATTAGACTATCCGACAACAATCAAATTCCTTTTCAATTCAGGCACATGTCTGACATTCTATATCTTCCATACAAACCAATTTGGCAACCTTATTTTCACATCCTCTTTACCCACAATATTCAAAGGTTTATCATCAGCCAAATAAACCTTCTCGAAATCACCACTTACATAATTTTAATGATTTCTCTGTGTGAAGATGAATGGAAAGACACCCCAGAATCTAAAATCCAAGACTCAAGAGGACCAGCAATGCTCAAGATAAAGGAATCAAAAATATCTTCTATTGCAGCATTCATAGACTTTTTATTTTGATCACCTTGTTTCTTCTTTGGTGCCGAACAATTTGCTTTCAAGTGCCCTTTCTGTCCACAGTTCCAGCAACTTCATCTCTCTCATAATCCCTCTCCAGATCTTGACTTACTTCTATTCTTAGATGCTGATCTGTTACGATTTGAGTTTTTGTTAACCGATTTTCCTCTAGCTTCTATATTTAGAGCAGACCCTGACATTTCTCCTAATTCCCTTCTACAAATTTCTTCACTCAAAATTAGGTCACGAACATCATTATAATTCAATTTCGATTTACCTGAAGAGTTGCTCACTGCTGTTGTAGTACCATTCCAAGTTTTTGGCAAACTGGATAGAAGAATCAAACCCCTAACCTTGTCATCAAACTCAATCTCTACAGAACTCAACTAAGTTGTGACTGTGTTGAACTTGTTCAAATGATCTGCTACAGACCACCTTCTGCCATCATAAGATATACCTTATTTGACGTCGAGAGTTTTTCATACATGTTCGCAAGGGCTTTCATCAAACCTACTATTGTCGTTTCTTTCGCGATGTTGAACGTAACATTACGAGCCAACGTTAAACGAACAACTCCCAATGCTTGTCTGTTAAGGAGTTTTCACTCTACGTTTTCATCTCTTCTGGTTTCTGTTCTGCAAGAGGCTGATACAGCTTCTTCTGATACAGATAATATAATATCTCGACCCAATCAGGTAAAGTAATTTACTTTAATATCATTTTTATGAAATTAATTATACATTAATTTATTTGATATTTTAAATTGAAACTAGTAGGCCGTAAATGTCAAAATTAGTACACGAGGAGAAATTGGATAAATTAGAGCCATGCATGAATAAAACAAAATTTATCAAATTTGTCGATAAATACGAAATAGTTTTTGGTCAAATAAAACATGAAATAATACGACAAAAAAATAAGATTTACGACGTAAAAATTTAGCACACAAAAATCAAAAGTAAGGCGAGAATACTAATGGTTTTCAAAGTGATTAAAACACAATTTCAAAATTTGACGAATAATACCTAAAATGCCAAACAAGGCATAAGTAGGAAAAATAGAAAAAAAAAATGAGGCCAAAGGGTTTGAACCCTAGACCAAGAAGAGGAGAGACCTTAAGTCCAAAAAGAATACTAGTTGGGTTATGAGGACTTTATGATATATATCCCATCAAATATATATATATATATATATATATATATATACACACACACACACACTCACTACAACAAATGCACTATTAGCGACGTGCTTGTGTGTCGCTAATAGTGCCATTGTGCGTCGCTAAAGGTCTTTAGCGACGCACGTAAGGCGTCACAAAAAGTGCCGTCGCTAATACTATTAGCGACGTTGGTGTTGCTAAAAGTGCCTATTAGCGACGCTCAATTGGGCATCGCTAATAATTGGATACGTGCGTCGCCAATAATACCCAAGGGCGTATTGTGCGTCGCTAAAAATCACTTTTAGCGACGCACAGTGAGGGTCGCTAAAAGTCAGTATTAGCGACGCACGATTTGATGCGTCGCCAATACTGACTTTTAGCGACGCTCACTGTGCGTCGCTAAAAGTGATTTTTAGAATTGTTAAAATAAAATCAGACTTTTAGCGACGCTATGGTGTGCGTCGCTAAAAGTGTTTTTTTTTACACAACCATATCTACTTTGTTTTAATATTGTTTTGTTCCTGTTTAAACCTGTATCAATCATCTATCCTGATATACAATAAAATCTAAGCATTCTGAAATGAATATTTTAAAGTAGAAAAATACATTCATATATATATTAAATTAATTATGTACAATTGTAAAAGTACCATTCATCACTAAATAGAAAAATTAAAAATTGTCTCCAAAATGTTACTACAGATGTCCATGAAAATAAAAAATAAAAATAACAAGTTCCGATGCAAAACATAAAGATGGCGCCGCGACAATAATCCCCGATCAATCTGAAATAAAGATCAAACGACATATATTAGAATAATTATTAAATATATATGAACATAGAATGTGAATAATTTTTTGTTTTTTTTTTTTCATGCATAAATAGTAAGAACGACATAAAGTAGCATAAGTCTATTTTATCATTTGTGAGGTGTGTGAGGTGGTTTCGGTGCAGTTAGGCCGATATCCGGCATTTTGGTCTGTCAAAACCCCAAAATGGGCCTTTTTGGAACTGAAAGTTGCATACGTTTCAAACCGGGCATCGAAACCGAGTGTCGTAAGTTCGTGCAAGTTTATTTTATCATTTTTGAGGTGTGTGAGGTGGTTTCGGTGCAGTTAGGCCGATATCCAGCATTTTGGTCTGTCAAAACCCCAAAATGGGCCTTTTTGAGGCTGAAACTTGCATAAGTTTCAAACCGAGCATTGAAACCGAGTGTCGTAAGTTCGTGCAAGTCTATTTTATCATTTGTGAGGTGTGTGAGGTGGTTTTGGTGCAGTTAGGCCGATATCCGGCATTTTGGTCTGTCAAAACTCCAAAATGGGCCTTTTTGGAGCTGAAAGTTGCATAAGTTTCAAACCGGGCATCGGAACCGAGTGTCGTAAGTTCGTGCAAGTCTATTTTATTATTTGTAAGGTGTGTGAGGTGGTTTTGGTGCATTTAGGCCGATATCCGGCATTTTGGTCTGTCAAAACCCCAAAATGGGCCTTTTTGGAGCTGAAACTTGCATAAGTTTCAAACCGGGCATCGGAACCGAGTGTCGTAAGTTCGTGCAAGTCTATTTTATCATTCTTGAGGTATATGATGTGGTTTCGGTGCAGTTAGGCCGATATCTGGCATTTTGGTCTGTCAAAACCCCAAAATAGGCCTTTTTGAGGCTGAAACTTATATAAGTTTCAAACCGGGCATCGGAACCGAGTGTCGTAAGTTCGTGCAAGTCTATTTTATCATTTGTGAGGTGTGTGAGGTGGTTTCGGTGCAGTTAGGCCGATATCCGGCATTTTGGTCTGTCAAAACCCCAAAATGGGCCTTTTGGAGCTGAAACTTGCATAAGTTTCAAACCGGGCATCGGAACCGAGTTCCGTAAGTTCGTGCAAGTCTATTTTATCATTTTTGAGGTGTGTGATGTGGTTTCGGTGCATTTTCTATAAATAATAAATCCACAAAAGTATATAATTTTAAAAACTTACCAAGGTTGTAAAGAGTCACGCTGTTGACTAAGCATCGTGTGCAAAAGAGTCTGTAGCTCGGAATATTGCTCCTCGAGGCTATCTAGTCTCTGGCGCAGCACTACATTCTCTTGTTGAACTGCCTCCGTAGCTGAGTGTGCCCTAGCATCACTCTCAAAGGACGATGTTGTCGGCGCCATCCCAGTCCCTAAGCCACGCACATAGCCACGCCTCTTACCCAGAACAGTCTCCCGTATCTGGTCATCGGTCGGCGGATTCTGAGCCTCAGGTGTCGACTGATCACGCAGCCGGACCATCTCCTCCTATAAAAACATAAATATATGTTACTACTTTTATAACTTTAGATTAATATTAAATTAGTAATACTGTAGCAAGTTACATAAAAACTTACATAAAGCCGTTGTGCTTCAGGCCCAGCCCAACCCTTATTGGGGTTGTAGTGCGTCCTGTGCCACAAATCAATGGGGCTGGGTGGTGCACCGGTGTCCTGGTCTCGTTGGAGCAAATAAATAGTAGCTTATGAAAAGTGATTTCATAAATAGATTATACAATAAGAACTTGATACATTTATTAACTTACCGTATCATGCCTATACTGTACAAAAGAACGTGATCCCCCACAGTGGGTCACCTTCTGCTTGCTTCTACTCTCGCTATTCTTCCTGCTTAGTTCCTACACTTGGCTAAAACAAAGAAGGTTAGTATAAATGATACTGATTTATACCAGACAACAAAAGTAATTTGAACAATTTTTACCTGGAATGTATCACTTGCGAACCGGTCGCATAGTAACATCCAATCCTTCACCGTCACCCCTCTGTAGGGTCTGTCACGGGGCTCTCTACCGGCTGCCACCTCCGCCTCGTAGTGCATGTGAAGACGGTGTCGATAGTCCCTGAAACGGACTCCTAGGTAACGATCCACAGCCCTCGCTACGTGAGGTAGGTGGAGATCGATGTCAAACTTCTCTTGTAAAGCATGTCATTGTCAAAACATTACGGCATTAGAAATGTTAAAATTTAGTTGAACACAATAATAAAAGACATACCAGGATCTGCGCATGAATAGCCTGTAGATCCTCCTGAGTGACGTGACTCTAGTCAGTAATATGGAGTGGGGCGCGTAGTCGGCAAATGATGCCGACCTCTGTGATGAACTGCTGTGCCCACCCACCAACGGGCTTCAGCAAGCCCTCAGGTAGCTCAATCCGAAGTCGCGCACCCCCTGCTGCCTCCATCTGTGTCTGCAAACTCTGATTCTTCGACCTACTATGCCCTCGTCTAGCATTGGTGGTGGCCGAAGCTTTAGAAACAATAAAATAGAAACAATTAGTACCATATTTATATAAGCATTAATACAAAATGGGACTATCCATTCCATCAATGGCAGGATTGGTCGATCCTGTAGAGGAAGGGGAAGGGGTCGATGGGTCCACCGGGGCTGCGCGTCTACGTGATCCTGGTCCAACCATATCTAAAACAAAAGTTTAAAAGTAAATTCCATTACATCATAAAAATTAAAATCCATTACAGCATAAAATTGAATATCCATTACACTTGATCTTACCACATGTAACACCTATTACAATTACTCATCTGAGTTTGTATCATCATCTGAACTTGAATTTTCTTCATTCTCGGTACAATACTCTAACAATGTCTCATCATCAAAATCACTTTCCTCGTCATCATCATTATTAATGAACGTTGCATCCCTCGGATCTAATTGTGTGGTATTGGTGACGTCGGAAGCTACGACATGAATTGGTTCTACATCAATTCTATTCAACCGATACGAACTAACATCTTCCTAATCATGCCGGACAACACCATCGTGGGCAGTTTGAGACTCTTCTTGTAGTGCCTCCTCAATCCTCTCCAACTCTTCATCTCCCTCGCCAACTTCTAGGATATCATAAACATTTCTAGTTTTTATTTTTTGGACAACATGCCAATCACCTCTTATTTTTGTGTCCTTCAAATAGAAAACTTGTTTTGCAACTGATGCCAAAACATACGGATCATCTTTAAATGCCGTACGTGACGTGTTAACACTTATGAAGTGCTTATCAATCTGCATTCCAGTCTTCTTATTAGTTACATTCCACCAATCACATTTAAAAATATACATAGAATGACCGTAGCAATAATGCAACTGTATGATGTCTTTTAAAACACCATAGTACTCTACAGTTTGTCCTCCGTCACCATCTCCTTCAACAAGGACCCCGCTATTCTGTGTTCGTCGGATGACCTCACGTTCCCTCGTGTGAAATCAAACACCATCAACAATTAAACCGGTGTAGCGGGATATCCTTTGATCATGACCACATGCCAAGGAATATAATTGATCGTACGCCTCAGGAGATTGTTGGTGGCGTAATAGCTTCATCTATTAATTCAGTACAAGTACAAAATTAATTGAATACAAATGCATTAACTAATACAATTACAATTAATTGAAACCTATTCTTATGTGATCTCCGAACCACTTTGGAAACAAATTTTTCTGTCTTTGCTCCAGATCAAAACTTGATACATGTTCTCTCTGAAGCTCGAGCGTATGCTCACTGCATAAGATGAGATATGTTATATGTAACTTACATTTGTATATTAACGTAGTATTGCAATGATTTCGATAAACTTACTTAAAATATGGCAATGTCTCCTCGCAGTTGTTGAGCACGGTGTAGTGGGCTCTTTCCAAGTCTTGAGGATGACACCATTCATATATACGGGCACCTATTGGCCGCACAGTCTGATTAAACACCGCAAGGCCAGTTCGTTGTTGCCCTGGACATCTATCAGAATTTCGCTCTTGACGATTAAACCTTGTCTCAATATCTTCAAGATGCATAGAGCAGAAGGTGACAATGTAAGCCTCAGCAATTAACCCTTCCGGTCGTGCTCTGTTACGCACATATTGCTTCAATGTGTGCAAATATCTGTTTTGATAATTATTCAGTTATAGATTAAAATAGTTAGGATGGATAGATAACACAATTAACAAAATTAAATGTACCTTTCTATTGGATACATCCAACGGTATTGGACAGGTCCGCCAATTTTTGCCTCATGAGGCAAATGCACCGCTAAGTGGACCATGATATCGAAGAAAGCTGGAGGAAAAATCTGTTCCAACTTGCAGAGGATCACGACAACATCCCTTTCGAGCTTGTCAAGTACTTCCATTTTTAACGTCTTTGCACATAATTCTCTAAAGAAGCAACCCAACTCAGTTATTGTAGTCGATATGTGATCAGTGAGATACCCACGTAGTGCAACCGGAAGAAGTCGTTGTGAAAGGACATGGCAGTCATGGCTCTTCAATCCAGATATTTTCCCATCTATAACATTTACACACCGAGATATATTCGATGTGTATCCATTTGGGAACTTCACCGATTTAAACCACTCGCAAATCCTCGTTCTCTCTGCGGATGATAACGTATACTGTGCAGGAGGCACGATATATTTATCACCGCTACGTATTTGGTGCAGCTCTTTCCTTATTCCCAGCTCTTGCAAGTCCAACCGGGCTTTAACACTATCTTTTGTCTTCCCTTCAATGTTCATTACAGTTCCTAACACATTATCACATATGTTTTTCTCGATGTGCATCACATCCAAATTGTGCTTCAACTAAAGAGTCTCCCAGTACGGCAAATCAAAAAATATGCTCTTCTTCGTCCAATTTAAGTCCACATCAGTACGCTTCCTCTTCTTACTACCCGGTATCTTCCCAAACCTCACTGGTTGGATGACTGCAAATTGCGCTAACACGTCTTTGCTAGACAACAATGGAGGTGGCAATCTGCGCTCAATTTGTCCATCAAATAGATGCTTCTGCCGATTTCGCCAGCCATGCGATGGCGGTAGAAAACGATGATGGCCCATGTAACATATCTTCCTCCCATTTGACAAATGTAGGGAACATGCATCCTTATTGCAAACTGGACATGCCAGATACCCTTTAGTGCTCCACCCAGACAAGTTCCCGTATGCTGGAAAGTCATTGATGGTCCAAAGTAACGCGGCATGCAATTGAAATGTCTCATTCTTAGAGACGTCGTATGCCTCCACTCCCACCTCCCACAATTCCTTCAACTCCTCCACTAAAGGATGCAAGTACACATCAATTTCATTACCAGGAGACTAAGGCCCTGGAATAAGCAACGACATGTAGATAAATGGTTCTTTCATGCATTTCCACGGTGGCAAGTTATACGGCACAAGCAACACCGGCCACATGCTGTAGGCATTACTCATGTCACCGAACGGGTTGAAACCATCGCTAGCCAGCCCAAGTCGTACATTACGCGGCTCATTTGCAAACTATTCATGATTTGTATCAAATTCAGCCCAAGCTTGTGAATCTGCCGGATGCCTACATACATTTTCCTCCGTAACACGCTTCTCCTTATGCCACCGCATATCTTCTGCCGTTTTCTGAGATATGTATAACCTTTGTAGCCTCAGTTTTAAGGGAAAATATCCAAGCACCTTGTGCAGCATTGTCTTCTTCTTTCCTTTATTCAGCTTGTACCTGGGTTCGTGGCACACTGTACACTCCTTCAATTGTTCAGACTCCTTCCAAAATAACATGCAATCGTTTTTGCAAGAATGTATGGGAATATACCCGAGGCCCAAATCTCTTAATATTCTTTTCGCCTCGTAATATGAGTTCGGAAGGGTCTCCCTAGTAGGAAGCACTGCTTTAATCAATTCAATGGCCATAGTAACTGGGTTGATGGTCTTAAGATGAAGGAGTTTCACAAGAAAGTCCAGTTTCGAAAACTTATCAGAACCCGGGTTTAACGGCTGCCTTGCTTCCCTCAACAACGACTCAAATGCGGTCGATGGTCCCGTGTCACTCCTGTGACTACTTGCCCCAGTTATAGCCCCCTGCAAGTCTGCCAGCATTTGTGGCAAGCGTTCGTAACCAACCCCAACATTATCACCAAAGTCAACATCATCATCTTCTTCTTCATCATCAAATCCACTGGTACGTCACGGCGTTCCCCGTGAAATTCCCAACACGTATACCGCTTGTCCATCCCGTGTTCGAGTAGGTGCTCTTTGACCTCCTCTATGTGCATATAATCCCTATTATTGCACTCTTACATGGACATCTTATCCTATTTCTCCCATCTGCAGATGCACGAGCAAACTCAATAAAATCTTTGATCCCCTTCACATACCCTGGCAAATGCCTGCCCCTCAAGTCCATCCAACTCTTATCCATTTTCGTCTACCTAATACAAGTCAAAAATGATACTCGTTATAAATATAAAACATGAATCCTATCACCTCCAACTTCTCTCTAAAGGGTAAGGTGGTCCTATCCCATTCGTGAATGCACAATCTACATTGCAATCAGCAGCAATCAAATGCTTGATTCCACTCAGACAAAATTTCGGCAGCATCTCCCCAGGTTTCTCCAAGTATACGAGATAGACGTTAATACGCCTAAATATATACCCAGATAATAATAGGAGACCATGCTGAAATTTTATCATAGTGAAATATTCAAGCATATGCGCTATTGATTGCAATGCAGATTTATGCATTCCCGAACTGTCCTTTCTGGACAATTCAAGAATCAATTTTCATACACGAGCCCAATCGCGAATAAATTTCGCGACAAGATTCACATGTGATGAAAATGACTCTCGAACGGGGCTAGGCTTACATGAATGCAATTGCTAACTTACAAAACAATTACCATAATTTTTTTTTTCACGAAGTAATCCCTAAAAAATAATTAGGCCACACTCACAGTGTCCCTGTTGAAAAGGCGCATCAGCAAGCAATATAGGAGAAAAGATAACTAGATGCTTTTCTAGTCAAAACTCACCTGATCTAATACAATCAAATGCTTGAGTTGTCGGACTGACTAGTAAGGTAACATGCTTCCAGATGAAATTGACAACAAATAAAAAAACAAAAAAAGGAAGTTCTATGTCATATTTTTCTTTGACGAGGTAGTAGACTATGCATATCAAATACATTAAAAAGAAGACAGAGAGAGAGAGAGAGAGAAAAAAAAACCATCTTGAATTGCATATCAAATATAAAATCATTTCTTGGAATCTTTGTTTGCTCTGTTTGATTCCTAATTACAAACCATGGAGGAATATCATTTTCTCTTGTTGTAATAGGATCAAATTAAGTGATTTTATTTTCCTTTCCAATATATATTTTCTTTCCCTAAGAACCAAAAAGTACTGTTAGAAATTGCAATGGAGTCCGTTTCAGTACTATTAAAAAAATAAGTGGGGCCATATCACTTCGTGCCATTTATGAGCTGTGCTAGCTGATAGAGTATTAAATATCTAAGTTATACTTAATTTTTTTAATTATTACAATTTTAAATGAGTTAATAATTTAACATAATATATATGAGTGTTAATTATAATTGATATAAGTATTGATCGACCCACTTATTAATCTGGTATCAAGTTTAATTATATTTGATACAATATTGAAGATGCATTAAAGTATTAAATATTTGTTTTTGTTTTTGTGATACAATTTTTTTTGTTAAGTATAATTTGAATTATGTTAATAGGTCAAATCCATTATAAATGTTTAAATTTAATAGTTTTCAAGCATTTATTAACTGTTTATCCAAAAAATAAATTCTTTAACTCAAATGACATTTATACAGTCATTTAACTTGCAATAGTCTATTTTTTGACAATTGAATCAAACAAGCACTTTCTATCATATTTTTTAATATGTGTTTATTTTTTTAATCAATGTAAAAGTACAATTAAATGGGTTAAGCTTGTTTTATATTTCTTATTTTTCTCATTTAAGATTGAAAAGACAAAATTGATTTTTTTTTTTGGTTTCGTATCATGAAATTTGAGCCTTGAAATTGGATTGTAATGACTTCAAATTTTAGACTAACTTGCATCTAATTGTAGCTAAACCTAATTTTAATACCCGTATTTCACGGTACTAAACAAAGCTTTACAAAATTTAGCACTAAAGTTGAGGTACCGACTTAAGTTTAAAATTTTAATTTGTAGGACAAGCATAGTGATATCAAAATGAACGAGTAATTACAAGCATAGTGAAATAAACCCATGATACTATAAATTTGAACTATTTATTAAATTTTTATTTATTTTATTAAAATTAATTATAATAATCCTCTTTGATATGCCATAAAAGAACAGGCCAATCAACACTTGACACGTATGACCATAATCCGACTCATGCTCGGCCAACATGATTCTCACTCAGCCAATGACTAAAAGCTCAAGCATACAGATCATTACATCAGGTCGGAAGAAACCGAACATACACCTTCAGAACATATATATTCAGAACTGATCACAAGGTCCAGACCAACATTCCAGAACTCATCACCGCCTTAGCGGGTGCCGAGCAGGGAATAAGGAAGCAGTCTTCAACAAGGGAACTACCTTCTATGGTTATCTCTATGCAATGCTCCATAAGGTAACTGCAATCTCCGATGATCAAATCCCTATATTAATGGCGTCGAATCCTAATCAACTTAGGAAAGCCGCGGCTTATAAATTAAACCCTAGAGGTACGCCTTATTTCTTATGCTCATTCTTTGGCTTTCAATACAGTCTTTCAATTCTTTTACTTACTTAAGCATTGGAGCGGCTACCACCGGAGCCAATCCGGTGGTCCTCTGATCATCTTTCTGAGTGTTCTACAGGTCACGGAGTCCATACTTATTGCGAGCCGAAAAGTGCAGCATCAGTTTGGCGCCGTCTGTGGGAACGACTAATCTCCAAGTGCTCTATTCATAAACTCAACTCTTTCCTCACCGGAAAACCATGGCACCAAATCTCCGACCACGACAGAATACTCAAAATTCGCAAAACGCTCAACGTCAGCCGCCTGCTCCTCGTACAAGGGGGCCAGCGGCCAATCCTATGCGACAGGAGATCGAAGCAATAAAATGACACAATGAACTGGTGCAGGAGCAGTTGCTTGCCATCACTAGAACGCTAGCAACACTCACGCAGAACCAAGCGGTGGGTTCTCCTAGCCTGCCGGTCAACTTCGTCGCAAGAACGCAACCTCCTGTTGCCACAGAGAACGAAGAACTTCATGCGCAGGCTCCAACTAACCAGCCTGGGCACCCCTCAGGCGTTGCTCGCGCTGGCCGAGATCCGCAGCCATCAACAGTCCCTGGCTGGGGAACATCCGCCTTCGTCCCCGACGTCCATTACCGGAGCACTACTCGAGCCCCAACTCCAAGGGCCTCGGGAGCACACCCGACACCGCAGGAGCCTCATCATGCAGCACCAATCCCTCCGGTTTGGAATCCTCCTCCGTCCGAAGGGCGTAATCAACCCTACTACCCTGAAGCCGAGGCTGTCAGGCAGGGTTCACAAGATGTTAGACTCAGAGACCCGCGGAGGGTAGAGGAAATTGCCGAGTCGATGGACCGGACAATTACCTTGAGAGGACCTCAGAACCCTCCAGAACAAGACGAACTGGCCAGGCTGCTCGGAAGGCTAGCCACCCCATTCACTCACGCCATCATGTCAGAAGAGAGGCCCAGAAAGTTCATGGTGCCCAAGTTCACCCTGTACGATGGATCTGGAGATCCAGGAGATCATCTCTCTCATTACCAGCATACGATGGCCCTTCACGGAGCCTCTGATGCCTTCATGTGCCGAACGTTCATCACCAGCTTGAAGGGAACTGCCCTGAAGTGGTTCCACAACCTCCCTCCGAACTCAATTACCAGCTTCTATGAGCTCGGTAGACAGTTCTTGGATAGGTTTATGACCAGCAGGAGGCTCAGAAGGGGGCCAGAATTCTTGCTGAACGTCAAGCAGACTAGGGAGGAATCCCTCCGCGCCTACATTGCGCGCTTCAATACCGAACTCACTGAGATCACTGACTGCAGCCCAAAGTTCCTTGTAGCAGCCCTAACTGCTGGGCTTGCCCAAGGTGGGTTCAGAGACTCCTTGACAAAGAGCCCTCCAGCCGATATGGCAGCATTGATGGATCGGGCCAAAAAATACATCAACTTGGAAGAAGCCAACCGCACGTCCCAGAAGGGCAGAGATCAGACCCAGAGGGACAATCCAAAGCGGGAGGACCACAAGAAGGAGGATCACAGAAGAGACTCCAACAAAAAGAGGGCCAGGAGCCCAGAGAAGAGAACAGCACCCAGAGCTGTGTACAACTCCGGACCAAGGGAGTTCACCAACTTCACCCCTTTAAACACTACACCGAATCAGGTACTCCGGCAGATCCGAGAACGGGAGAACCTGAGGTGGCCGGAACCAATCAAAGGAGATCCTAGCCTGCGGGACCAAAGTAAGTATTGTAATTTCCATAAAGATCATGGACATACAACTAACACATGCAGGACCCTCCGATATGAGATAGAGCAGCTCATAAAGAAGGGGCGTCTTCGGGAGTTCGTCAAGCAGGACAGAAGGCAGAACCCCCAAGAAGACAAGCCTCAACAGCGGCCAGACCAGAGGCCCGAACAGAGGCAGGAGCAGAAGGAGGGACGGAACGAGCCTCAGAGGCAGAACAACCACGTCATTTACGTCCTCCATGCTGACTCCCCTATCACAGGAATGTCCAACAGGGCAAGAAAGAGATACGCTCGGGAAGCCAGAGCCACCCCGAACGTATTACAGATCTCCAACGTCGAAAAGAGGCTCAAGCCGGCACTGGAGATCCAATTCACCAAGTAAGATCTAGCAGGGGTACACTGCCCCCACAGTGATGCCCTTGTTATCACCCTCAGAATCGCCAACTTCGAGACCAGGAGAGTCCTGGTCGATACTGGCAGCTCCGTCAACATATTGTTCTATGAACCGCTCAAACAGATGGGGATAGACCATGACAACGTCAAGCCCACCACTGCCGTGATGGCAGCTTTTGACGGCAACCTCAGCACCCCATTGGGGAGAGTCGACCTTTCTACCACTATAGGAGAGGGTGAAGGGCAGAAGACCACCATCTCGGAGTACATGGTGTTAGACATGAAGTCTCCCTATAACGTCATAATCGGGAGACCCTGGTTGCATCAGATAGGGGCAGTCACTTCGACCCTCCATCAGTGTCTGAAGTACGTCCACAACCAGAGCGTTCACTCTGTCAGAGGGTGTCAACCAACCTCCCGGGAGTGCCACGCTATTGCCCTCAAAGAAAAGGCTCCTAAATAGCAATTACAGCACATTCGGGATTGTGCAGATCTGGTATTCACTCACTCTCCCGAGGTGGAGGATTGCCCATCCGGCATTGAAGAACCCTTGAGCCTGAGGGGACGCGACAGCCGAGCCAAACCTGTTGGTGAGCCCATTAAAGTACTGGTCAGTTCAGAAGCAGAGGGGCGTTACTTGTACATCGGCCCAGACCTAACACACTCTGAGCAGGAAAAGATAGTCAGGTTCTTGAAAGACAACCTCTCTATCTTTGCTTGGGAGACCAGAGACATGGAGGGAATAGATCCTAATCTTATAACTCACAAACTGATGGTGGATCCGGATCACCCGCCAGTCAGACAGAAGAGAAGGCCAATTGCTCCTAAACGGCATCGGATTATAAACGAAGAAGTCCAAAGGCTGCTGGACGCCAGGATGATACGGGAAGTATTCTATCCCGAGTGGCTAGCCAACACCGTGCTCGTCAAGAAGAAAAACGGCAAGTGAAGAGTCTGCGTTGATTATACAGACCTCAACAAAGCATGCCCCAAGGACAGCTTTCCACTGCCAAGAATAGACCAACTAGTTGACGCCACTACGGGGCATGAGCTCATGAGTTTCATGGATGCATACTCTGGATACAACCAGATCCAGATGTACCCTCCAGATCAAGAGAAGACTGCCTTCATAACCGAAAGAGGACTCTACTGCTACAGAGTGATGCCTTTCGGTTTGAAGAATGCTGGCGCCACTTATCAGTAGTTGGTGAACAAGATGTTCAGCCCACTGCTCGGCAGCACCATGAAGGTATACATCGACGATATGCTGGTAAAGAGTCTTCAGAAAGGCAGCCACCTCCAGCACTTAGCCCAGACCTTCGATATCCTCAGACAGCACAGAATGAAGCTCAACCCCTCGAAATGTACCTTCGGAGTTACGAAGGGAAAATTCTTGGGATACACTGTCTCTCAAAGGGGTATCGAAGCAGACCCCACTCAGATCCAAGCCCTGATTGGGCTAAAGTCGCCAAAAACCAGAAAGGAAATTCAGGCACTGAATGGCAGGATTGCGGCCCTAAGCAGATTTATATCCAAATCCACTGATCGCTGCCTACCTTTCTTCAAAGCTCTGAAGGGCAGCAAAACTCTGCAGTGGACAGAAGAATGCGAGAAATCCTTTCAAGAACTAAAGGAGTATCTAGCCTCTCCAGAGCTCCTGTCAAAACCAATACAGGGAGAAAAGCTACTCCTGTACCTTGCAGTCTCCGAAAACGCGGTCAGCTCCGCACTGATCAGACAGGACAGAGGAGTGCAGAGGCCTATATTCTACGTCAGTAGGGCACTACTTGACACGGAAAAAAGATACCCAGAAGTAGAAAAACTGGCCTACGCCTTGGTCATATCAGCTCAGAAGCTTCGACCTTATTTCTAGGCCCATCCAATCGAGATCCCAACTGCCTATCCTCTGAAGTCAATACTGAGGAAACCTGAGGTATCGGGAAGATTAGTAAAGTGGTCTGTGGAGCTAGGGGAGTTCGACATATCATATGTACCCCGAAACTCCATCAAAGGGCAAGCCTTAGCTGATTTCGTAGCCGAGTTCACCCCGGCACTTCAGAACAAAGCACAAATCACCAAAACTTCGGGAACCTGGCTGCTGTACATTGATGGATCGTCAACCGATCAAGGATCAGGAGTAGGCCTGGTACTACAATCCCCTGATGGGCTCACGTCAGAAAAAGCAGTCAGCTTGGGATTCAAAGCTTCTAATAATGAAGCCGAATGCTCCGGTACTCCGAACTGGTAAACCACTTGAAGCATTCCTTCCAGACATTTACTATCCAGAAGATTGAGAGAAGCCAGAATTGCAGAGCAGATGCTCTGGCTAACATGGCCTCACGCCTCAAGTCTGAAGCAAATTCCATAGTAAAAATCTCCTTTCAGCCAGGACCTAGTATTGAGGAAGCCCAAGTTGCTCAAATTGATGAACAGCCCCAGAACTGGATGACTCCAATCCTCTAGTACCTAAGATCCTTGCTCCTCCTAGAGGATAAAAACAAAGCCAGGAGAATCCGATTCAGAGAGGCTCGGTACCTGATCCTGAACAATAAGCTTTATAGAAGGTCGTATTCTCAACCTCTGTTAAAATGCTTGGTTCCAGACGAGTCACAATATGTCTTGGCTGAAATACATGAGGGAATCTACGGGAATCATAATGGGGGTAGAACTATAGCCCACCGAGCTCTATCACAGGGTTACTACTGGCCCGGCATGCTGAAGCAGGCAAAAGAATATGTTCGGAAGTGCGACAAATGCCAGAGATTTGCGCCGTACCAACATCAGCCTCATCATGAGCTTATCCCGATTCCTAGCCCTTGGCCCTTGGCCCTTTGCTCAGTGGGGGATGGACATCATGGGTCCATTACCAAGGGCCCCTCTGAACAGAAAATACCTCTTGGTGGCCATCGACTACTTCTCTAAATGGGCCAAAGCCGAGCCTTTGACACATATCACAGAAAAGGAAGTTGAGAGCTTCACTTGGAAGAACATTGTGTGCAGGGTCGGCATACCATGTGTAATTATCTCGGACAATGGGACACAATTCACTGGTAAAGGCTTCAAGACATTCTGTAAAAATCTCAACATCAGGCAACACTTTGCCTCTCCAGGCCATCCACAAGCAAATGGGCAAGCAGAGGTCACCAACCGAACAATCCTTGACGGGTTAAAGAAGAGGTTGGAACAAGCCAAAGAAAAGTGGGCAGAAGAACTCCCTGGGGTTCTTTGGGCCTACAGAACAACCAGAAGAACTCCCACCTCAGAAACTCCCTTCTCACTAGCCTATGGAACTGAAGCAGTAATTCTGGTTGAGATCGGTATGCCAACCTTAAGGACTGAGGCCTTTGAGCAAGAATCCAATGATCAGCAGCTGATGGAAAACTTGGATTTGCTCGAAGAGAAAAGGGATCAGGCCAGCATCAGAATGGAAGCCTATCAACAGAGAATGGTCAACAAATCCAAGGTAGGACTCAAGACAGTCAGCTTTCAAGTTGGAGACTTCGTCTTAAGAAGAGTCTTTCAAAACACCAAGGATCCAACCATGGGAAAGTTGTCACCAAACTGGGAAGGCCCCTACAAAGTAACAAAGGTTGTTCGGCCTACCACCTACTGGCTAGAAGACATGGCTGGGAAACCTGTTCCTAGGCCATGGAACGTGGAACACTTGCGGAAGTATTATCAGTAGAGAGGTTTTCTTTTACTTCCATAAAATGTCCATCTATTAATGCACAGGCCTCCAGAGCCTGGTCCATAAATGTACAAGTTTTTGTACCTGGTCCATCTATTAATGCACAGGCCTCTAGAGCCTGGTCCATAAAATGTACAAGTCTTCGTACTTGGTCCATCTATTAATGCACAGGCCTCCAGAGCCTGGTCTATAAATGTACAAGTCTTCATACTTGGTCCTATGAATGCACAGGCCTCTAGAGCCTGGTCCATAAATGTACAAGTCTTCGTACTTGGTCTATCTATGAATGCACAGGCCTCTAGAGCCTGGTCCATAAAATGTACAAGTCTTCGTACTTGGTCCATCTATTAATGCACAGGCCTCCAGAGCCTGGTCCATAAAATGTACAAGTCTTTGTACTTGGTCCATCTATGAATGCACAGGTCTCCAGAGCCTGATCCATAAATGTACAAGTATCAGTACTTGGTCCATCTATAATGCACAGGCCTTCAGAGCCTGGTCCATAGTATACAAGTCTTAAATACTTGGTCTATTTCTTAAATATACAGGCCTCCAGTGCCTGGACCACCCTAATGCACAGGCCTTCCGAGCCTAGTCCGTCTTCGATTAGCAAACTCTATGATCCAGTCCATCCAAAGAAAGAAGTTCCGGGCATCTACAAACCAAAGTTTCCTAGATCGGAATACCTCAAAATCTGATATCTACATTATTTGGCTTATCTGTCAAACAAACAACAAGTACTATGGTACCGATCAGGAGTGAAGTACTTTGATTCAAGCATTTTTCTAAAGTTTCTGTGATTTATTCTCAGAACATTCAGAAGTGCACGAGCAAGTGTTTTAAATGCAGAAAAGCACAACCGAATACAAAGACATCAGATTTGAGAAAAAGAGATTCAATTTTATTGATAAATCAGAAGATTTACATCAGTACGGACACATCATTACAGAATCTACTACAGAAGCTATTACAGAAGCTATTATAGAAGCTACAATTCTCAACATATTGGCTTTCCTTCACGGGATGATAAAAGGGCACAGGATCCAAAACTTCCATTACTGCCGCCGCCGGCTCCATTTGAAAGGAAGGGGCCCTAAACCCTAATCTGCATCAAGGAGCGCCCAGGCCATTTCATCATCATCATCATCAACTCCATGACCAACGGATGATGAGGGCTCTGGGCCTCAGGAGACTTTTCATTCTCCACCTTTGTAATCGGCATTACACCCTAGCAGATTGAAGCAAGGGTCTCTGCCAAGTCACAAGGGGGAGGAGGCAGCCCACATTCATCTCCCTCAAAGCAGTTGTCACACCCCGGCTGATTGGAGCGAGGATCTCTGACAAGACATGAGGAAGAGGAGGCAACTCACCCTCGTCTTCATCACCAACGCTCCAGGCCTCGGTTGAATCAAGGAGGGGCCACCACCAATCGGAGGAATCTCGACCGGATGCCAGAGGAAACAAGAAGACTTGTGCCTCCTTCAATCCTTCCTTGGAGACTGAAAATAGGGGAAGGTTAACTCTCGGCCACAGTTTAATCATTCCTAACTCAGGTAAGGAATCACCCATCATCTCCGGGCGAGTGGCAAAACTCTAGCAGCATATAAAGTCTCTCTCACAAGGGAACAATTTGGGATCAAAAAAGTTGAGCGCAATCGTGTGCCCTCGTTTTCATTTATATAGACCCTTGAAGTCCAAAAGCCACCCAACTGAACCGTCGCAACGGTGAAAAAGAGAGTGGCCTCGAAATCCTAAACGACGATCGAATAAATAAACAGTGCATTAAATATGCCTCTTCGATATACCAAGAGACAGGGAACAGAACTCTCTAAACAGAGACCACGGTCCAGCACTGAAGCTCCCGAATTAACAGAAAGGGGAACAAAGTCTAAGTGTACAGACCCCCTATTCAAGATTTAGATCTTCAGTCTTAACTATTTAATGACAGGCCAGTCATATGACAAAGGCTAAACAGCTCTGATATATCCCGAACTCGAGTACTCGAACACAGCATGCCGAGCATCATAACTACAAGCACAAGCTGCCTGGTTATCTTCACAAGCTCTTGATTTAGAACAGTCTATCTCAGAGCCCTACAGAAGTTTACTCCCACTCTATCAGGCTCTGTCTATCTGATTATACTTACTTTCTTATCTTATTATAATGAGACAGTTGAAGTTAATCTACAAGTATCGAAGTTCGGAAAGCGACTATTGATTGCTGGACAGTTGATCTAAACATGCGAAAGGCTCAGAGCAGCCACACTTGCGACAAAATTGCAAAGGAGGAAAGAACACGAGCAGAATTTGAAGGAAAGTCAATTTTATTGATCAGAAGAACACATTCATTACATCAAAAAGAGATAGCAAATATAAAAACCCATAAAGCCTCAAGACTTCCCAAAAGGGCCTGCGTCCTTTTCCAAGTTAAGGGCGGGAACCCCAGCCGTCTTGTCCAGATCAGGACGAGATGAGGTAGGTTCAGGGGGAACGATTGATGAAACGTCAAAGCCTGGGAACTGAATCTAGAATCTAGTCCGGAAGCTTTCAAAACCGAACCGGATCAGGTCATCACCCATTTGTTCAACCTCATCTTTCAATTCCATCTCAGTCTCAGCCCTGGCGTGATCAACTGCCTCCTAAACCTTCTGATCGAAGGAACTTCGGAGATTAACCAACTCCGCTTGAAGCCCCTCAACCTTCTGAGCATATATGTCCCTCTCAGACTCTGCCACTTTAAGGTTGATGGTAGCTTCCTTCAGCTCCTCCTCTGCAGTCTGAACCTTGGGTTGGGCTGTTCTGAGCTCCAGCCTCATCTCATCCATCTCGGCCCTCAGCTTCTCGGCCTCTTCAAGGGCCATGGGGGTCACCATCAGAGCAGCCAAACTATGCATGCTCTGCACAAAGCAAGACAGACAATTTAGACTGAACAAATGAGCAAAAAGAAAAGTCAAGAAAAAGCTTCAGAAGTTACCCTCATCTGGAGATTCATCATCTCAGTTATCAGCTTGGAGGGGTCATCCCCTCTGTATCGGTGTGGGCCATGAGCCCATATTTGATCAAATGCCCTCTTGGCAATCTGATAGTCCGGCTCATTAAACGGCTCGGACGGCGCAGCAGGTGCTTTCCCCTTCCTACTCCTTCTGCTTGGACCAGAAGAGGTAGGAGGAGCAGCCGAAACAAGGACGGCAGGTTCGGCCTCCTTCTCAGCCTCGGCAGGGGCCGGCTCGGGAGAGCCAGAAATCAACCTCCTCCTTTTCACTTCAAGGGGGGCATCAGGCTCAGCTCGGGAGGAAGACTCCCCCACCACTAGGGCCTCCGGCACAGCCCACTTTGTCGTCAGCCTCTTCTTAAGCTCTACATTACGGGCAGCCATCAAGTTTGCTGGAGTTATGATGACAGAATGAGCCCGGTCAGGAGTTGAAAGCAATACTCGGTACTGATCCCGCAGTGCTTCAGTAAAATCGGGCCTCTTCCAAACACTCTTAACTGCACACAAGTAAGGAGAGATATATCAGTTTATCAGTTCGGAAGTCACAACAAGGCTAAAAGTAAGTCTAAAAGAATAAGCCTCACCTTTATGACCCGTAACAAGAGGGAACGACGAGGCCTCTCCTTCCTGAAAGCCTTCATGCTCCCATCCTCCTCAGACGAAGAAGTACCACTTCTTCCACGTTTTGTTGGAAGTGGGAACGGAGGACAGGGGTCGGAACCCCTTCTCGAAGGACATATAGAAAAGGCCTTCTGCCTGCTTGAACTTCATATCCATATTTCTACGGATCAAGTCTAAAGACACATCCACCTTGTTGAGGTGCCCCAACACCACAAATCCTAGAAGCTGCCGCCAGCTATTGAGATTCAGGTCGGCAGGGCAGAGCTTGTACCAACAAAAGAACTGCCTGACTAAATCCAGCAATGGGAGTCTCAAGCCCATTTCAAACCAGGCAAGGTAAACACAAATCTCCCCGGCTTCAACATTGCGGGGACGATCCATGGGGCCTGGCACTCTGCAGGTCACATTTGTGGGAAATTTGAATTTCACCCTCCACTTGTCCAGAAGGCTCTAAGTGACAGCACTCTCACCCTCTTCTCTACGGGAAGACCTACCAGAGGTCTCCCCAGCCCTGTTTCGGGGCTCCTCAAAAGCATCAACTATCCTAACTCCAGGACTAGTGGGAGGATCAACAGGCCTCTCCCCAATAACTTCGGGAGCAGGGTTACCTACATCTTCCACAAGAGACGGAACAGCCATCTCAGAAGGACTCCCCACTCCCTCATTCACAATTGGGGATTCAGAAGGAGCAGACATTATTCTCGGATTCAAGAAGAAAGAAGCAAAAGAAAAGGGAAAATCAGTCGAACCTGTTCTAACTCAGGAAATCAGTATTCTTCAAAGTCGCACAGACCCACAATGGCAAATGAAATCTTCTGGCACAGTGAAAATGACGGGGAAAGGTCATTTCGAAATCTCATCCCGTATTTATAAAGCACAGTACCAGAAGGGACCACCAAGCCCAAACACCATAACGGTTCGGAACAATGATGATCTCGAGAAACCCAACTATCGGCCCAGTACAATAATGACCTTGAAAAGACCTAATCTCCGGCTGTGCAATAAATGGCGCCCCAACAGTTGCCTTGGAAGGCGGACAGACAGGACACATGACTCTCCGAAAAAAAGGCTCAGCCCTAGTTGCTTGCTAGCATCAAACTAGGACTTGGGGGGGGAGTAACTGATATGCCATAAAAGAATAGGCCAATCAACACTTGACACGTATGACCATAATCCGACTCATGCTCGGCCAACATGATTCTCACTCAGCCAATGACTAAAAGCTCAAGCATACAGATCATTACATCAGGTCGGAAGAAACCGAACATACACCTTCAGAACATATATATCCAGAACTGATCACAGGGTCCAGACCAACATTTCAGAACTCCTCACCGCCTTAGCAGGTGCCGAGCAGGGAATAAGGAAGCAGTCTTCAATAAGGGAACTACCTTCTATGGTTATCTCTATGCAATGCTCCACAAGGTAACTGCAATCTCCGATGATCAAATCCCTATATTCATGGCGTCGAATCCTAATCAACTTAGGAAAGCCACGGCTTATAAATTAAACCCTAGAGGTACGCCTTATTTCTTATGCTCATTCTTTGGCTTTCAATACAGTCTTTCAATTCTTTTACTTACTTAAGCATCGGAGCGGTTACCGCCGCAGCCAATCCGGTGGTCCTCTGATCATCTTTCTGAGTGTTCTACAGGTTACGGAGTCCATAATTATTGCGAGCCAAAAAGTGCAGCATCACTCTTATCAAACAATATATTACATGTATTTAAAAAAAATGACACGACAGAATATAATTAAAATAATATTAATTTTCTTAAAAATGTATTATTCTATTAAGTTTAATTAAAATTTTCATATAAAATAAAATAAAATAAAATATTATTGTAAACATTAATTATATAATATAAAAAAATTTATTAAATAAAAGGTGAAGCGAGATTAGAATGCCTTCATCTCTCAAAATTGTCCAACTTTTTTCAAATCCATTCATGAGAGATGGGTACAATTTATCCTCACGTTTTTTTTTTTTTTTTTTTTTGTATGTAAGTTCTATAAACACGAGCAAAAATAGAGGTAGAAAAGTTACTCCAAATGTTCTGAAACCACTTTCAATGGTATTGAAAGCTCAACATTGGCGCATCGCCATAGGCTTGGAATAAGGGAAATGGGTTTTGTTATTTTCTACCCTAGGAAAATTGATAACAATAAAAGTAGAATTGGATTTGAGAGGAGGTTAAGGACCCAATTTTCTCAATCATTGATCCAATGATATTTGATAAAGGAGATAAATAAGAAGGTGATAAAACGAAATCAAAGATAAGGCAAAAAGCACCACAATCTAAAGATGCTGAAGCCAAAAATCTCACACAATACTCAAAATCTAAAGATGCAAATATCAAAATAGTACCCATGACAATCTTACTTTCACTGCCAAAATGAGCATGAAAGCTGACAGTAGCACGAGGGCTGCTAGCTTTTCACTGCCAAATATCAAAAATCTCTCTGTGTTTGTAGTCACATCTAATGTTATAGAATTTTTTTTGGGCTTAATTTTTAGTGTTTTAGATCTAACCCATTTCTATCAAGGGTTTACCCCAAAACCGATCTATCCACAATCTCACAAGCGACATTGATAAAGACCAAAATAACAGAATCTGAGAGATGAGAGATCTTAATTAGATCCCAATAGCTTTTTCATTATAACAGACCAGAAAAGCAATAAAGTATAGAAGCTATTGTTTAAAAAAAATTATAAAAAAAAAAAAGGCAGCAACATATACAACAACAATACCTATTTATTCAGTAAACAAAACAGCCGTGTTCTCCATATGGCTTCAAAACAGACAAGTGAATCGCACTTCACTACAAAACAGAATTAATTAACGCAAATATTAATCACATTTCTAAAATGTAATATAACAAGAAGGCCAATCGTAGGTGTAGAGAGAGAGAGAGAGAGACATATCGCACATTACCGAGTGAGAGAGAGACGCAGTGGCTTCGAGACAGAAAGAGAGAGATAGATTGCACCGAGGGAGAGAGAGAGAGAGACAGATCGCACCAACGGAGAGAGAGGCGCAGTGGCTGACAGAGACGCAGTGGCTGAGATACAGAGAGAGAGAGAGACAGATCGCACCATGATAGTGAGAGAGAGACGCAGTGGTTGAGAATCAGAGAGAGAGAGATAGATCACACATTCTGATTGAGAAAAGGGGATTTTAACAGACTATTAGAGACGCACAATGGCGTCGCTAATAGTCCACAACGTGCGTCGCTAAAGGAATTTTATTAAACGGCACCGTTTGTATACTAATTGCGACGTCCACACAAACGTCGCTAAAGGTCTCAAGTTATTGGCGACGATCACGTGCGTCGCTAAAGGTTTATAAGCGTCGCAAATCCATTCCCGCGCGCGCCAAAGTATTTTTTTACACTCTTTAGCGATGCACAAGGTGTGCGTCGCTAATACACACTATTAGCGACGATTTTTGTGCGTCGCTAATAGTGAACGCCGCTAATAATAGATTTTCTTGTAGTGACTCAAATAAGTCCCAAATGCTGCATTCTCAAAATTGAGCTGTTAGCATCCCATTAAACCACACCCTCACCCAATGGCATGACATGCAACACGTCAGCCTAGGTAGATATGATGACATGTATAAATATGTATCATGGTGTGTGTGTGCCGTGCTTAGACCTTATGCGTGTGCAATGTATACAAGTCAGACTTGGGAGAGTGCGTAAGAGTAGTGTGTGTGTTTATGCATGTGCATGTAGAGAGAGAGTGAGATAGAGAGAGAAGAAGAAGAAGAAGAAACTCAAGCATGCAAGCTTAGAGCTGCTTGGGATTTAATAGCTTGGTAAAGTAAGTTTATGAGGATGTAACGAAGGACTCTGGACCACATATGAGTAACCTTGTTCGTTGGACTGGTGCCACTTTTTGTCTAAATTATTTTTAAAAACTTTGTATTTCTGATTTGATTTGCAAAGATTTTGTTTTATTTGAAAGCATAATTTACTACCTAACTCTCTGATATGTTCTAAATATCCTAGTTAGCCAAAATATCTGTAGTCTGCTAAATCTAGTTTTAAGTTCCTCCTTATTGACTTACCTAATACATTGTGTCAGCAACACTCACCCGATAGGCCCTTGTAAGCCGAGAGCTCTAAACTGTTAATGTCACTTCGTGGCACAATTTTTTTTGTTCTGTCTGATCTTTTTAGTTGTCATTATGGAAACAATTATCATAAATTATCATTTTACATGATACATAAAACATTTATCTATTGTTATGAATTGTTCAATTTTGATCTATTCTAATTTTCTCTGATTTAATCTGTTTTGTTATACTATGATTTAATATGTTTTGAACTACTTTAATACGCTCTATTTTGAATCTGATCTAGTCTAGTTTGCAAAACCATCTGGCATGTTTTTATGAAAGTATACTTCTATTTTGGATTCTGTTATAAGCATGTTTCTAAATGACAGCTTTTCAATTAAAGCTTTTAAACACTATCCATGAAAAACAAGGTTTTGGATTTGCGAAAACCCATGACTAGGCATTTGCGTTACTCACGAGATTTTTCACGAAACTCATAGGTTCTTATCCCACATTTTTTAGGAATATCCAAAAGCATATCAGATTCAGATGCTAGTAAACTATGAATGGAAAGTATATAAACCTAGAGGGAACCTACTAAATGAGCAATATAGAGACTCCTATGTCTTGAGGATGACATATTCTGAGAGTAGGCAACAACTTAGAGCAAATCTGAAGGAAGCAAGACTTCCAAACCGTAATTAGAATGTTAGCCTTCAATCTATATGTAATGAGCCCACATGATTGTAAACTTTGATTAGTCATGTGCATTGTATAAGTTCTGATTTAGTTCTGCTTTGCCAACTATATTTGCATTAAAAAAAAAATTACCTTTGAGATTTTGCTCCTAACTAAAGGTTAAAAGAATGCATTTAACTTGAAACCAAATCGAATGTTTTGTGTCTAGTCGCAATCCACAATCCATATAGGGGTGGGCTTCGAGATGTGACAATTTTAGATAGTAATTCATCTCAAAAGTTAAGTAGAGTGAGCTTTTGTTCAACGGTCAATATTAATTGAACCTAAATTGTTAGTGTTTAATTAATTAGATTCAAGTTAAAAGGTTTTTCACATATTCAAAAATAACGTTAGACTTACAAATTTTTATTCAAATTTGACATATGAAATAATGTGATAGTAAAATATTAAATCACATCAATCACATAAATGATATGGCCAAATGCTACATTGCATATTTGAGATATTCTATGATATCTGAGAAAATGATGATTTTGGATCCTCTTGCTACAATAATTGATATATCTTGTAAAGATTTAAAAAATTAGAGTAAAATTTTTGTTTTGCCGGTAGGACACTATTCATGCATTATTTGTCGGTAGGGCACTATACATGCATCATTTAGACAAGAGTTATGTTTAGAAGCATAATTTGAGTATTCCATAAAAGCAAATATGCTCATAATTTTAAAATGCACCACCTGAGAGAATTTGAGCAAAATCAGAGACAGTGTGAAAAAGGGGCACAAAAGGTAGCCCGGGTGGGCCCGCAAGCAGGCGAAAACTTTTTTTTGGGAAAATAATGTTTAAAATAATTTTAAGAACTTTGGTTAAAGTAGAATATCCATTTGAGGCGTTTCGGGATAGGCTGTAGTGTAACAGGATCCCGCGGCTCATTAAGGCAAAAAGGTCTTTTCATCCCTTGACCCTTTAGAATAAATAGACCACTTAAGAGCTAAAGACATCAAAATTTGGCTGAGAAAAGTGCTGCAACTCAAGCTAGGGGAGAAGCCATGAAGAAAACCTAGTTTTCAAATCTCTACCTTCCAAAACACATCTTTAAGCTCGGAATCTCTCAAAGCTTCCTTCTAGAAAGTTGTTCCCTACCACAAGAGTTACAATCCTACTGATTGGTTCAGCTTTGAAGTGAGCAAAACTCCATAGGGTTGAGAAAAACCCTTCTAAGTATGATATTTTGCTAAATAAAGATTAGAGTTAAGTTTATTGGTGTTTTTATAAGTTGGTTGTATTTCTTACATGCTTACTTGATGTTAAAAAATCACCTAGCATACAGTTGTTTTGAAAACTTAGGGTTAGTACTTTGTGTACTTGTATATTCTTTGAGAATTTGGTAAAGTAGTGAACATGTAACATGAATATATGTATAATTGATTGTATTATAGCCTATGTTCATGTAGACGAAGTCTTGTAGTTTGAAAGTTATGGTTTGCTTAATGTATGATGTATAATTGAAGGCACACCCTATGTGTTTGATAAAATGCCTCATAGAAATTGCATGGTAAATTAAGGCATATTGGCATATTGTGAATCTTTGGAAACATAGAGTGTGTTGAGCACTATGGTGCTATGCATTATGAAAGTGTAGATCCTGTGGTAAAAAACCCAAAATGTAGCCCAAACGAGTGGTACTTACATGCCAATGGGAGCGGACCGTGAAGCAAGATATGTGTTGGGCATAGAGTTGCATGTGTGTGTCATGCATATTTTCATTACATTGCATTAGTGAAATAGGAGGATTTATAGCTCACAAATGTTCATTTTGCACATGCCATAACTTACATTTATTCTTTTTTTAGCATTATGTCATACAAGTTGTTGCGCTTACCCTACATGGGATTATATTTTTCAGATGAGACTCCCGGCACATGAAACTTGATGAAGTCTTGAAGCATGGAGGGGAAACATGGACTTTGAAGTGTATTTGTCCTAAGGGCTATATTTTGTATGTAGGGGCATAAGCCTCATGAATTTTATTTCATGTTTAAAGTTTAGACTTTAAGTTGTAAACTTAATCTTATGTTGGATTGTACAAAATTATGTCTTGAATATGAATGAGGAGCATAGAGTTCCAAGTAGTTACTTTGTTTTGAAATATGATTGTGAATATTGAAAATATAGAATTGTGCAAATAAATGTTCTATTAGGTGTTGTTATTGGTGTTGAGGAAGAATGGGATGAGGAAAAAGGTTAATGAACAAAGAAGACTATGGTAAAATTTTTCAAGAATAGCAACTAGGTTGAGTGAAGTAGGAGAGCATGCCTAGATTTTCTAAGTAAGGAATCAAATGAATTAAAAGGAAAAAGAAAGGTAAAGAAATGAAAATAGGGGCAAATTAGTTCAAAAATTATTTAAGGTCAAAAAATAAGGGAAAAATAGTAAAATGGTCATTTTACATGTTACAGGGTCCCACACCAAGTTTGGTGATGAAATAAATTGAAATGGGTACACAAAAATATCAAAAATCAAGATTTTGGGCCAAGGCCAGCAGACCAACAGCAGGTAGCCCAGTTGTGCGACCCTGGTCGGCCCTCATCGTGCCCACCAGCGCTCTTGCGCATTCTTGGCCGCCTTCCCCCGCACGCTTGCTTGCCCTGTGCACCTACATCTATGGACATGCCTTCCAAGGCTATTTCAAGGCCATTCACTCCCATGTTAGACACTACCTTTTGAAGCCACTTTTTGCCATTATACCAAGCCATGTTGGGCACCTTATTGGAACACATTTTAGTCATTATTCAAGGCCATGTTTGGACACCTTCTTAGACTACTTTAGGTAGGCTTTTGACCTATCCTTGGTCTATGCCTTAGGGCATTTTTAGCCTACTTTAGCCATCAATTTGAGCCACCTTGGTCAAACCTTTTTGTCCAGTTTTTACCCATGTCTTAGACTATTTTTGATCAACCTTCAAAGTTGTTTTTGAACAATATTTGGGGCCATTGTTTCAAGGCGCATTAGAGACATTTTTAAGGCTATCTTGGAGGTTATGCTTGGATATGACTTAGACTAATTTTGACCATTGGTTGGGGAAGTATTTGACTAGTATTTGGAATTCATCTTGGGTGAGTCTAGTTAGCATTTTTCCTTATTAATTTTGAAAAACATGGGAAAATTTATATGTAATCAATTAAATTTATTCAATTGTATTTTGTTAATTCTTTTTAGGTTATTTTCAATCATTCCTCGAGTTTTGGAAATTTGGGGCGTGATAACTTGGTATCAGAGCCTAGGTTTGAGTACTTACGGACTGTGGAGTATTGTTGAACATAATGGGACCACGACGCATGATTTGAATTTTTTTGTAAATATTGTGTAATGTGTAAGAACTTGTTAAGTGTATGTCATGACATATTATACTTGTTGCTTGTGAAGTGTTATTTGTTGACAATAACATAATTTTCTTTTAATCCATATGTCTAGTGTAGAAAAGGGTATTAATTTTTTTACTTGAACTTGTAGACTTATGCCACTGAGGAGAGCTCCTCTGAGACATGTACCACCTCAGCGTGGTAGGCCTAGAGCTGTTGCTCCTGCACACAGTGTAGTAGAGGAGGTCACTGCTACTGCACCTGCCCTAACAGAGGAAGTAGGGCAGACTATCGACGCTAGGGATATGGCGATGATCATACAGGAGTGCTTTCGCACCATACAGGAGGCTAGGACTGTTGGTGCCGAGACTAGAGAGACCTTTATGATGAAGGTGTTCCAAAGGATGAGACCTCTTACTTTTTCAGGACAGCCCAATCCTTTAGTGGCCGAAAACTGGCTAGAGCAGAGCACGAAGATCTTAGACACACAGGGGATCACTGAGCCACACTTGAGGGTTAAGTGTGCTACTTTCCAATTCACTGAGCTAGCCAATTAGTGGTGGAAAGGAGCTGCTACGAGGATGGACAGATTTGGAGAGGGGTGGAATGCACTCGTGGCCATGTTTAATGACCACTACTTTTTCGATATGGCACAGATCGGGTACATGGATGAGTTCATGGAACTTCTTCAGCTAGACATGACAATGACTTAGTATGAGTCTCGTTTTACAGCACTAGGGAGGTTCGTTACACACATTACTGAGAGTGGGCGACTAAAGGCTCTCCATTTTGTTAGGAGGTTAAAGACCTCCATTAGAGACAGATTTTTTGGTGACATTATCGATACTTATGATGAGGCAGTGACCGGGGCAATAAGGGTCTAGAGGAAGATGGCTAACCTCAGGGGAATTAGAGAGTCCAGGGCACAGAATAGGGCAGTTTCAGCACAGATTTCTACACCTGCCCTAACTTACACTAATAGGAAATTGTAGAAGAGGTACCGGGCTTGTAATGACATGGCAAAATTTTTTTTTTTTTTTTGATAAGTAAGGTTTCTATTATTATTATTATTTTGTTGGGTGTGGGTATTGTTGAGTTTAAGTGGGTACAAAGTGTACTGTACGTGTGAGTATGTGTAGTGTGTCTTCTATATATATATATATGATATGTTATATCTTTACCAAAAGTGAAACAAAAGAAAAAAAAAAAAAAAAAAAAGATTAGAAAGAGAGAAAGGGAGAAAAGAGAGAGAGAGCAGCCGAGAGAGAGGGAGCGTTTGGGAATCCTGGCGTGTCGCCATGAAGATCGGAGACTCGGGCACCTTCGGCAACATCTCCAGCATCTTCGGTCGTCCCTACGATTGTGGAAGCATACAAGGTGTTCAATATCCTTTTTGAGGGGAGATGATCGAACCATGTTCTACGATTGCCGACTCAACCATCAACCTTGAAATCAGCAGTGATAGAATCGGCTATGCCGAGTTCAGTTGTTACGGCGGACCCCTGCCCAGATTTCCATTGTTCCGATCAGATCAGCTCTCTCATCGGACCCATCATCAAACCCTTTTCGAAGGGAAACCAGAGGCAGAGAGAGATTGATACTACAGCTAATCAGAAGTAGATTTTTGGGGGATAAATATACATATATATATATACGTATATCTGTGTGGGTGTGTGTATGTTTGTGTAGCGTTGGAGCAGAGGGGGTTTTGATGCGGCTGAACAGTGTGTGTAGTGGTTATTGTGATGAATTTAGAATGGAAGGCCATAAGGATGGGTTGTGAAATACCTCCAGGAAAAAGAGATGGTGCGGTTATAGGGGGCTATAGGTGTTGGAGTTAACCTGCAACACTTGGAGTTCCTGTCGCAAGACCAAGTGTAGCAGTTGCGGCTTGAGGAAGCACAGGCCATGAGTACAGCAGGGCCATTGCAGGAACGGAGGAAGTTCCTATGATGGACTCGAGGTAGGCACAAAGCAGCAGCAGCTATTGCGGCAAAGCAGCAGTAGCGGTGCGTGGTGCTGCACCGTGTGGGGGCTGTCCGGTATAGTCGCGCAGCAGCAGCATGTGCCGCTGCGTGGTGTGGGGTGGTTGCGGCAAAACAATAGTAGAGTTGCACTGCGTTGAGTATGTGTAGTGTGTACATCGTGTGGTGTTGCGGTGTGGTTGTGTAGCGGCTGACCGAGAGAGAGATTGGGTTGATGTGCGTGTTTGTATTTGTGTAACAGAGAAGGGAAATGGAAGAGCAGTGCAGCAGATCTGCTTGTGCAGCGGCTGCCATAATGAAATTGGAGAACCTGGAGGGATTTGGAAGAAATAGGTGGGGTTATGTGTGTTGTTTATGTTGGTTGGATCGGTTTAGAGTGGTGTTGAAGAGTTACGGCAGTAGAGCGGCAAACCAGATGAATTTGGATTGAAGAAACGCGAAACAACATGGTAAAATACTAAACTTTAGTCTTGGATTTTTAGAAACATGAATAATTAAATTGATTGTGGGATTTCATTAAATATAGAAATTGTTTTAGATCAAATGGGAATGCAGAAAAATAATCCGAACAGAATTTAACGATTGAGTTTTGTATTTTTATTCGGGCCAAACCGGGTTGAGTCCGACCCAACTAAACCATTCAGATAGCTGCCTAACAATATTACTGTATGGGTAAAATTTTAGATTTGAGTTCAGGAAGTGTTTGGTTGAAAAGGAGAAGCTATCCAATAATTGGCTTAAATTGGAAACGTACAGGAAAAATAATATAAACTTATATAGGAATTGGAAAAATTATGGGCAATAAATAGAACCTTGTAAGATTTTAATTATACGCAGAAATTAGGGTTAATTGTGAATTGACCCGAGTAAATGAAATAATATTTAATTAAATAATTATTTAAAGGGGAAATAACCAAAATGCCCTCAAGTCAAAGAGTAATCGAACGGAATCAGATTAAAGTAAACAAATAGTGAATTCTAATTATTTCGAGCATCCCGGACTCAACCGTGGAGTCTGATTTGCGAAAAGAGACCTCGGGAATCGGGAAACTGTGAAAGGACCAAATGACCATTTTACCCTTTAGGGTACAAATGTCCAAATTCAATTCCGCGAAAGCCTGAATCGACTTTGTTCGGCGTTCCGGATTCAATGGTGAAGCCTAATTGAGTAAAAGAAATACCAATCATAAAAAGACATAAAATTTGTTGAATAGCATAAATTTGTGTAGCGACATATATTGAGACCTGTTTGTGAATTTTAGGAACATCGAAGTGAAAGGCGAGGACCCTCTAAACATATGGAGTGGGAGGACTGAGTTATTGATCAGTTGACTAGACTACTTAGTGGATATAGCTTCTTAGGGTTGAGATAACCCGATCAGGTATGATATTTTGCTAAGTAAGGAATAGGAGTAAGTTTAGGAATGATTTGCATGTTGATTGATTTGTACATGTGTTGATTTGATGATTAGGGAATCACGTAGAATATAACTGCTTGAAGAACCCAGAATTGATAACTTATGTACTCTGATATGTGCTTTGAATTGTTTTATAATTTGTTGCTATAGTGAAGATGGATCGTACTTCTGAGTTTGGATTATTATGTTTTGGCTTACATTCGTGTTGATATATCATATGTTTGGGAAGATGTGATAGTTTGATGTATTAGTGCTTTATGGAGTTTTGTGTTCTTTGTGAATTGTTGAGATTGTGACTGTGTGAATCGAGCATGTGTTTAATTTGACTGTTCATGGCATACAGGCTTGTGGAAGAAGTTTTGAGATTCAGATGATATCGTTGCTTTAAATATGTTGCATTATTTAAAGCATACTACATGTGTTGGCAAGAAATGTTTTATGGAGATTGTGGCATTGCATGGTGAAATCATGGCATTTGGCACAGTGTGATTCATTGATGACATAGTGTGGGTGAGCACGAGGTGCTATACATTATGAGGGTGTAAATCCTGTGGTGAAAAACCCAAAATTTGCCATTCCATTGGTGCCTGCGACCCAACGAGAGCGATCCGTGAACAGGTGTTGGTTACTCGGGTACCCATCGGGAGTGATCCGTAAACCGAGACATGACATGCATGGTGTTGACATGACATGCATAGAGTGGACATGGATGTGGCATAGAGTTGTATGAGTGTTTCATATGCATTGTCATGTGGCATAGAGTTGTGTGGGTGGTTCATGTGCATTGTCATTACATTGCATGGACAATTGGATGGCATATGGATTCATTACCATTATGTGGTATGCATGATTTGGAAAGCATGCGGATTATTGTCGTTATATTGCATAGATGATGTGGGAGGCATGTGGATTGTTATTATTGCCATGCATAGATGATTTAGAAGGCATATAGAGATAAATGTACACTTGCACATGCCACGCCTTACATTTTGTTCCTTGCATTAGCATTGTATCATACCAGCAGTTGAGCTGACCCATTCGTGGGCAACATTTTTTAGATGACACTCCAGGCACCTGAGACTTGAGGAAGTCTCACAGAGTGGAAGAGACCCGAACTTAGAAGGATATTTGGCCCGTGAGGCATGTATTATGATGTACGGGCTTAAGCCCAAAGACATGTATATATATATTGACCGAAGTGAATATATGTACGTGTGTATCTATTTAATTGTCTTCGGTTGTATAAGTAGGCGATGCATATTTAACTTTGATAAAGTTGTGGCCATTGAGTGAGGATGGATTGTGATGTGTTTGTATATATATGATGTATTGTGATTATTAGGGGGAAAAAGGCTCGAAAAACAAAGGAGGTTCTGCCGAAATTTTTTTTAAAACGGGAATGTATGTAGGCTTGTATCTAAATCAATTAAATTGGTATTTATTTATTTCTATCTCTATTTATTTTCTTTTTTTTATTTCGTTCAGTCGCGTCCCCGGGTTTCGGTCGGGAATTCGGAGCGTGACAGGGCTACTATTTCTTCGACATAGACATCACAGAAACCTGTCCAATTTTCAGCCCCCCAACCTACTATGTCTATTGCTTCCCGATGGAGAGCATCCCAGAGACCCTTTACTTGTTTTCAGTGTGGATAGCCTTGCCACAAAATAGCTAATTGCCCCCAGAAAGACCCTAGTTAGGGACAGGGAACTGGATTGAGTCAGGGATCATTTCCACCTCCAGTATAGAGTTAGGGGTGGAGACCTCCTCCATTTTGTTTTACTTGCCATCAGATGGGCCATGTTAGGGCCAACTGTCCTTAGGGGCAGACTTCTCAGGTCTCATAGAGACAGTAGTATTATCAGCCCATCCAATCGGCATTGCCACAGCCGCAATCAAGTTATAGACCTCTAGCAACACAGTTTCAGCTTGCACCTTCAACACAGTGTGTTAGACCCCCCGAACAAAGGAGTGGGTGTCAACAGGGACAAAGAGAAGGTGGTAGACAAGGTCAGACCACACAAGGTCGAGCTTATGCAATGGTCGCACCTGAGGCATCTACTTTCAGACCTTTAGTGGCTCAAGGTACATTCCTTGTAATTAGTTCATGGGCCAGCGTGCTTATAGATTCTGGTGAATCGCATTCATTCATGTCTACTATGTTTGCCATGACATTGGGGTTAGAGATAGATTGGCTAGATCCACCATTGTATGTTGACACACCAGTTAGGGGTAGTGTGACACTAACCAGGATCTACAGAGATTACTCGATAGAGATTGTTGATCACAAATTTTCTTTTGACTTCATTCTGCTTGATATGTCTAGCTTTGATATTATATTGGAGATAGACTGGTTGTTTACTTTTCGGACAAGTATAGACTGCTACAGAGGGAGAGTGATAGTGTGTACTCCTGAGGAAGATAGCTTTTGTTTTACGGGGGATCGTAGAGATTTCCTAGTGCCACCCTTGAATGACTCAAGGAGTTGGGGAGGCTATAGCTACTTGTTGGCTAGTTTGATAGCAGATGGGAGTGGGACTACAGAGAGACTATTACTGGTAGTAGTGGATGAGTTCCCAGATGTCATTTCGAATGATTTGACTAGTAAAACTGGTAAGACCAATTCTAGTAGTCATCCATACATTATTAGCATAGAAATTTCTTGCCTCTACATATGAAGCAATATTCATTTAAATATGTAAAGCAATAGTAAAAATTTCTCCCTTCAATCTCACAAAGATGATGAGAAAATTTTTTACATTTGCTTATACACAACTAAGGATCTTAAGAATTTTCTTCTCGTGGTACAATCCCAACTAATGGTACACTCTCACTAGGCGACAGTCACTCCAATTATCCAAAATTTCATCAACAGTAATAGAATGAGATAATAATTTCCCACCCTCACCGAGAGATGATGTGGCTTTCATAAATTCGATTAACTCACAAAGTTAAAGATTGTTTAGAACTTTCTCATTGCACAACTCAATTTAGCCATTCCTTAATTAGGGTGTTCATTAAAAATCCAACAAACCTTTGAACTTTCAAACAGAATGTTTTAAAAAGTAACAATTTTAAAACTTGGGGTCAAGTTTTCACGAAAATATTAAATAGTGTGAACAAATCACATAAATCCCAAAAGGTGATGAGCCCTCTAAATTAAGATTTTCGCCATTCTCAAGTTTAAAGGAACTAACTCTTAAGGCACTCCGTGAAAAATATAGGCTACACAAAATATATTTGCACCACCATCAACCTAACCGTATTTAACAAAATTCAATTTTCTCATTTCTCTCATATAATTGTCTTGAACTAATCAGACAAGTACTCTCGCTTACAATTAGTGTGAAGAATTTCTGAATTCTTCATTTTTAAATATTCAACCTCTTGAAAATGCTTAAAGAAACTAATGCTTATAACAATGCTCAAAGCAACTAATGCTTGAGTTAGTTGAGCAATCAAAGTGCAAAGTAAAAAAACAAGAAGTTCTACTATGTGCCCAATTTCCAAAACATAATGAGTTCGCATATTCTCTTAGGACTAGCTCTAGTGAATAAGGAGCCAGTCTACCTTACAAATAAGGTTTCTTATAGGCCTTTTCAATCAAAGAGGGTTTATACACTAACAAACTAATTTTTGTGAGTAACCCTAACAAGTCTTCTGAAGCTAATCTAACCATTCAATCTAATTCAGTGTGTCTATTTTATTGCTCAAAAAATAACATTATGAAAAACTATAAAGAGATAAGTCCAAAACTATTAAATAATCCAGTGAGGCAGAGCCACTATCATACTCATATGATGAAGCTGCTTCTAACATGGGGTAGATCAAACTAATCAATTTACAATGAATTTTTATTCACAGAGAATAAATAGTTCCATTCAGTCCCAAAGACCAAAATTAAAGATGAGAAAATGACAAAAATCAATTGGACTGAAGGTGGACTAAACGACTAATCAAACACCAATATCCAATTATTTTATCAAAAATGTCATATGTTGCTCAAAAGAAGTAATCATCTCACTCTTGTAACGATTAGTTCTTATGCTATCACTTGTGCATAATATACAAAACATTATAAGCATTGTAAAGTTGCGCTATTTACACGCCATTTTATGCATTTTACTTAATCTATTCTCTATTTTTGAATAAAATGGTCAACTTTGACTCAATACACTTATGAGTAAAATGATCTCTTTTATTTTCCAATAGCAGCTTATTCTATAAAATTTCTCTTTATTTATCATGCATGTCCCTATGACACTTGACATTCTTACCTACTTTTGGTGCAAGTTTCTCAATCCCACCCTACTTGGCAACTCTTTCTCGTCTTTAAACATAGGCCCAAAAGCCTTGTTTGGCCCACTCTAGGCAACAAGGTTAGCTTAGGAGTTCGTCTCTTGGCACTCCACCTTTATCTTAATTTGACGCACTGTTTTTGAAAAATATTTTTTATTTAAATAAGTAGCATCATGTAAAGATTTAAAAAAACTTTTTAAATACGAGTCAGGATATTATAGGGCGAGAATTTTCTGCTCATCAAAGGCAAGTCTATAGTTGTCATGGAACAAATCCAAACAAATTTTCAATGGGATTTATACATATGTTGCTCTGCATAATAAAACGCATTCAATAACTTAATTAATTATGTTAGGCTTTTATGTCTTAAGATATTGGACTATGTTTCCTACTGATCAATGTTTACACATATGTTATATGTGTGATGTGGTTATTCTAAGCATTTATATGGTCAAGTCGGCATTCACATTCATTGAGGCTATTTCACTACTATCATAATGCGCAAGGTGACATTTAAGCATACATTTGTTAATTTCATAATTTTGCTACCAGAAATCCAAATAAAAAATAGTATTTTGTTTTTACACAATGAGATCGAAAATTCGCTAAACTCATAGTTATCTCTCATTAATGTTAAACAAAAGTATATTTTTAAATAATTTTGAGCAGAATTTGTTTGAATTATACTTATTTAATTCAACCACACATGCAATAATACTATCCAAAATAAATAGACTTCACTTGAGTCTAATTGGCATTTTAGTACAACATACTAAGAAAATTTCTTGATATATAAGTCTTGTTGCTAAAACACACCCCCCTTACAAGGCTTCCCAAAAATAAATGCAACATTTTCAAAATGTATTACATTGTAGAACGAATCTATTACATCAATCTACTAAAAGTAATAAAATAAATGGGGATGTCGCGCCAATGACTCATCTATCTTGAAATAAATCTTGTAATCCATACATCACAACAAACAAGTATACTAAAATATCAATTAAATAAGTCCATCCAATCACAACATATGTCACACCCCGAATTTCAACGAACCCGGAGGTGAGTGTAACGGGACTAAAAGATAATAAAATAATAAAGGAATAAAGAACAATCACATGCATTACAACACCAACTCAATTCAGGTTTTGATACAATTCCATAAACCTTACCCAATGTTTCATGACATACAAATTAAATGTGCAAAGTTCAGGGCTTATGCCCTTGTACAATATCAATACATGCCCCATGGGCCAAAACACTTCAAGTTCTTTCTTTCACTAAAACCTCACCGAATCTCATGTAGCTGGAGTATCATCTGAAATGGTATCCCATGAATGGGTCATCTCAACTACTGGTATAATATAATGCTAATGTAAGAAACAAAATTAAGGCATGGCATGTGCAAGTGTACATTTATATCTAAAGGTCATCCAACATCATCAATGCGGTACATGAACAATATGCGTGACACACCCATGCAACTTTATACCACACCCATGTCTCGCTTTATGGACCTTCCCCGCAAGCCAGCAAGTACCTCAATATGTCTCGCTTCATGGTCCGGAACCCGTCTGGCACGCGAGTACCAATGGCCGATTTTAGGTTTTTCACCACTGGATCTACACCCTCTTAATGCACAGCACCACGTGCTCAACTCACACCATGTTCTAAGGAATCACACTATGCCAATATGCTCTGATTCCACCATGCCATAATGCAATCATAATGAAGCATCTTATCCACACATGAGCATGCTTTAGATAATGTATTTCATAATAACGTTCTAATCACAAAATCTCTTCATCAAAGTTACATGCATACATAGTTCACTTAAACACATGCTTTAAGTTATACATTTCATAATCTCAACAATTCTCGAAAATATAATTCACACATCATGCTAACACATGGGATATACATATAGTCATGATCCACATCCATCACTTACCTAAACTTTCAAAAAGATAACAAGAACACATAAGCAACTAAGCAATCAAACAAATATGTGAATCATCAAGTCAATATGGCAATTATTCCTAACTTAATCATATTTCTTAGGTAGCACAATATATCATACCTGATGGGTCGGTCTCAACCCAAGAAGTCGTACTCGTAGCATAACGGAACTAACAGTAAGAATGCAGAAGGTTATACCACCTTCTCTTTACCTTTCAGTGTCCCTAAAATTATGAAATACAACTTCGTTCAATTGCTACTTGAATTATGCTATTCATCAAATTTTATGTCTTTATTTTATGAGTTTCTATTTTGCCAAAATAAACTCTACTATTGAGTCCGGAACGTCGAAGAAAGTTGGTTTAGGTTTTCGCAGAATTTAATTTGGACATCCGAGCTAAAAAGGGCAAAACGATCATTTTACACTTTTACGGGTCCTTACATCCCGAGACCTCTTTTCGCAAACCAGACTCCATGGTTGAGTCCGAAATGGTTGAGATAATAAAATTTTACTATTTGTTTACTTAAATCGGAGTTTGTTTGACTACATCTTAACTCAGCGCATTCTGGTAATTTTTAATGTTATTACGGGTCTTTTATTTTTTAGAACCCCGTCTCATAAAACGGACCTCATCATTGGTCTCAGAAAGGTCGAGATAGTCAAAATACACTAATAACTTGTCCCATTTGGACTCCGGACCATTTTATGATATTTAAAATAATTTAATTAATTAAATTAATATTTTATTCATGTGGGTCAAACTATAATTATTTAAAAGTTCTGGGGGTCAAATCTAAATTTCTGAAAGTTCTGGGGTCAAATTTAAATTTCAAAAAGTTTTGGGGTTAAATTGTAATTTCCAAAATTCCCTATTCCAAATCTGGATAGTCAAACAGTGGCTAAGCCCCAAAATAGGGATAGGATATCCCTATTCTTAATCTAATTCCAATTCCAATTTCTTAACCCTGTAACCAAACACCCCAAACCCCATTTTAAATTTAAAACATATGATTGACACGTCTAGGGTGGGTCGGTTTTAACCCGACCCGGCTGACCCGAACCCTAACCCGACCTGGAACAGTACCCGTTCTTCCCCGATTTTTCAGTAGGGTTCCGGTGTGTCTCCGACGTTGGCGACACTATTCCGATCGATTTTTCCATGTTTTAAATTGCATTTTTCTTCCATTTTTCCCATAGATCCCATTTCTACTCTTGGTTTTCATTTTCACTCATTAGATCTCCACAAAATGGCCAAGAACCGTAGCTCTGGCCAACCAAGATTTTCCATTTTTGAGCTTGTCACCTCACTGTTTTGGTCCTAATCTTCTCCTATTATTCTTCTGCACTCAAGGGGGTTAATTTCCCATCATTTGTTTTGGGTTTGGTACATAAAATATTAAAACCCGAATTGTTCATCCTAGACCTGCAACCCTTGATTTCTCCCCCATTTCTTGATCTTTTAACTTGATTCAAATTGTAATGAAACTCTTATCTCATGCTTAATAAGAACCTACTCTTTAAAACAAGTATCATACATTAAAAATTTAAAACCAGAAATGGGTCAACTCACCAAGCTTCTTGGGTTTTTTTTGATGCAGTTTCCCCCTCTTCCACTTTTGCCTCTCCCTTGGCTTAATCTCTGGACTTCCTCAAGGTTCTCAGCTTCCCACTTGGTCCTCCCTTTCTGCTTTCCTTTTTCTCAAACACACAAATGCATGGATATCCTCAGACACACTGCCCCATTTCTCTCTCTCTCTCTCTCTCTCTCTCTCTCTCTATATATATATATATATATATATATATATATATATATATATATATCTCCCTACGGTTTGGTCTGCACCACTCAACCCTCTTGACATACACATACACACAGATCACACTTACACACACTACCAACCACTCACTTACACACAACAGTACCCACACCCATGCTTCCTTGAGTGTTGCACACTCAACCTACACACACACACAACCGCACACACATCTGATATAAATATTGTAACAACCTGAAAATTTTTTTTTTTAAAAAAAAAAATAAAATTCTCAAGTTGTTATCATTATTTTTTTATTATTATTATTATTATTATTATTGTTATGATGTGTGTGTATATATATATATATATATGTAAATTAAATTGTTGGTGTACATATGTGTGTACATATGAGTGTGTATTTAAATATGTAAATATATATATATATATGTATATATATATATATGTATAGAACAGTGTGTGTATGTGTGTGTACCCGGTTGTGTGTGTGTGTGAGTTTGAGTGTGATACACTCAAACAAGCAAGGGGGGCTGTGGAATGTAAGAGAGTAGGTGGGTGTGTGTGGTGAAGTGTGAGAGTGAGTATGAGAGTTGGGAGAAGGTCAGAATTCGTAGGATTTATAGAGAGAGAGAGAGAGAGAGGAATATAGAGAGAGAAAATAAAGAGGAAAGGAGCTAGTCTCGGTTAGAGGAGAAAAGAGAAGAAAGGAGAGACCGAGGGCAAAGAGGAGAGAGTTCTGAAGAAGCAGAAGCAACCGGGAGGAACTGAAGGAGAAGAGAGAAACCTGCACAGAGAGAAGAAATCCGAAAATTGGTAAGCATATACGGTTCTGTCTTTGATTTTTACAATGCATGAATTGTGTATTTGAACATGGGGGTTGGTAGAGTATCAAGAATGGAAGATAATGCAAAAAGAATTATGGAAAATGGTTTAGAAACAAGAGAGAAATAGGGAGTTGCAGGTCACGGTTGGGAGAAATGAGTTGTGGTATTTTATGTGTAAACCTTAGTTTAAAAAGGGGGAAAAACATAGGGTGAGGTGCAGAAAGTGAATGGAAGTGATTAGGTTTAAAAACAGTGGGGGAAAATGTGGGAAAATGGGTGGCCGGAAAGTTGACCGAGGGTTTGACCCTCTATTTCGTGGAGATGGAGGAGGTTTTGAGGGAAATGGGGGTTGGGGATGTGATCTACGTGAAAAAGGGAAGAGGATGGCATTTTGAAAATGGGGAAAACTCGCCGGAGGTCAGTCGCCGGCGCCGGAGAAGGAGCCGGAACCCTACCGCTGCTTCACCGAAAAATCGGGGAAGAAGGTGGGGTGACCGGGTCGGTTCTCGGGTCGGATCCGGGTCCGGTTCGGGCGGGTGCGGGTCACCCCTGCCACGTGTCAGCCCATTGTTTTAAATTAAAATGGAAATTGGGCCGTTTGGTTACAAGGATAAGAAATTTAGAAATTGGAATTTAATTGAAATCGGGATATCCTATCCCAGTTTTAGCCCTATCCCCTGTTTGGTTAACTTGATTTAGAATAACAAATTAAACTAGTTTTAATTTGGACCTTTTAGGAATTTGAACCCTTTGAATTTGAACCTTTTGAACTTGAACCTTAACCCTGAACTTTCGGAAATTACAAATTGACCCCCCAACTGTTAGAAATTACACTTTGACCCACCTGATTAAAATATTAATAAAATATTAATTAAATTAATTAATTAATTATTTAATTAAATTAATTTAATTAATTAAATATTCAAAAACATCCCGGAGTCCAAATGGGACAAGTCATTAGTGTATTTTGACTATCTCGACCATTCCGAGACCAATGGTGAGGTCCATTTTATGAGACGGGGTCTCGAAAAATAAAAGACCCGTAGTAACCCTTAAAATTACCAAAATGCCCCTAACTTGAAACACTGTCAGACGAACTCCGAATTAGGTAAACAAATAGTGAAATTTTATTATCTCGAACATTTCGGACTCAACCGTGGAGTCCAATTTGTGAAAAGAGGTCACGAAATGTAAGGACACGTATAAAGTGCAAAATGACTGTTTTGCCCTTTTTAACCCTGGTGTCCGAATTGAGTTCTACAAAAACCTAAACTTACTTTCTTCAACATCCTAGAACCAATGGTAGAGTTTAATTTAGCAGAATAGAAACTTATGAATTAAAGACATAAAATTTGCTGAATAGCATAAATTCAAATAACAATAGACTGAGTTGTAATTTCTACTTTTAGGAACACTGACAGGACAGGAGGAGGCGATCTGACCTTCTGCATTTTTATCCGCCGGTTCAGTTACGTATAGTGCACGATCTTCAAGGGTTGATACCAACCCATCAGGTATGGTGTTTTGCTAGTGTTAGAAATGAAGTTGAGTTAGGAATATTTGTGAATGACTGGAATGCTGTATGTGTTTATCTGTAATGTGTTTACCTGTTTATTTGGAATTGGTTGTTCACATGTTATGTGTTACTTGCAAATTAATAAAGTGAAGAACATGAATCATGATGTATGAACATATGAGATATGCATGTATATGAAACTGATTAGTGATTTACTTCTTATTGTCCGAGCATGTTATATTATTGAGATTCATGTTCATTGAGATTGCATTGACATATTGGCATATGATGAATTCCTTGAGAACATAGCGTGGGTAAGCACATGGTGCTTTGCATTATGAGGGTGTAGATCCTGTGGTGAAAAACCCAAAATCGGCCATTGCATTGGTACTTCGCGCCATCGGGGAGTACCCGTAAATGAGACATGGGTGTGGCATAGAGTTGTGCATGGGTGTGTCATGCATACCATTCATATATATATTACTGCGATGCTTGAATGTCATTTAGAAATAAATGTACACTTTGCACATGCCACGCCTTAGCTTTATTTCTGGCATTAGCATTTCATCATACCAGCAGTTGTGCTGACCCATTCGTGGGCAACATTTTCAGATGAGGATCCTCCAGCCACTAGAGACTCGGCGATGCCCTGATAGGGTGAAGCCTGTGATGTATTTGTGATTCGTGAACTTGTATTTTGTTATGTAAGGGCTTAAGCCCGAATGACTGATGAACAATGTATTCGATGTTATTTTATGTATGGATGATGATGGACGCATGTTTAGTGAATCTCATTACTTTTATCCTTTTATTCATTTTACTTTCTGTCTCGTTACTCGCGCCCCGGGTTCGTCGGAAATTCGGGGCGTGACAAATATATATATATATACATATATTAAAATGTATAAAATATATATATACATATGCACATACTTACACATAACATACATATATAATATATATATATATATATATGTATATTTATATACATATATCCCACTATAGACACATTCATTTTAAAAAGAATTTTCCATTCCACAAAAAAAAAAAAATTTGAGTCTTTACAACATACATTTACATGCATAGCAATATACTGGTCTTGCATTGATGGCTTTACCACAACTCACCACAATAGGAGCTGGTAGTTGGTTCTCACAATTAAAGGGATCAACAATAATGTAATAAATAATTATCCACATGATAATTAAAAAAAATAATAATCCTCACATGACCCAAAACATATGATCCACGCATAGAGTAATTGTTCCTAATTTCTAAAGTGTTTCTAAGAATTTTTCAGATTTAAAATAAATTTTTTAAAATTTTTAACCAATTTTTGGGATAAAAAATTAATTTTTAAAGCCCCAAAAATATTTCAAATGGGTAAACAAAAATCACCAAAAAATAATTTAAGCCCCCAACAGTGTACTAAACACTTATTTTTAATTTTAACCAATAATGTGGCTCTCTGGGATTTTTTTAAAATAATTTAAACAAAAATTTCACACTTTTTTGTAATAAAAAGTTAATTTAAAATACTTCTCGAAGTCAAAAAAATTACAAAAATACATATATGGGCCCAAAATCATGTGAGGATGACACACTCTCCAGAGGTGTCAAAAAATAAGCCCTGGAAGATGATGCACGCACAATTCTTCTACAATTCATCTTCTCCAAAACAAGGTTTGGCCATGACTGCGGTCAAACTCTAGGACCTCATGTCTTACTCATTTTTCGACGAAAAATTATATATTATATATCATTGGAAAGCTCTTGGAACAAGAAACACATCAATATAAATTTATACACTAATAATCGAGGTTTCGTGTTAAAATCCAAGATTTGTATTAAAGTTGTATTTTCTTAAAACAATCTGAACTTTAAACTCAGATCTCTCACAGATCTGATAGTGGATCATCATGAAATTTTAAGGACTACCAATTGGGGATATAAATAACATATCCATCATGGCAGATTATTCAAAAGGTGTTCATATAATGATCTTTTGAGAAACAGCCTTGTGGTTTAAATATTGTACAATATTTAATGCATGATTCTATCTTAATAAATATACATGCATACAACACATATATTAGCGAACACAACAAGCATATGGCTCTGATACTAATGAAGAAAATACAAAAAAACATAAACGGGTGTTAACTCGGTTACCTCTTTTGATCAAGAATAGCAAAAACGACTTATATTACAAACTTTCTTGAAACACAACTGTCAGAACCCAAAACCCACCCTATGCGGATTAGGGGCTAAGATCGACACTGTCACTTAGACAGGCTGTACAAAATCAAATGAATTGCACAAGAGTGAATAAATTTTTTTATTAAATGCAGAAGCTACACATATACAACTCATCTGATAACAAATCGAACCCTAACAATTATCGGTAGGATTATCTCCAAGTACAATTTCATCATCACAAATCACTATTCAAGCCTAATATCATTTCTAGTGTCACTATGTCACAATATTTGATATTAACATTAACCTTATAGGATATATACATTCAAATCATGACTTGGAGCTTTACATCATCAACGTTACCCACAAGCATATCATTAGCTCCACTAGTCGCCATCACTTGCATTTCCTTCCATATTGTGTTACCTGAAAAATTGTTATAAATCTAAAGTGAGCTAACTTAGCTCAGTAAGTAAAGCCTTCACTCTGCCATGGGTTACATAGGGGTGTATAACAAAAGAATAGTCATACGATTTCCAAATCAAAGGGATTGGCCATCAGGCCAGAATAACACAGTTCATAAGAGTTCACAAATGTAATAAGAATGACTAAGAAAGTCAACAAGTATAAATGTATCAACATATGATGTTTAGCTGCCCAATCAAGATATTCAAATTGAATACCAAAGATAAGCCTCAAAGGCGTATTTCACATTTATAGATAAGATCATCAGATGAACAAATAGTGTGGAATCTAACATATACAGATTGAGTCTAATAGATGCTATCACAAATAAGGCCCGGCTACTTCCAACTAACACTCATCTAGGTTCACCACTTATCTCTAGGTTTTCCTGAATAGCACCAAGAGCTCTTATCAAATAATCATGTCCTTATTGGACTAAGTGTTGGGTATCATTCACAATCACCGACCTATAAGTCATCAGCATCTAAAGAATCAAGATGGGTGTTGTGACAAACATAACTCCCGGGTACTCATAAAAATGTCATAATCAGATGAATTCCATAAGGAATGTACATATACATAGAATATTGGCAATGTATAAGCAATCACATAAGGATATTGGCAATAAGAATTTCAATATATCCATAAGAAATTACAAGTGTCAAATTGTGGAATCAAATAACTGATAAGTGTGCATCAAAGAACACAAATTGGCATCATTGAGAAAGACATAATGGCAACATGGTTGAGGAATACCATACATGAGAGTTCAGGTTTACTTACATTGAGTTCTTAGCATTGCATTCCCATACTAGTACCGTAGTAGTTATCCCATAGCCTTGTTCCATTTTTTCATCATTTTGGTGATCCTATAATCACAGATCAAAAATACATTCCAGATTAAATTAGTATTCATTCTAATTTCAAGCATTCTTATTCAGCGTTTTAAGTTATTTTAAACTTAGTCTAATTGATTAAGAGATTCTCAAATTCCCAATTTTAGGATTCCTGATGCTTTATAGCTTACTTTGCTTCAGAGGCAAATTGGTAATTTATACTTTTGAATGTCTCATGTTTCTCTATACATGATTTTACATATTCAGACTTCAGTTTTGAGTCTAATTGGTCCTTATAACATTTACATGGACATTTTAATTTCATCTATACACTTCTAATAACTTCATCTAAGTCTTAAAGACGTATTCGTTATTTTTCAAGTTTGTTATCGAGTCTTATTTTTCTCAAAAGGACGTCACCGTCAAGTTCAAAATATCGAATATAAGTAATTTAGGCTTTTCTAGACCTTAATTTGCATATATGTGACTTACATTAAGCATAGGGGCATTTTTATAATTTTACACTTTCACGTGTCACATTTTTTGGTACTTTGTTTGCTAAAACAAACTCCACTGTTAAGTCTGGAATATCAAAGAAAGTCGGAATATGGCATCTCTGACATTTAATTGGTTTTTGGATTACTAAGGGCAAAATGGTAATTGTGACGTTTCATGTGTCCTTATTAACAGGACTTCGTTTCATAAAACGGATCCCTCTATTTAGTCCGAAATGTCCCAAAATGTTAAAGTATGTATTTTCATAGTCATCGGAGTTCAATTGGTCACTTAATTAATCATTAGGACATATTTAAAATTATTCTAGTTTACCCGTTCATATTTTTTGGGATTTAGTTTCACAAATCAAACTCTGTCGTTGAGTCCGGAATGCCCAAAAATATTAAGTTACACTATTCTTTCATTTTAATTGGCCTTCATTTGGCCTAAAGGTATTTTGGTAATTTTTCTCATAATTAAAAGGATTTAAAATTAATATTTAATTAATTTCCTTGTCCATTTCATAATGAACAGAAAGTTTTATAGTCAATTTGTAATTAATCAAAACTATTGTAGGTTATTTCATAATTGACAAAAAAGTCTAGGGGTCAAAACATAATTTTAGAAACTATAAAACCCTAAACCATACGGTTCAGTTAGATTCTAAATGAGCCGGTCCAAAACAGAGGTAAACCAACTGGTCCAGTCTGGTCTATGATGTCATGCTGACCTAAGCATGACATCAGCCCTAATTATTTTCTTATTTTTTTATTCTTTGAATCCAAACGACGACATTTTAATTAACATCCAAACCCATTTAAACAGTGGGCCAAGACCTAACTAGAGATCAGGCCAGAGACCCAACCCACACAGTGCCTTTTTTCCCAAGTCTCAGGCGAGGGTTCCGGTCACCCTCTCCAGCACCTGCGACCGTCACCGATCACTTCCAACGACAAATCATATGGGGTTCAAATCATTTTTCAGTAAGGATTCCATATATGGTGTTGGTTTTTCGATTTTATAGTTCCATGGCCACGAAATAGAGAGTTGCAGTCGGGCTCTAGCGAGGGCCAACTTTTTGGCGATGCAATTTTTTCCTATTTCAACAAGTTTCAACAATTGTTTGTGACTCATTTTTCTTCCTATGGATTTCTGGAACCCTAGGGAATACTTTCCCATTCATAAAACATAGTAAATCAAGCTCTAATACATTCGTTCGATTTTATTTCTCTAAATTGTGGGTGTCAATTTCTTTGTGCTTTCTCAACCATTTTTAATGCTACCAAGTGCAGAACACTCCAATTTTTATGCTCTTGTGAGCCATGCAATTTGTTTTAAGTTTTAATCAAATTTTTTTCATGACCCAAATTTTTTCTAGGTTCGGCCATGGTGTTTCTTAGGGTCCTAAACCGTGCTATTTCTTTCCAATTTTTATCCTCTTTCAATATTAGATACATGCATGCATTTTAAACCTCAAAACAGAAGCTAACAATAAGGTTTTCTTTTTGAATCTTAGAAAGAGAAAATTTTAGTTTGAGTTTACCTTTAGTGCATGGTGGTGTCCTCTAAGCTCCAAATAGCCATGCATGTAGGTTTTCTTCCATCTCCTTCTTCTTTTTCTTCTTCCTCTTCTTCTTCTTCTTCTTCTTATTCTTCTCTCTCTCTCTAGCTGCACATGCACAAGGTCAGCTTTTCTTTTCTTTCAGACGCAGCATACATATAATATATATACATATAACATATATATATATATAATAAGATTTTGTATGAATTTTAATTCGGCGAGGTGAGGATCCAATGAGGTGTTGACACCTCAGCTTTTGAGCATGCAGACCTGTAGGTTTATATGTGTTATATACATTTCTTATGAGTTATATGATACAAAAGTGCTTGTAGCCCAGTTAGTATTCTTTTTGGAGACTTATCATTGCCTTGCACAAGTGCAAGGTTCAAGTTTTGGTGAAAGCATTTTGCTCCTTTTTTTTCTTCTTTTTTCTTTTTTTATGTACTATATGAAATTTTTAGTGTATTTCTTGAACTCTCAAAATTGTATTTTAAATGTTATAAAATCCTCTTGGAATATTCGTAATACTTTTGATTTTTGCATACTTCATTTATGCATTACAGGTCTTGTCTTAGTATATTTATATTGTTTAAATTACACCAAAAGTCTATTATTATTATTGGAAAGATCTTGATTAAACATACTTTATTCACGTATCGCGTTAGTCTTGCTTAAATGCACTTTGTGCACTAATTTTCATAGTTACTCGTGTGTTAATCATTGATTAACACTAATCGTAATTCGGTGTCAATTTATGACCCTTAGCATTAATTTGCATTCTCAAACTTGGTTGTCTCTAATTTTAGAATTAGTTGTTTTCATTATACTTTTGCTTCTGTATTTATGGGTCACTAGTCTTAATTAAAATTACCCTTGGTTAATAAGCAAATTAACTTATGATAATCGTCATTATCATTAATTGCTTAACTTAATTGGGTAGAGATGTTACAACCACAAAGATCCTTGGAACATTGTAAGAGATTCTCCCCGTCAATAAATCAGCTACATGAGAGTTGTTTATCAATTCCATAATCCAATACCAAAGGCACTATAATGGTCACCCGAGAAGAATCTCAAAGAGAGAGAGAGAGAGAGAGAGAGAGAGCGATCACTTAAAACTTCACGTCATAATTATTGGGAGAGTATACATGGATGGATTGATTACACTTAACCACTTCATATATTTTTTATATCTCATGACCACAACTAATAGGATAACCGCAAGACTTATATGATAATATCTAAGTTGGTCAAAACCAATTAGAACGGATAAGAGTTTTAACTACATATAAACTCTTATCATAATTATCACGATCTACATAAATCTTGTAGATGCCAAATGGGCTTGGGTCCACATGACCCAATGTTCAACACGGCGCATCTAAGCTTGGTTGAGCTACTTTTAGTTCCTAGACTTAGTGTCAATCAATAGATGTAACACCCACCCCAGGTAAAATGGGCAATCACAATAGTGTAATGAAAATTATCTCAATAAAGTATTTTTTGAAAATTCTTTAGGCACTATGTCATGACCTAAACTAGGGATAAAAACTAACCCAACCTAACAATGGGCTATAACTCTAGCCAGGCCATAACTCAATGCAGGGTTCAAATCAAACCCAATCATGAGTCAACCTAACCTAACCTAGGTTAATGATACTATTGGTTAAGTGTTCAATGCATCACTAACCTAAAGTGAAAAAAATATTACATCAAATATTTTGAATTATTAAATAAAATATTTATTTAATAATTATGAAAAATACAAAATAAATAAATAAAATATTAGGAAAAATAAAAAATTATTTATAAAATTATTTATTACATCATGTAACGTATACATGATGAAGCATGACCAAACACACACAATAAATTGTGTATATGAGTGCATATATATAGAAATATATATTAAAAAAATACGAAAAACATAATTCAAAATAATTTGTGCTCATCACGTGCCTTGCACCTAATGAAAGTAGGTTGAAACACACAAATATGTGTGTATTAATGTGTGTATGCATATATATATACATATGTGTGTGTGTGCGTGTGTATAAATTTAAAAAAAAAACATGCGCATACAGCTTTGCTGCAACCTCATGTGCAGCTCATTCTACAACAGGCTACAAACTGCCCTACCAGCCTATCAACAGCCACCTTTAACCACAAATTTTGACCCAACTTTCCTTAACCATAAAGCAAGTCCTATATATATATATATGTGTGTGTGTGCGCGCGTGTGTGTGTACACATATGCAACCTAGGATTCATTTGTTGAAACTAAAAGAGAAAACAAAGAGAATCTCGTGCAAAAGAAGGAGAAGAAGCTGCTAAGACAAAGAAATAAGGAAGAGAAGAAAAAAAATTCAGATTTGCATTTGAAACAAGTTTAGATTTCAATCTTTTGAATTCCTTTTAATTTATGCGTGAATTCTAAACTTATTAGACTATTAAACTGAACCTATAGACCCCTAAAATGACTAGTTGGTAGGTAAATCCACCATTGATGGGGCTTGAAGCTTGCCTAGAACTCAACTAAAACCAAACCCTATTTTGAGAACAGATTCTTAATTTAGACTGAATATAGAACAAAACATAAATGAAACCAACTTGTTTAGCTCAAAAATGAGATTTAATAGCCATGTGAAGACTAGGAGGATAATCGGCCGACCTTTGAAAATGACTATGTAACTTGGTATTATGGGTATGCGCTTGTAGAGAATTTCATGAGGATCATAGTGATCCAAAAATCTCTAAAAATGGTTGAGAAATGAGGGAGAAATCAATGTTTGAGACCCTTCACCGGAAAGTCAGGCCAAGGCCATCTCACCGAGGGTCGTTGAACCTAAACAGTCCCAAATGAATTCTAAGATAGTAAAAATCAAGTTAGAATGGAAAAAGGGATCGAAAACAGTGAGGAAACCAAGTTGGAAAACTTGAAATTTTTTCATACTATAACGACCGTCGCCAGAGAAGACGACCGATGTGTAGTCGAAAAAGCGAGGAAGATGGCACTGTACCGGGTCAAGGTCAGATGGGTCAAATCTAGGTTCGAGTCGACATGCCCCAATGTGAATACAGGTTAAGAGAAACATCGCCGTTTAGGGTTAGGATTAAATTAAATCAAAACGGATTGGGGTCGTTTGGTTGTGCGAATATCCAACCAATTTAATAACCTAACAAAAAATAGGGATATCCTCTCCTGGTTATGGCCTCCTATCTGCTGTTTGGATTGCCAATATTTTGAAAAATAAAGGGCGCATGCAACTCCCTAATGGTTGTGCCCTTATACTGAATATATATATATATATAAGTTTTATAAATTAGAAAAGGACCCCAACTGTTTCTGGAAATCAAACCGTGACCCAAGTCGAAAATTTGGAAATAAAAAATGTCCCTTTAAAATAGAGAAATAGTATTTTTAAGAAATTAATTTTATGTAGTTACAAATCAGCTCCCAATAGTTTATATTAATTATATTAAGGCTCAAATAATGTAAAAACTAATTTAAGAATACCCTCTTGAATTAGAAAATTAATTATTTAAAATAGTAAGTTATGAAAATTTCACTTAAGCCTCTGATTTTCAGTAAATTAGAAAAGTTCCCTAAAGTTGTTAAAATGAAAATTTTACCCCTAAACAAATGAAAAAATGACATCTATGTGCCTAGAACCCATATTTAGCATAATTAATGCTACATATGACCAAATTTAGATCTAGAAAAGCCTAATCTAAGATTTTTCAAAGCTCTAGACCCAATGGAAGGGTTCGTTTTAGCAAATAAATTTTCTAAATGAATAAAGAAAGATTGGTAGGGCACATTTTATGCAACTTTGCAGCTTTAGTTAAGTAGTCAAACGAATACCAAAAATTATGAAATTTCCTACTTTAATATTTTTTTACTGTTCTAGACTCAGTGCTAGAGTCCATTTAATCAAATGAGGCTTGTAAAGTATAGGTCCTTAAGATATGTATCCCTTAAAGTAGTACTTAATGAGTTTTAATCACTTCTATAAGACCCGAGGACTTAAAAAGTAGTCAAATGAATGATTAATAGCTACGAAGTAAGCTAAGGTGAGTAATCATGAACCTTGAAATGGAGACTTTTCCATTTAAATACAGTCCTTCTACATCTTTATGACATTGCACACAGTTCTTTTACTATTTTATGACATTTTCAGACTATTATGCTAAATGTTTAAACAACATATCTTTATCAGCATACCTTTAAATGTTTTATAGCATGGATAACTTAGATGAAAGTTTCTCAAGCATGTTTTGAATGCCAATTTACATTTCACCTTTATGAACCCTACCGAGGGTAAAGAGCCGGTCAACATGAACCTTGATAGGGATAAAAAACCAATAAACATGAACCCTACTAGGGCTAAAGAGCCAGTAAATTTCCAGTATGTCTTTATAGCAAGCAATGTAAGTCATGAGCTCTGAATTACTATCTGTCACCATGTGACAACCTATTATCCCTAAGGGACAAACTTTAAGAATGTTTTGACATGTATTATTTTATCAATAGCATATTCAGTTATAGATTTTATGATGCAATATTTTATCTTGCAAAACTATATGTCATAAGCTCTTGCATGATTTTAGAAAATAATCTTGCAACTCTTAGTTATATGTTTATGATTAAATACTGGCAATAGCTTTTAGTGCAGCTTCTTTTAACTGCTATCCATGAAAGTTACGATAGTTTATGAAAGAGGTTATAGAAACCCATGACAATGGACTTGTGTTACTCAGTGAGATTTTCATTAAGCTCACAGGGTTTTATCTTGTATTTTTTAGGTGATGACCCAGATAGTTCAATATAAGAAAATGAACCTTAGGTTACAGCCATTTTGGAGAAGATCTTGGCTTTTGACTTATGTAGTCTGTTTTGTATTAAGAATGCCTAGAAAAGTTTTTACAGGCTGTAATATTTGAACATAAATTTGATGTAATGAATCAAAACTTAGTTTATGCTCTGCCATGTTTTATTTCTACTACTATGCATACTTATGAATGCATGGATTTATGTACCAATTAAGAGGCCTTGGGTTGAACATGCCATTAATATGCTACAAAAGGGTTAGTATATTGGCGAGGTGCTTAACTAGCAGGTCATTATCCCTAATCCGCATGGGGTGGGGTTTGAAATGTGACAATAGAAGCCTAGGTATTGGTTGGCCTCATCTCGGCGAGTAAACATTATAGTATCACACTAGACGTGGTCAAAGTCATAACCATAACCCTAAAGAAGTACATTGGGTTTTGTGTCATCGTTATCATTCTTTTATAGTGATCTCGATCAATACTTATACCCTTTGCTCTAAACTCTTATCGAATTTCTCTTTTCCAAATTGCTTCTACTTTCTTCCTACCATCTCATTATAGGATTCATAGATATCTGACGTGGAACACTTTCTCCTTGTATGACTCACTCTTTGACTCATCACTAGTTCAACCACCTATCAACATTTTGACAACTCTATTAGGGAGTAAGATATACTAAAGATAACATCTAATCCTAGAAATGGTACATCAGTTGGAGATCTACCTGAAGGAAGAAATAGGCCTCCTAACGTTGTAATCCTCGTTCCTCTCGAAGGCCAAAACCCCCAAAGTTATGTTCACATTCCAGCCCAAGCTTTTGTAGAAATTATGAACTCTATAGTCGAATTTTGCAAAATCTAACAAGTTATATTTGAAGCATTTTCAATCAGCATGCTATATCACAACCTTAATCTATTGTGGCTATTCTTCCCACAAATGCTTCATCATCTTCTACACCAACTAGACAACCAATTATTCATCAAACCCCTCCATTGCTTCAAATCATGCAATTGGGTTCAGATCCCCAAATGAATACCAAAACAACAATTGGAAAGTGGGAGACACTTGAAGCCCCTTACTTCACTTTAGGGGTAGCTTCTAACATAACCTCATATCTTAGGACTCCCCAAAAAACTCATAATTTGGTTCTAATTGTTGTTCAAGCCACATATCTTACTAGAAAAGATGTTCAAAGGGTAGTCCCTGCCCTTCTTTTTCAAAAAAGGTAAAAACTCCCATCAATAGACTTTCCTCCCCCTTACCCATTAGAAATTTCTTTGCTCCCATATCCTATAGGGTATACCCCTCCCAAGTTCTCTAAGTTTTAAGAAAAGAATGGAAGCTCTTAAGAATATGTCCATCTTTTTATTGGGAGTCTCAGTTACATTAACAATGACCCAAAACTCAAACTCAATGAGTTTTCCAAAACCATCACCGATTCAGCATATAGATGGTATATAGGATTGTTGCGTTAGTTCACAATTCTGATAAGATGGTTTAAAAATTCCACGCTAACTTTTTCTACGTAGAGGAAAGGCTTACAAAATTAGATTTGGATAAAAGAAGGCCACAGAATCCCTCTTTGGCTTCATAAAGTGATTCAGGGATAAGTCCATCGATTGTTATGAAATGGTCATTGAGATAGAATTGGTAAAGCTTTGCATTGACGGGATGTCCTCCAAATTTAAAGTTCACTTGGTCAATTTGGAGATAGAAATATTTTACCAACTTATGGAATCAGTAGGGCTCACAATCAATGCTTTAAAGGAGTCTAGCTATTTCCCCAAAGTTATGGCTTGGGGATTTCATTGAGGACCTTCTATTATGGCTACTGGAGAAAAAGGATCCGCAACCACCAAAAAGATGTACGGAACTCCTCCCCCAAAGTTTCTTTGTGGGATCAAAGAGGTTTGCACGCTTCTAAAGAATTGGATATAAGATAAAGTTATTGAGCTCCCCACTCCTAAAAAGAAACTAACAGCTCAAGACAAACAAAATCCTAATTACTGTCCCTACCACCAGATAACTTCATACCTCTAGAAAGATTGTAAGATAATGAGAAAGTTATTCTACGTGAAGCTAAAGGCTAAGAACAATTAGTTAATTAATCCTACGATCGAGGAGGACCTACTCCTTGTATATGCAAACAAAGGAAAAGACAAAGCAACAATTCAAATGGTCTCATTTTACAATGATATGGAGAAAGAAAATGGAATGGAATGGGGTAAATACCAAGAAAATCAAGTTATTAGGCCACTACCATCTCAAACGATCAAGCCCTCAAACTTAAAAAAACCACTAAGTTTCGTGGTTCTTAATTTGATTAGATGGGCATTAGTGAAAAATCAAAAATTGATGCCACAAAAACCACTCTGCAGATAGCTACAAAGAATAGGAAAACTACACAACAATAGATGGATCATTACGACGAGTAGTTAAAGAATCCTCAACCACCATTAGTTTTTGAAGAGGATAAAGTCCTATCTTATAGCCACAATAGACCACTCTATGTGCTAATAACTATTAATAGAGTAAAATTCCTATGGGGGTTACTAAATGGAGGTGCATCAATCAACATCCTACCCTTGAATGTCTTCTATACATTAGGACTTCTAGAGGAAGATTTGAGTGGCTAACTAGTGTTTATCGTTGGATTTTGAAGCCAAAAATAGAAAAGCTCAAAATGTGTCACTATGTACTTGGAGATAAGACCAATAAAATGTCACACAAAATTCCATGTCATCAATGCAAATACAACTTATCATGCCACCTTAGGAGAGAATCTGGCTTCATTGATTTTTTATTATTCTCTCTACGTATCATCAATGTGTGAAAGGAATTTTGAACCACAAAGTTGTCACCATTAAAGGATCTGCTCGCCCTTTTACAAGAAATGAAGCTTATTACATCGATGCAATCTTTTACACATAGTGCGGTGATGAAGAAGTATCTTCCTCGACAATAATTTATTTTATCCGTCTCCCAAAGTGGGAAGACGCCCAAAAGACAACTTCTCTAGTCTTGTTGAATGAAAAGGAAAGAGAATGGAAAATGGGAAATGAAGAATTCAGCCAATCTAGATGCCTGATAAAAGCATAGTCTATTGCTAATGACGGTCTGCAGGGTCTTTGAAGACAATCCAGGTTAGAGTGTTGTGTGGCAAAGTCTAAACCAGTCTTGATCGAGGAACCCAAAAGGGCTCCTAAATGCTTTTAGGACAACCCTAACCCCCCCCCCCCCCAACAACAAGAATTAGAGTAGGTTAATATCACTCAAGTCTCAGAAGCTCCCTAACCAATTTTTTTTTTTTGTAGAGACCTCTCTCCCGAAAGAAAGAGAGAGTTACTTCATCTACTTAAAAAATTCTCTTAACATTTTTTCTTGGAAGTGTGATGAGATGCCTAGCTTAAATCCCAAAGTTACTATCCATAAGTTAAAGACAACTAAAACAAAAAATCTAGTAAAACAAGCCCCAGGAGTTTATTGACCAGAACTTGAGCTTAAGATCAAGACAAAAGTCTACAAACTGTTGGATGCTGGATTCATTAAACTAATCCAACATCCAACATTTCTTTCTAGTGTTGTACTAGTCAATAGAAGGACAAGATAGCTTCGAGTGTGCATTGACTTCCGTGACATAAACAAAGCTTTCCCTAAAGATGAATTTCCTCTCCCGAACTTTGACACCTTGATAGATGCCACTGCTGCAAATCACATGTTCTCTTTCATGGACAGGTTTAGTGGCTGCAACCAAATTAAAATGGATTATACTTATACTTCCAAAAATAGCCTTTCAAACCCCCATGGACAATTTTCACTACTTTTTTATGCCTTTTGGATTGAGAAATGCTGGAGCAATTTATCAAAGGGCCATCACTTACATGTTCCATGATATGATTTACAAAAATTTGGCCATCACTTACATGTTCCATGATATGATCTACAAAAATTTGGCGATATGGTGGCAAAATCTGCTTGGGAAGAAAATTAAATTGCAGACCTAAGAAAAAATTTTCAACAATGTAAACAGTTTAAGTTAAGGCTTAGTCCTTTAAAATGTGCCTTTGGGGTCATCTCACACTACAAAAAATAAGAGTTTTAGCGACGCGCAGTATTAGCGAGGCACACTGTGCGTCGCTAATAATGCCGAAAAAAACTAATAAAAAAATGAGTTTCCCTCCTGAAAAATGGCGCCTAAGTATTGGCGACGCCCTGGTGGCATTTAGCGACGCCCCCGTGCGTCGCAAATAGTCCATTTGGAGACCCTCGCGTCGCAAATATGACGGACGGAGCATTAGCGACGCGCATGTGGGTTATTGGCGACGCATTGTGTGTGTCGCTAATAACCCCATATATATCTTCTCGATCTGCTTGCTATCTCTCTCACAAACTCTCTTTCTCTCTCACAGGCGCTGTTTCCATCCGTTTCCATTGTTTCCAAAGGGTTCGAAGCTTAAAAGTGAAGGGGAAAACACATCGCCGAGGCCACGAAGCCCATCAGGTAAACACATCCGTTTCCTTTGACTGATTATATTAATTTACTATGTTCGATTTTTCTTGTGTTTTGTATTTTCATTTTTCTGTTTTATAGCATAATAATAATGTTAATGTCTAGATTTGAAAGTGAGTGGTTAACCAGCTTTTATTAGTTTTAAATCTACACTTGAGAAGTGAGATTCAAATGAATCACATTGGTAAACTAATTCCTGAAGATTGATTTAGTTTTTGGTTAGTGTCATTACTATCTTGATTCTGTAATTGAAGAGTCTGGTATATAAAATAGATATAAATTTTTTAAATTATTTGTTTCTAACATATATAGTAATATTACTATTCCTATGGGAGAGATGTAGTTATTGAATATAATTTTAACAATAGAGTTCTTACATAATAAATAATAAAAACTATTCTAGTAAGAAAATTTACAAAAACAAAAAACAATAGACAATACAAAATAATTATTCATGTGTTTTTTCCTATATAAACATATACCAATAGAATTAATTTTTTGTGGAGCATTTATGATCTCGTGGAGTTAGACTTTTATTGATATTAAACTTTTAATTTGAATTATACACATAAACTTAAGGGCTTTTTTAAATTAAATTTTTATGGGCCTTAAACTTTTAGTTTGTGTATACTGTAAATATATAAAGTTTAAGACCTTTTTTATAGGTGGGATTTGCTTGCTTTTATTGTTGTTTTTTTGACTTGGATGTTTACATCAAACTTTATATTTGTTTTATTTATAAATATTATTGTAATTATTAGTTAGAGATTTTTTAAAATTTTATTTATTAACCGTAGATTGCTTTGGGCACTGTGAAAAAATAATTCTTCTTTCTTTTTCATAAAAAAAATTAGAATGAGATTGTGAGTTTTAAATTTTAAAGATTGAAATTAGGCAAGCGTTTGGACAAAATAGCTACCAACTTAACTATTTTTTTTGGCTTCAACGAAAAAAAAAAAATTTTGTGAAACATTATTTAATAAATTAACAATAATTTTTTTTTACCAGTGATATGGAAAGCCCTGATAATATATTGAATATTCAAGTTCTTAATTATATATGTGCAAAATAGTACTGAATGATAAGTTTTGACTTTTTATGTATAAAATTAGGGTAAATTAGTGGATGGTAAGTTGTCAACTATAAATACATTTTTTTGTGTTATGAATTTTTTTTTAATTATAAAAGAGTGTGGTATCATGTTGCGACTTACCATTTTTGAAGTTTGAAGTTATAAATTTTTTTGAATTATTAATCAACTTTTAACATTTTTTTTGAATTGTTTACCATCAATACTCACAATAATTTTCTTGGGGCCTTAATGAATACATGTGATTTGTAAATATGAGTTCTAAAATTTAAATAGTAGTATTAATTGTAGCGTAGTCTAGCCCAGCCCAAAAATAGCATAATTTTGTCATCGTCAGTAATAGTGAGTCAAGATATAAGTATCTAAAAAATATAAGCTTTTAGTTAAATTTAGTTACTTATCAAAAAAATTTATCAACCAATATTAAATATTTATACTTCATTAATTTTTAAATTTATGATTAAACATTAGCAAAAATCCCCCCCCTATGGAAGTAAAATCCTCATTCCATTCTTGCTTACCATTTCATTTGTACCTTTTCCCTTCTCCTTCTTTTCCCTCCTAAAGTAAAAAAATAATCATTTCCATTTTTATGAGTTTAGTATTTAATATCCATCGACTACCCAAAAAAAAAAAAAAATTTAAAACATTTGTTAAAAAAAATGTTGAAATAATATAATTAAACTTGATGCTACATTTCATGTGTATCAAGAGACAAAAAGGAACATTTAATTTAGTACGAACACTAGTATGTGAATAACTATTAAAAATGCTAAATGCACATGTATGGTGTTTGTTTCGGTTCTGCTTTGATCACTTCATGAACTAAGTCATGAACTAGCATCAAGGATTTTATCCATTCAAGAATTAAAAAGAGTTCTTGAGTCCTATAGATTGAGAGATCAACTAGATACACCTGACCTATTAAGTCAGTTAGTGGTTTTAGGTAGCAATTGATTTGCTTTTGTTGGTTAAGTTGTTGTTGTCAGGTGCCAAGCAAATAATTCTTGATGAATGACCTTAATTAATAGATAAAAATTGAATGCTAGGTGCTTTTACTTGTTATCAAACAAGATCAATATGTTTTGTATTGGCATTTTCAATGCTATTGTTAATGGTTTTTTAAAACAAAACTCTGTCTGACAATCAGAGTTTGCCCTTACACTAATGAATTTTTTCATTGCATTCATGTAAGCCTAGCCCCGTTCGGGAGTCATTTTCATCACATGTGAATCTTGTCGCGAAATTTATTCGCAATTGGGCTCGTGTGTATGAAAATCGATTCTTGAATTGTCCAGAGAGGACAGTTCGAGAATGCATAAATCTGCATTGCAATCAATAGCGCATATGCTTGAATATTTCACTATGATAAAATTTCAGCACGGTCTCCTATTGTTCTCTGGGTATATATTTAGGCGTGTTAACGTCTATCTCGTATACTTGGAGAACCCTGGGGAGATGCTGCCGAAATTTTGTCCGAGTGGAATCAAGCATTTGATTGCTGCTGATTGCAATGTAGATTGTGCATTCACGAATGGGATAGGACCACCTTACCCTTTAGAGAGGAGTTGGAGGTGATAGGTGTCACGCCCCGAATTCCCGACCGAACTCGGGGACGCGACTAAAAGAAGAAAATAAAATGGACGAGTAAATAAATAAATAAATATTTAACGAATTTTGATAATTTATAACTAATATAGATACAAGCCTATTCCACTAACATAACTATACATCCATCAATACACATACATTCCCGGTTTATAAAAATTTCGGCAGAACCTCCTTTGTTTTTAGAACCTTTTTCCCCCTGATAAACACAATACATCATATATATATACAAACAGTCACAATCCATCCTCACTCGATGGCCACAACTTTATCAAAGTTAAATATACATCGCCTACTTATACAATCCATCACATCTACTTCTATACTTAAACTAAAAGATCATAAATTCCATATTTATTACAATATACAATGCCATTTCCATTCTTTTCAGAAACACATCAATCTTTTATAATATCAAAATACGCCCCAAGGGCCCAAATATTTTTCCAAATTTATTTCCTCTCCTTTCTCCAAGACTTCATCAAGTCCCGCGTACCACGATGCTTTATCTGAAACCTGTGCCCACGAATGGGTCAGCGCCAACATGCTGGTATGGTACAATACTAATGCAAGGAACAAAATTAAGTCGTGGCATGTGCAAGTGTACATGTATATCTACATGCCTCCCTAATCATGCGTACAATCCAATGGCAATGTACAAACTACATCTGTATAAAAACCCTATATCATGTTCACAAACTCATCAACACAATGCACAGGCAATATGCATGACACACCCATGCATCTCAATGTCACACCCATGTCTCATGATACGGTCCTTCCCCGCTGGCATGAGTACCGCCACGTATGTCTCCTTTTCGGTGCGCCCCCGATGGAACGGAGTACCAACGGCCGAGTTTTGGGTTTTTCACCACAGGACCTACGCCCTCATAATGCACCAGCACCTCGTGCTGACCCACACTATGCTTTCAAGGAATCACACTATGCCAATATGCTATACTTTCATCATGCAATATCGCAATCTCAATAAAACATTTCACCAATGCATAAAGTATGCCATTTAAACAATATCGTCCTCTTAAAAATAACAATAGCAACTGAATCATAAGACTTCATCCACAAATATACGCATCATGCACAATCAATCTCAATACTAATGCAATCCACATGTCACAACATCAACAATCCTTATAGAACAGAAATCACATGTGATGACAACTCAAGATGTAAATCACAATGCTCAAATAATCATAAAGAGCACGGAAACATATAAACAATCCACTCAAAGAAGCAATCATTCCTATGTGATCTTCTATCAGCACACAAGCACAAAAAGCATTCAAGCAATATGCACATCAATCCTAATTTAATTCTATTCCTTACTTAGTAAAGTACCATACCTGATCGGGTTATCTCAACCCCACTAAGCGGTGTCCACTATGCAATCCAATCAACCAGGTTCATCTTTACTCCACGGTTCCTTTTTCAGCCTTTTTCCCTCAAGCAGATGATGATCCTGGCAGATTCTGATCCCATCCATCTTATCATCCCATCCATCAGATATTGAAGAACTTTCCTTTCTCAATCTCTTTAGACATGGCTTCATTCAAATCCTCAAGTAATGCTGGGAACAGTTCTATGTAACGATCCCCCAAGCGTCAGCCTGTTCTTGGCCGTTGCTACTTTGAAGAACCCATATGTTAACGAAAAACCTGTGGCTAAACTGAATTCCCAGCAACCGAATCATGTGTTACACCACCAATATGAGAACTGAGTTTCACAAAAATTCCCTTAAATTTGCCCAACAACCCATCTTCAAGACTTCCAAAGGATATCCCCAAACGTCTTCTAGAAATGTTCCCCACAGCAAGACTAAACTTCATTCAACTAACTTCTTCACTTCCATTTACTGCTGCTACCTCTGCCTCTACTGCTACTGCACTCTCTCCATTGTCCTCTAATCGAACCAGTGGCATTAAGCATACCCAATCTACACACCTACTAACATCTGATCTTCCATAAACTCAATCTGGAACTACTGCACCATCTCTTTTTCTTTTTCTTTCGACAATGGTAGATACGATGTAATTAAGCTGGCCGCTGTTGTTTGGCCTTCGAAGCCAATTCTGTCAATAACTATTCCTCGAAGTAGCATCCATCCCAAAAATCACCACTCCGTGTAGCGAACTGCTCCCAATATTTTCATCCGATCCATCACCGTAGCCACCGACAAAACCGCAAGCATCAGAATCCCCCACCTGAAAGCAAAATTTCTACTATAGCCCGATCGCCGAATACAGCCCATCCAACAATAAACCCAACTGATACTGCTGCCCCGCTACACAACACACAGAGATATATATATATATATATTTTCCTGCACACAAACACGTACCACACGGCACACACAGCAGTTCCTACTGCATTTCAACCCTTCTCCACCAAATCACGGTTACCTTTTCTGTACATCACCACGCCGGACACTCCACGGCCTTCTCACGAACCGCAACATTCACACAACCCCGGGCTGTATCAAAATCCATCACCTGAACCTCCATCGCAGCTGCTGTTACACAAAATTCCCAACAGCAGCGACTTCTCTTCCCCAAACCGCTGCTGGTTTGCCGCTGCTGTTACGACCATTTCTCTGAACCACCGCCACACCGTCCTTCACCGTTTCTGCCACAGCACGATCACACACATACATATATTAAATCTCACGACACCACTACACCAGCACCGCCACAAACGCACCACACACAACGCAGCGCACACTACCGTTGCTGCAGCGCTGCTGCTGCTGCTTTTGCTGCTGCGCCTTCAGCTATGACGCTTCCATGGCTCGAATTGAAGCTCTGAACCATCCAACACCAAGCATTAAATCACACCTAAACCCCTCAATTCAAACCACAACCAACACAACCCATTCTCCTGTTCGGCGCCGCTACACCCACAAATATATACCTGTTGCACAGCTTACACACTTAACCCCATATATACCTGCTGCACCATTACACTGCTGCACCAACACGCAGACAGGTATATACATACACATAACTGATGTACCGCCTCTCATTCCTCTGTTTTCTGTCTCTCTGCACCAACGCTACAAGAAACCCAAATCACAATCCAAAATCCCACGCCAGGCCGTCGCCCTTTAGCCTCGAGTCCCCCTCGCGACCACCGCCATTTCTTCCCTTCCTTCTCCCTCTCTCTCTTTTTCTCTTTCTCTCTTTTCTTTTCTTCCCCTGTTCTCACGCGACCAGTCCACCGCCCCTGTTTTGTTCCCCATTTCTCTACATCGGTTTCTCTTTCAATTTCTCTCTATACTTAAACACACACCACACATTATATGCTCCATTTCCAAGGCTGCCGACACTCCCTTTTTATCTCCCTTTTTTTTTTTTTTTATAATTTCAACTTACCATATTAACTATTTTATAAATTTTTTTTTTTTTTTGCCACAAAATATTATGAAATGCTAGTAAATTTGATATAAAGTCGGGGCTCAATTTAATTATTTATTTACTAATATTGGATATCGTTCGGGTCCCATGTTATATTCCCTATATTTTATTTTATTATTATTATATATATATATTTTTTTCCAAGTCTCTACAATAGGATTCATGTTTCATATTTATAATGAGTATCATTTTTGACTTGTATTAGGTAGACGAAAATAGATAAGAGTTGGATGGACTTGAGGGGCAGGCATTTGCCAGGGTATGTGAAGGGGATCAAAGATTTTATTAAGTTTGCTCGTGCATCTGCAGATGGGAGAAATAGGATAAGATGTCCATGTAGGAGGTGCAATAATAGGGATTATATGCACATAGATGAGGTCAAAGAGCACCTACTGGAACACGGGATGGACAAGCGGTATACGTGTTGGAAATTTCACGGGGAACGCTGTAACGTACGAGTGGTATTTGATGATGAAGAAGAAGATGACGATGTTGACTTTGGTGATAATGTTGGGGTTGGTTACGAAGGCTTGCCACAAATGCTGGCAGACTTGTAGGGGGCTACAACTGGGGCGAGTAGTCACAGGAGTGAAACGGGACCATCGACCGCGTTTGAGTCGTTGTTGAGGGAAGCAAGGCAGCCGTTATACCTGGGTTGTAATAAGTTTTCCAAACTGGACTTTCTCGTGAAACTCCTTCATCTTAAGACCATCAACCGTTGGAGTAACAAATCAGTTACTATGGCCATTGAATTGGTTAAAGCAGTGCTTCCTACTGGAGAGACCCTTCCAAACTCATATTATGAGGCGAAAAGAATATTAAGAGATTTGGGCCTCGGGTATATTCCTATACATGCTTGCAAAAACGATTGCATGTTATTTTGGAAGGAGACTGAACAATTGAAGGAGTGTACGGTGTGCCACGAACCTAGGTACAAGCTGAATGAAGGAAAGAAGAAGACAATTCCGCACAAGGTGCTTAGATATTTTCCCTTAAAACCGAGGCTACAAAGGTTGTACATGTCTCAGAAGACGGCAGAAGATATGCGGTGGCATAAGGAGAAGCGTGTTACTGAGGAAAATGTATGTAGGCATCCGGTAGATTCACAAGCTTGGGCTGAGTTTGATACAAGTCACGAATGGTTTGCAAATGAGCCGCGTAATGTACGACTTGGGTTGGCTAGCAACGGTTTCAACCCGTTCAGTGACATGAGTAATGCCTATAGCATGTGGCCGGTGTTGCTTGTGCCGTATAACTTGCCACCGTGGAAATGCATGAAAAAAACATTTATCTACATGTCGTTGCTTATTCTAGGGCCGAAGTCTCCTGGTAATGAAATTGATGTGTACTTGCGTCCTTTAGTGGACGAGTTGAAGGAATTGTGGGAGGTGGGAGTGGAGGCATACGACGTCTCTAAGAATGAGACATTTCAATTGCATGCCGCGTTACTTTGGACCATAAATGACTTTCCAGCATACGGAAACTTGTCTGGGTAGAGCACTAAGGGGTATCTGGCATGTCCAGTTTGCAATAAGGATACATGTTCCCTACATTTGTCAAATGGGAGGAAAATATGTTACATGGGCCATCGTCGTTTTCTACCGCCATCGCATGGCTGGCGAAATCGGCAGAAGCATCTATTTGATGGACAAATTGAGCGCAGATTGCCACCTCCATTGTTGTCTGGCAAAGACGTGTTAGCGCAATTGGCAGTCATCCAACCAGTGAGGTTTGGGAAGATACCGGGTAGTAAGAAGAGGAAGCGTACTGATGTGGACTTAAATTGGACGAAGAAGAGCATATTTTTTGATTTGCCGTACTGGGAGACTCTTTAGTTGAAGCACAATTTGGATGTGATGCACATTGAGAAAAACATATGTGATAATGTGCTGGGAACTGTAATGAACATTGAAGGGAAGACAAAAGATAGTGTTAAAGCCCGGTTGGACTTGCAGGAGCTAGGAATAAGAAAAGAGCTGCACTTAATATGTAGCGGTGATAAATATATCGTGCCTCCTGCACAGTATACGTTATCATCCCAAGAGAGAATGAGGATTTGCGAGTGGTTTAAATCGGTGAAGTTCCCAGATGGATACGCATCGAATATATCTCGGTGTGTAAATGTTATAGATGGGAAAATATCCAGATTGAAGAGTCATAACTGCCATGTTCTTTTACAACGACTTCTTCCGGTTGTACTACGTGGGTATCTCACCGATCACATATCGACTACAATAACTGAGTTGGGTTGCTTCTTTCGAGAATTATGTGCGAAGACGTTGAGTGTGCAAGTACTTGACAAGCTCGAAAGGGATGTTGTCGTGATCCTCTGCAAGTTGGAACAGATTTTCCCTCCAGCTTTCTTCGATATCATGGTCCACTTAGTGGTGCATTTGCCTCATGAGGCAAAAATTGGCGGACCTGTCCAATACCGTTGGATGTATCCAATAGAAAGGTACATTTAATTTTGTCAATTGTGTTATCTATCCATCCTAACTATTTTAATCTATAACTGATTAATTATCAAAACAGATATTTGCACACATTGAAGCAATATGTGCGTAACAGAGCACGACCGGAAGGGTCAATTGCTGAGGCTTACATTGATGCTGAATGTCTCACCTTCTGCTCTATGCATCTTGAAGATATTGAGACAAGGTTTAATCGTCAAGAGTGAAATTCTGATAGATGTCCAGGGCAACAACGAACTGGCCTTGCGGTGTTTAATCAGACTGTGCAGCCAATAGGTGCCCGTATATATGAATGGTGTCATCCTCAAGACTTGGAAAGAGCCCACTACACCGTGCTCAACAACTGCAAGGAGACATTGCCATATTTCAAGTAAGTTTATTTTGATCATTGCAATACTACGTTAATATACAAATGTAAGTTACATATAACATATCTCATCTTATGCAGTGAGCATACGCTCGAGCTTCAGAGAGAACATGTATCAAGTTCTGATCTGGAGCAAAGACAGAAAAATTTGTTTCCAAAGTGGTTCGGAGATCACGTAAGAATAGGTTTCAATTAATTGTAATTGTATTAGTTAATGCATTTGTACAAAAGTAATTTTGTACTTGTACTGAATTAATAGATGAAGCTATTACGCCACCAACAATCTTCTGAGGCGTACGATCAATTATATTCCTTGGCATGTGGTCCTGATCAAAGGATATCCCGCTACACCGGTTTAATTGTTGATGGTGTTCGATTTCACACGAGGGAACGTGAGGTCATCCGACGAACACAGAATAGCGGGGTCCTTGTTGAAGAAGATGGTGACGGAGGACAAACTGTAGAGTACTATGTTGTTTTAAAAGACATCATACAGTTGCATTATTGCTACGGTCATTCTGTGTATATATTTAAATGTGATTGGTGGGATGTAACTAATAAGAAGACTGGAATGCAGATTGATAAGCACTTCATAAGTGTTAATACGTCACGTACGGCATTTAAAGATGATCCATATGTTTTGGCATTAGTTGCAAAACAAGTTTTCTATTTGAAGGACACAAAAATAAGAGGTGATTGGCATGTTGTCCAAAAAATAACAACTAGAAATGTTTATGATGTCCTAGAAGTTGGGGAGGGAGATGAAGAGTTGGAGAGGATTGAGGAGGCACTACAAGAAGAGTCTCAAACTGCCCACGATGGTGTTGTGCGGCATGATCAGGAAGATGTTAGTTCGTATCGGTTGAATAGAACTGATGTAGAACCAATTCATGTCGTAGCTTTCGACGTCACCAATACCACACAATTAGATCCGAGGGATGCAACGTTCATTAATGATGATGATGACGATGAAAGTGATGTTGATGATGAGACATTGTTAGAGTATTGTACCGAGACTGAAGAAAATTCAAGTTCAGATGATGATACAAACTCAGATAAGTAATTGTAATAGGTGTTACATGTGGTAAGATCAAGTGTAATGGATATTCAATTTTATGCTGTAATGAATTTTAATTTTTATGATGTAATGGAATTTACTTTTAAACTTTTGTTTTAGATATGGTTGGACCAGGATCACGTAGACGCGCAGCCCCGGTGGACCCATTGACCCTTTCCCCTTCCACTGGAGGATCGACTGATCCTGCCATTGATGTTATGGATAGTTCCATTTTGTATTAATGCTTATATAAATATGGTACAAATTGTTTCTATTTTATTGTTTCTAAAGCTTCGGCCACCACCAGTGCTAGACGAGGGTGTGGTAGGTCGAAGAATCAGAGTTTGCAGACACAGATGGAGGCAGCAGGGGGTGCGCGACTCCGGATTGAGATACCTGAGGGCTTGCTGAAGCTCGTTGGTGGGTGGGCACAGCAGTTCATTACAGAGGTCGGCATCATTTGCCGACTACGCGCCCCACTCCATATTACTGACTGGAGTTAGGTCACTTAGGAGGATCTACAGGCTATTCATGCGCAGATCCTGGTATGTCTTTTATTATTGTGTTGAACTAAATTTTAACATTTCTAATGCCGTAATGTAACACCCCGACTTTGCGTAATTAATAATGAGCGTTAATTATTAATTAATAACCGGCTTATAGAATGATTAGGGAATTAATTATGATCCCGACGGTCGCCATGGACCGATTAAATAATCAAATATGTCTGGGGGAAAAGGGCATGATACCCAAACCCAATTACTGGTTAAATCGATAAAATAATGCCGTTTTAACACCAACGGAACCTGAATTAGCTAACCCGGGAAATCCCGAATGATTAATAAATGACACGGAACCTCTGACACTGAAGAATACTGAAATACGGAACTCTCGGAACAAATCGCGTCAAAAAATGAGTTACGGAATGAAAGTTACGAAGGAAACACTGAAACTGAATTACTGCGCAACCAAACGTGGCCTTAACCGAAAATATGGGAAAAATGGCCAAATGGGAGGCCAAGGGAATTGAACCCTTGACCTTTGAGTGGAAAGAGATTTTCTCAAAAAACTTACCAACTAGGCTGCAGACCACTTTGTGTGTATATACACCAAGATTTGTATATAACACTGCATCGCCCCAAGTTGCCTCCCAAATTGGCCAATGGCCAAGCATGCAACACATCACCCCTATGAACCCTAGCCCCACCATCACCCTACTCTTAGCATACTTGAGCACCACTCTCCCAATCAGCTCACATGCAACCAAATTGATTAAATAAAATACCCTTGATATATATTGGGTATAGGAATTATGCACACCTTGGGAGGGAAATCAGACCCAAAATAATTCTATATACTGATATTTGAAAGAGAGGCTTAGAGAGAAGGTGAAGTCCATTGTGTGTATGCTTGAAGGTGGAGTTGGCCATTGAAGGAGCAATAGAAGGGAGCTAAGGACCGGGAGTGCACGGAGGGATCAAAGCCAACTTGTTGAGGGTTTTGCTTGAACACAAACCAGCGAGGGAACCACTGTACAGAGGTAACAAACCGAGAGAAAAACACCTACTTTCTGATTTACAATTTTGTTTAGTTTTGTGTATTTTAGAACTGCCATTAGATGCACGACATAGATGCCATGAAATCTGGGTTGATTGTGAACATCTTGGACCAACCAAACTGCCCCAAATCACAGAAATCGTGTAAACCACCATGGATGACCTTGCTTGAAGCAGGTCTGAAACGATGTTCACAAAACTCGTTTTGATTGCTTTGAACTTGAACTACGTACTACCAGCATCTCAAAAAACTGACCTGCGCGACCATAAAACCTAGGAATCGACCACCAAATCACAAATGATCGATTCGGGTTAAAACCCAAACTTACGAAAACCTAGATTAAAACGGGATTTAGGTGTAGGGACTGAAACCCCATGACCTGTAGGTCACAACGCGAGAAATCCCGTGAGGTTTGGACCAGAAATGAAGCTATATGGTCGACTTACAGGTCTGCACAATAATGGAGTGGACCGAGCTCCATGCGTGGATTCGATCCATGAAACTGATGCCAAAATGTTGGCATGACAACCAGAAATGATTTAGAATAGAAACCAGAGAGTTTCAGTGAAGAGAAACTCACGAAATTAAAGATGGAATCTGCAGAAGATTAGGGCAACCGAGGGTAATTGATGAAGAAGACGACCGAGTTGACTCGTTGCCTTGAGCCGAGTCAACCGGGCCAACTCGGACACGTGTTGAGCGAAGAGGGATGCCACCAAATTAATTGGAACGGCACCGTTTGATGTAACTGTTTTGTTTTAAAACCTAGAGTTGGCCTGTTTGGTTATGGGCTTTACAAATTGAAATCAGGTTATAAGGATATCCTGATTTCGGATAAGGGTCAATTGGGAATAAGATGGGTTATGCTATTCCGGTTTTCTAAAGGTTAATGAACCGGTTGGTTTTCTGAGTTTTGAACCGGTTCAGTCCACTGAACCTTTGAACCCTACGGTTTGAACCCCTAAATCATGTAATTATGTTTTGACCCCCAAATACTTTCTGAAATTACGGATTTGTCCCCAACTGTTTTAAAGAATTATACAGTGGCCCAAATTTCTGAGAAACTGTTCAATTAAGCCCCTGACAAATTAATTAAATAATAAAATTATTATTTTATTATTTTATTAATTAGGTAAAATTACGATTTTACCCCTGGACATTTAATATGTCAAACGGAGTCCAAATAAATTAAATAAATAGTGTATTTTCACTATTTCAAACATTCCGGACTCAATGGTACAGTCCGATTTTGGAAATACAGTACCGAAAAATACAGACCTGTAAGTGATAAATTACTGTACTGCCCCTGATGGCACCAGACCCAAATAAAAATAAAAGACAGTCTATTTTGACTATGTCGGGCGTTCCGAACTCAACGGTGAGGTCCGTTTAACGAACTGAAGTCCCGAAAAATACAGACACATAAAGTGTAAATGACCATACTGCCCTTGATGCTTCCCAGGGTCAATTGAACATAACAGATAGTCCAACTTAATTATGTCGAATACTCTGGACCCAATGGTGAGGTCCATTTTATGAACTGACGTGCCGAAAAATATGACACGTAAAATTACCAAATTACCCCTGATACTGTACGAAGCCCAAATGAAGTCCGATTGGGACGAAATTGATAGCGATAGAAGCCCAGATACTGTGAGACTGTAAACATGATTTAATAATGATTCGGAGTCAGAATCTTACAAAACGTAAAATGACCAAAATACCCCTGAGCACAATAAGTGCAAAGTAGAGGTCAAATAAAGGTCAAACTGATCTGATAAATTATCATAGGGATAATTATGAACACTGAAGGGCTAAATAAGACTCTGGGACGGTAATGCGTAAAACGAGAAATGACCGATGTGTCCCGACGATCAAAAGCAGATACCAAACGAAGTCCAAAGGACTTAAGAATTTACATATGAGATATATGGGACATTCTGAGGACCACGACAGGGTCTGGGGTAAGAATGACAAATTACCATTTTGCCCCTAAGGCTAAGTAAGCCCTTAACTGATAGCGATTCAAGTCTAAAAGACTTAGAACTTCATGTATACGATATATGGGATATTCTAAAAACCACGACTGGGTCCGGGGCAAGAATGACAAAATTACCATTTTGCCCCTATGGTTAAAATAAGAACCTAACTGATACCGATTAGAGTCTAAAAGACGTAGAACTTTATATTTAAGATATAAAGACTATTCGGAGGGCCTTGACAGGGCCCGGGGCAAGAGTGATAAAATGACCGTTTTGCCCCTAAGGCTGAAGAAGTGACTGACTGATAACGATTGAAGTCTAAATGACTTGGGTTATAATCCTGATGACTGCTGAGCCTAATTTAAGAATAAAATAGCCCCGGGTGAAACCCGATGAGAGGGCGATAGGCTACTAGGCTATCTTAGGTAAACCGATAGATACCTAAGATGACAAATGAGACCTGAATGGATGAGTTCTGATCTGTATATGATTGGTGATTATTGTTCAGGATATACGTGGAGATGCCTGACGTATCTGGAGGTTATCGGATTGTTTGCGCAAGGAGATAACCGTAACAGTTTGTGAGTAACCTGGAACTTCTGGCTTGGTGTATAAGTACACCGTCTAGTTACTGTATTTTGATTTACTGTACTGTTTTGTATACTGTACTGTCTGAATGCATACTTTTCATACTGCATTACACGTAACCTGATTTTGTACTGTCCTGTTCTCCTGTTCAGTTCGGGTCTGTCTTGTTCTGTTGTATGGTCTGTCATGGTTTTATTCTGTACTGTTGCGTCTTGTGAGTAAACCTGACTCCTGAATTGGTATATAAGTTCTGTCTAGATACTGTACTTTGAAGCACTGTACTGTTTTGAACGTTATACTGTTTAAAGGAAAAAGCATATATTTAAAGTAGCATATGTCTTGTCCTGATTGATATTGTACCAGTTTGTTCCGTCCTGTTCAGTTCCGATATGTCTTGTTCTGATAGATGTATTGTTTCATTTGTTTCCGTCAAGTTCAGTTCCGATATGACTTGTCCTAATTGATATTGTTTCGTTTGCTTCCGTCATATTCAGTTCGGATATGACTTATCCTGATTGATATTGTTTCGTTTGTTTCGTCCTGTTCAGTTCCGATATGTCTTGTTCTGATAGATGTATTGTTCCGTTTTGTTCCGACATGTTCAGTTTCGATATGTCTTAATCTGATTGATATTATTCCGTTTGTTTCCGTCATATTCAGTTCCGATATGACTTGTCCTGATTGATGTATTGTTTCATTTTGTTCCGTCATGTTCAGTTTCGGTATGACTTGTCCTGATTGATATTATTTCGTTTATTTCCGTCATATTCAGTTTCGATATGACTTGTCTAGATTGATATTGTTTCGTTTGTTTCCGTCATATTCAGTTTCGATATGACTTGTCCTGATTGATATTGTTTCGTTTGTTTCCGTCATATTCAGTTCCGATATGACTTGTCCTGATCGATATTGTTTCGTTTATTGTTTCGTTTTGTTCCGTCATATTCAGTTCCGATATGACTTGTCCTGATTGATATCGTTTCATTTTGTTCCGTCATGTTCAGTTCCGATATGACTTGTCCTGATTGATATTGTTTCATTTTGTTCCGTCATGTTCAGTTCCGATATGACTTGTCCTGATTGATATTGTTTCATTTTGTTCCGTCATGTTCAGTTTCGATATGACTTGTCCTGATTGATATTGTTTCGTTTGTTTCCGTCATATTCAGTTCCGATATGACTTGTCCGGATCGATATTGTTTCGTTTATTGTTTCGTTTTGTTCCGTCATATTCAGTTCCGATATGACTTGTCCTGATTGATATCGTTTCATTTTGTTCCGTCATGTTCAGTTCCGATATGACTTGTCCTGATTGATATTGTTTCATTTTGTTCCGTCATGTTCAGTTCCGATATGACTTGTCCTGATTGATATTGTTTCATTTTGTTCCGTCATGTTCAGTTTCGATATGACTTGTCCTGATTGATATTGTTTCGTTTGTTTCCGTCATATTCAGTTCCGATATGACTTGTCCGGATCGATATTGTTTCGTTTATTGTTTCGTTTTGTTCCGTCATATTCAGTTCCGATATGACTTGTCCTGATTGATATCGTTTCATTTTGTTCCGTCATGTTCAGTTCCGATATGACTTGTCCTGATTGATATTGTTTCATTTTGTTCCGTCATGTTCAGTTCCGATATGACTTGTCCTGATTGATATTGTTTCATTTTGTTCCGTCATGTTCAGTTCCGATATGACTTGTCCTGATTGATATTGTTTCGTTTTGTTCCGTCATGTTCAGTTCCGATATGACTTGTCCTGATTGATATTGTTTCGTTTTGTTCCGTCATGTTCAGTTCCGATATGACTTGTCCTGATTGATATCGTACCGTTTTGATCCGCCATGTTCAGCTTCGATATGTCTTGTTCTGATTGATGTATTGCTCTGCTTTGTTCCGTTATGATCCGTCCTGTTATGCCTCTGTCCTTGGATTATGCCTGCGACTTGAACTAGTGTTTTGTTCCGTCTGATCCTGTTATGTATCGTCCGTTAATCATCTGTCTGTCTTGATTGATATATGGTCCAGTTCCGTTATGATCTGTCCGAATTCTTTACTTGGTATATAAGTTACTGCATAGATACTGTATTTTGATGCACTGTACGGTTTTAAAAAGTTATACTGTCTGAATGCAAACTTTTATACTGTATTGTACGCGGCATGGTTTTGTTCCGTCCTACTATTATTTTGTTCAGTCTGTCTTGTTCCGTTTTATGGTCTATCTGATTTCGTTCTGCTATGATATGTCTGACTCTGGGTACCATTCTGATTATGAGCGGTCTGGCATAAGTAGGCTTGATTACGCGCCTAACTGATATATTATTGTTATGCCCTGTTATGTTCCGCCCAGTACTGATCTGTTCTGATATTTGAATTAATTGCCTATACTCTCATTGATATTGGCATCATGCACTGTTCCGTCTGTTTTGATTTGTTGTTCCGTTTAGTTCAGTCCTGTTTTATTCTACTGAAACTGCATTTAAAGTAGATTTATAAAACTGCTATTTCAGAAACAACTGAACTACCCTTGTGCTTTGTAAACAAGAAATGGTTTTGAAACCCTTGACAGGGAACCTGTGTTACTCATTGGGCTTTTCAAAGCTCACCCCATTCCCTAACATTTTTCAGGAATAATATCTGTTGGATCTGACGGCACTAATCTGTGGAGACTGGATTACTGAGGTTTGAATCTGTTTAATCAGGTGAGTGATGTAATACGACTGACTTGACTGATATGTACTAGATATAGACATGGCTCATGGATTTAAACGGTACTCTAGAGATTATAGTTCTGCTCTGTTGTTATATGTCGGATTATAGATATGCTCTGAGGTTAGAATTGTTAGCTGTTGGATTTTAGACTGGCTTTGTGGTACATAACCTTATAGTGAATACATGAGTTGCATTCCCCTGACAAAAAAAAAAAGTTTTAAATTCCGCTGCATTTGACCCTACAGTCGGAGTGCAATTCACTGAAAAGTTCAGAAATTGCCTTCGGTTGGTCGCGAGGCGGCTGACTGGCATCACGTCCTCGACATCCGCGTAGGGTGGGGTTCGGGATGTGACACGTAATGTTTTGACAATGACATGCTTTACAGGAGAAGTTTGACGTCGATCTCCACCTACCTCACGTAGCGAGGGCTGTGGATCGTTACCTGGGAGTCCGTTTCAGGGACTATCGACACCGTCTGCACATGTACTACGAGGCGGAGGTGGCTGCCGGTAGAGAGCCCCGTGACAGACCCTACAGGGGGGTGACGGTGGAGGATTGGATGTTACTGTGGGACCGGTTCGCAAGTGATACATTCCAGGTAAAAATTGTTTAAATTACTTTTGTTGTCTGGTTTAAATCAGTATCATTTATACTAACCTTCTTTGTTTTGGCCAAGTGTAGGAACTAAGTAGGAAGAATAGCGAGAGTAGAAGCAAGCAGAAGGTGACCCACTGTGGTGGATCACGTTCTTTTGTACAGTATAGGCATGATATGGTAAGTTAATAAATGTATCAAGTTCTTATTGTATAATCTATTCATGAAATCACTCTTCATAAGCTACTATTTATTTGCTCCAGCGAGACCAGGACACTGGTGCACCACCCAGCCCCATTGATTTGTGGCACATGATGCACTACAACCCCAATAAGGGTTGGGCTGGGCCTGAAGCACAGCGGCTTTATGTAAGTTTTTATGTAACTTGCTACAGTATTACTAATTTAATATTAATCTAAAGTTATAAAAGTAGTAACATGTATTTATGTTTTTATAGGAGGAGATGGTCCGGTTGCGTGATCAGTCGACACCTGAGGGTCAGGATCCGCCGACCGATGACCAGATACGGGAGACTGTTCTAGGCAAGAGGTGTGGCTATGTGCGTGGCTTAGGGACTGGGATGGCGCCGACGACATCGTCCTTTGAGAGTGATGCTAGGGCACACTCAACTACGGAGGCAGTTCAACAAGAGAATGTAGTGCTGCGCTAGAGACTAGATAGCCTCGAGGAGTGACATGCCGAGATACAGACTTTTTTGCAGACGATGATCAGCCAACAGCGTGACTCTTCACAACCTTGGTAAGTTTTTAAAATTATATACTTTCGTAGATTTATTATTTATAGAAAATGCACCAAAACCACATCACACACCTCAAAACTGATAAAATAGACTTGCACGAACTTACGACACTCGGTTCCGATGCCCCGTTTGAAACTTATGCAAGTTTCAGCTCCAAAAAGGCCCATTTTGGGGTTTTGACAGACCAAAATGCCGGATATCGGCCTAACTGCAAAAAAACCACATCACACACCTCAAAAATGATAAAATAGACTTGCACGAACTTACGACACTCGGTTCCGATGCCCCGTTTGAAACTTATGCAAGTTTCAGCTCCAAAAAGGCCCATTTTGGGGTTTTGACAAGCCAAAATGCCGGATATCGGCCTAACTGCACCGAAACTACATCACACACCTCAAAAATGATAAAATACACTTACACGAACTTATGACACTCGGTTCCGATGCCCGGTTTGAAACTTATGCAAGTTTCAGCTCTAAACAGGCCCATTTTGGGGTTTTGACAGACCAAAATGCCGGATATCGGCCTAACTGCACCGAAACCACCTCACACACCTCAAAAATGATAAAATAGACTTGCACGAACCTACGACACTCAGTTCCGATGCCCCGTTTGAAACTTATGCAAGTTTCAGCTCCAAAAAGGCCCATTTTGGGGTTTTGACAGACCAAAATGCCGGATATCGGCCTAACTGTACCGAAACCACATCACACACCTCACAAATGATAAAATAGACTTGCACGAACTTACGACACTCGGTTCCGATGCCCGGTTTGAAACTTATGCAAGTTTCAGCCCCAAAAAGGCCCATTTTGGGGTTTTGACAGACCAAAATGCCGGATATCGGCCTAACTGCACCGAAACCACCTCAAACACCTCACAAATGATAAAATAGACTTGCACGAACTTACGACACTCAGTTCCGATGCCCCGTTTGAAACTTATGCAAGTTTCAGCCTCAAAAAGGCCCATTCTAGGGTTTTGACAGACCAAAATGCCGGATATCGGCCTAACTGCACCGAAACCACCTCACACACCTCACCAATGATAAAATAGACTTGCACGAACTTACGACACTCGGTTCCGATGCCCCGTTTGAAACTTATGCAAGTTTCAGCCTCAAAAAGGCCCATTTTGGGGTTTTGACAGACCAAAATGCCGGATATTAGCCTAACTGCACCGAAACCACCTCACAAATGATAAAATACACTTGCACGAACTTACAGAACTCGGTTCCGATGCCCGGTTTGAAACTTATGCAAGTTTCAGCTCCAAAAAGGCCCATTTTGGGATTTTGACAGACCAAAATGTTGGATATCAGCCTAACTGCACCGAAACCACCTCACACACCTCACCAATGATAAAATAGACTTGCACGAACTTACGACACTCAGTTCCGATGCCCCGTTTGAAACTTATGCAAATTTCAGCTCCAAAAAGGCCCATTTTGGAGTTTTGACAGACCAAAATGCCGAATTTCGGCCTAACTGCACCGAAATCACATCACACACCTCACAAATGATAAAATACACTTGCACGAACTTACGACACTTGGTTCTGATGCCCGGTTTGAAACTTATGCAAGTTTCAGCCTCAAAAAGGCCCATTTTGGGGTTTTGACAGACCAAAATGCCGGATATCGGCCTAACTGCACCGAAACCACCTCACACACCTCACAAATGATAAAATAGACTTGCACGAACTTACGACACTCGGTTCTGATGCCCGGTTTGAAACTTATGCAAGTTTCAGCTCCAAAAAGGCCCATTTTGGGGTTTTGCCAGACCAAAATGCCGGATATCGGCCTAACTGCACCGAAACCACCTCACACACCTCAAAATGATAAAATAGACTTCTGATGCTTTATGTCGTTCTTACTATTTATGCATGCAACAAAAAAAAAAACTATTCACATTCTATGTTCATATATATTTAATAATTGTTCTAATATATGTCGTTTGATATTTATTTCAGATTGATCGGGGATTATTGTCGCGCCGCCATCTTTATGTTTTGCATCGGAACTTGTTATTTTTATTTTTTATTTTCATGGACATCTGTAGTAACATTTTGGAGACAATTTTTAATTTTTTTATTTAGTGATGAATGGTACTGTTACAATTGTACATAATTAGTTTAATATATATATATATATGAATGTATTTTTCTGTTTTAAAATATTCATTTCAGAATGCTTGGATTTTATTGTATATCAGGATTGATGATTGATACAGGTTTAAACAGGAACAAAACAATATTAAAACAAAGCAGATCTGGTTGGAAAAAAAAAAAAACACTTTTAGCGACGCACACCATAGCGTCGCTAAAAGTATGAACTGATTTAAACATTCAGTATTAGCGACGCACAGTGTGCGTCTCTAAAAGTCTGTATTGGCGACGCACACATGGGCGTCGCTAATACCCACTTTTAGCGACGCACAATGTGCGTCGCTAATACTGAATTTTAGTGCCCTTGGGAATTATTGGCGACGGATCATCCAATTATTAGCGACGCTATGTGTGCGTCGCTAATAGTCACTTTTCACGACGCCAACGGTTTGTGCGTCGCTAATAGTATTTGCGACGGCGCTTTTTGTGACGCCTTAGCGATGCACGTTTGTGCGTCGCTAAAGAGCTTTAGCGACACACATTTGCACTATTAGCGACGCACGCGCGCATCGCTAATAGTGCATTTTGTTGTAGTGTCATTAATTTATTTCAAGCTCATGTATAATTATTTTTTGTCTCTAGTGGACTTATCATTTTGGCCTATTATGTCGAATTAAAAAAGTATTTTCCTTAAAGTAAATGAAAAAAAAAAATTGCATAGTATACTTTTGTGATTAAGTAGTTCTATAGAATATATATATATATATATATAGAGAGAGAGAGAGAGAGAGAGAGAGAGAGAGATCTATACCAACTAATTAATGTGGCGGAGTTTAATTAATCAAACACTAACAATTTAGGTTCAATTAATAGAGATACTTGATCAAAAACTACTTTAAATAATACCTTTGGATTAATTTATCTCTAAGATACTCTCTTATTAAGTGAGATAATGAATCCATGTTATCAAGCCAACAAAAAAAAAGCAAAGTATTAAAGCAAAATAAAGATAGGAGGACACTTAGATTTAAAGTGGAAAACATCCTTGGGACAAAAAAATCTACTGCTGCAAAAGAATCCACTAATCAAATCAAATCACAGCACAAGTAGAAAAAGATCAATGCTCAAGAAACTGACCTGTTACTACCTTGTGGATTACCGTACCGCAACTCTTCTTGCTATACTTTTTTTTCGTTGCCTATCAATTTGCAATTTGGTCAGTCTTCCACGGTCTCCACAATCCAAAGATCCACTCTTAGTAGTGTGGAACTCCCTGTGTAGTGATTGTTCCTAGTCTTACTCTATGTCATTCCAATATTACTCCATAACAGTCTAGGTATATAGACTTTTCAAACAAAACTCCATCAAGAATTTTGTAAAAGAAACTGGAATATTATAATGCTAAAGTTCTCTCTATTTTTCTCTAACTTCACGAGGCTTAATTCTTTAAGTAGGACACAATGAAGTTCCTTATATAGATAGGACTCCCAACCTTAAACCTAATAGGAAAAGAAGTATTGCACATAACAAAACTACTTTTGAACGCTATCTCACATTCGAATGGACAAGGGTTTCCATTTGGAAGATCTACCTACTAAAATTCTTTATGTCAAATAAATAATTGTTGTGGTCAAACATGCAAGTGTGTGTTCGGACAAAGCATCTACTGCGTACCCACATTTTGATGGTAAAATACATGCATCCAAATGTTGAAGGTTCGATTCAACTAGTTTTGTTTAGTACACTAAAATAATTAAGTCCAAAATTATTTAAATAACTTCTTAAGGTCAATCTAACCTATAGTCAAAACTAAATTGCGAACTATGGACATTGCTAACGCTAAGATCAAGTTTTGAACATTAAAACCCTAACGTCAAAATTTTAACTGTAATGAATATAGCAATGTATGACACGATTATTTTTCAGATTGTACCTTTCTTCAATCTTTTTGTACTTGTGGTGGGGGGGGGGTGTTCCTTGATCTTCAACTGTACTAACAATATATAAGCACAACGATTAAACTAAACCCTACAAATACTAGTCCTAAAATTACACTCTGAAAAAGAATTGCTAACATAAAAATGAGCATCATTTTTTTACTCACATTATTCATGTCAATTATATGAGCCCCTTTTAAAGTAAAGGATAAATTTGTCAATATGTTACAATGACCACTGGTTTGGTTTTCCTAAAATTTTCACCTAATGATGTGGCGAGTCCATGTGTTTTCACAGCTGTAATAAAAATACATTTTTTAAACTTAAAAAAAAAAAAAAAAAGACTTGCAATAGAAACTTCATTGTTTATCGTATTAGAAAGGATCTTCTTTCTCAAAAATTTCCACCCTTGGTTTCCATGTTGAGAAATTTAATTTCATAGATGACTAGAGGAATATAAATCTTCATTAATGTTGCCATAGAGACCCATCCTCTCCCGTTGGGTGGCGTCAATACTCATGGAATTGTTTGGTCGATAATTGTTTATGCTTGTTTAGTGGTACTTGTGTTGATCTTAAGTTGTTTGGTTGAATTTTTCACTTCACTCATGCAAATTATTTTTTTAAAACTTCTTAAACTTATGCAATTTTTTTATTATTATTTGAACCCATATAATATTTAAAAGCATCTTTTGAATATATGTTTTTAATTTAAGATTTTATCTAAAGTAGTTTTTTAAAATGACACTTTTAAAAGCGTCTTTTGAAAATACTATTTTTAACTTGAAATATGAAAACGTAAAGAGTAACAAATTATTGAACACTTAAAACTTTATTCAATAAAAGTCTCTTTTTAAAAGATATCTCTAAAAATATATTTTCAAAAAAATTTTATTGATAAAAAAAAAATAGTTTAAAAACATCTTTTAAAATGTCTATTTTCTGTATGGATTTGACAACTTAGAAGAAAAAAATGTAATGAGTGGTATAAAAATTTCTCATTTGGTTTGTAAGCATATTTACACAAGATTAAAATGCATGGATTTGACAGTTAAACCATTCCCATGTAAGTAATTGGAGGAGAAGATGGCCTCTCTAACCAACATGTATGAGAGACATGAGAGAGAATGAAGAGAGAAACCAGCGTGAGACAAAATGAAGAGAGTTAGAAATAGGATTCCTTTTTTTTAAAAAAAATATTCTCCTTATTTAGAATTTTCTTTTTTTATTAATTAAAGTAATAAGATTTCACATCAATCGTTAAATTCATTCGGTCAACTAAATCGGTGCCTTTATCATTTTTCATGATACAACAATACAAAATAATTGCACGTATGTTGAAATTATTGGAGATAATATGAGTACAAAATTTGCCTCGTTTGAGATTAACTTAGGCAAATAAGTGGTTGGGCTGGTGGGATGTCGGAATCCACTGAAATGTCTCAAAATCTCGCGCCACTTGAAATGTGAAAACCTCGCGCCTCTCTCACTCTCTGATCTGTCACTCCGCCTCTCTCTGATCTCTCGCTCTCGCCTCTCTCACCTCTCTCTGTCTCTCGCCTCTCTCAGCTGATCTCTCGCCTCTCTCTATCTATCGCGCGCCTCTCTGTCTCTCGTTCTGCAACTCTCCGTCTTCTTCGTCGGAGAGATCTGCAACAAAATATATATTGTTAGAAAACCTACACGAAGAAGAACTCGTTCGAACATCCGGCTGTAAAGACCTCCTCTCCGTCTCCGGCAAAGCAATCTACGTTTCAAAACATCAAAACCAGGCAAAGTTCTCTCTCACTCTCTCTATATGCATTTACGTATCTCTCTGTCCTTCATGGAGGTTTGATTTGAAGCTATGTTTGATCTGAAAGTTCTCTCTCTTTTGATCTGAAAATTGCTTCAGTTTTAGGTTTGTTTTTATTGTTTATCGGTTTGATTTCGCGGTGATTTCTCTCCAGTCATTTAAATTTGGTTTAATTTTTTTTTTTGTCACTAAATCAGTTCGTTTCATATAAATTCATTGTAAAATTTTCAGATCAGGTGATTTTATTGTAAAATCCAGTTGACGTGTCTAAAATTTGTCAATTGTCGATTTTGAGACTCTAGGTCATTGATTTTTTCTGTGTTGAGTGGCTGTTTTTATATCTTTGTTTTGATTAATTTAATCGTTATATTACTTTAATTCCATTAAAATCTCTCCATACTTTTATTTTTGCAGATCAGTAAAAGTTCGTTTTAGTTCATCTGCCAGCTTTTGACTGAAAAGCCATCTGAGTATAACAGGTATTTTTTTAATTGTTATTTCACAGTGAAAATGAGTTTTAAAGGATGCCTGCTTAGAGATTTGATGGTGGCATGAAGATCAAATTGTGTAAAAATGAAAATGGACAAACTTATATAAAATTGCAACAATGTAGATTTTCTGTATGAGCACTAGCTTCAATTTATTTAATTCAACTGGTTATTTTCATAAAATTGCAACAATGTAGATAATTATAAAAATTGAAGCAGTTCTCACTTTATCCATAACCCCTAACCCAAATAAAGGCAAAATTCAATTCCAAGTCTCTAGCATGAGCAACAACAGATTTTGTTAGGTGTTAAGAGTTACAGAATGACTAGCACTAATTACGTTTTGGAGAACTAATTGGAGGGCTAATTTCATGATTAAAAGAATTATATTTATATTGGAGTTTTGGGAGTGGAGGAAATGGCAACAGGTGAATTTTGAGATCATGTTATAATGCTTCTTATGCTATGTTGGGCTCCCAGGTGTCGACTTTCGTTCTTCTTGCTGATTTCTTTTTGTTAGATGGGAGTTTTTTTTCCAGTAGTTGGATAGATGTTTTGGCCTGGAGGTTAGTTGCTTTTGTCATTTGTCATCTAAATGCCTACTTTTTGTCCAGGTTAAATATTTTCTACAATATTTTTTTTTCACAATAAACTTTAATACCTCATTTGATTTAGATGATTGGAAGAAAAAATAAAAGGTTCAAGTACAGTGACCATGTTCAGACCATCTTAAGTTTTCCTCTAGTGTCTCAACTGATATGTTTTTTTTTTTGGAAATCATTCTGTAAGTCCATCTCATTGGTATATCGGTCTGTCCTTTTTGTTTAAACTCATTCAAACATTTGCCATGTTTCTTGATGTAATGTAGTTTATATGTTTTGCATTAATTTATTCATTCATGTCCTTAAACGGTCAATTTGTTATAAACAAATTGTTTCTTTGAATGCTTAGAAAGTCAACAAGAGAGTTACATATAGTCGTTTGTATTAAATTTAATTCTCTTAGGTTTGAGTTATTGGTTCTCACTCTAGTGTGGCCTTGAATGGGTAGTTTTTCAGAATATCACTCTCAGGTTTGCAGAATTACTAGCCTTCTCAGCCTTTCCCTTTTTGTTTGCTTACAGGAGATAGTTACCTATCAATTTGCAATTTGGTCAGTCTTCCACGGTCTCCACAATCCAAAGATCCACTCTTAGTAGTGTGGAACTCCCTGTGTAGTGATTGTTCCTAGTCTCACTCTATGTCATTCCAATATTACTCCATAACACCCTAGGTATATAGACTTTTCAAACAAAACTCCATCAAGAATTTTGTAAAAGAAACTGGAATATTATAATGCTAAAGTTCTCTCTATTTTTCTTTAACTTCACGAGGCTTAATTCTTTAAGTAGGACACAATGAAGTTCCTTATATAGATAGGACTCCCAACCTTAAACCTAATAGGAAAAGAAGTATTGCACATAACAAAACTACTTTTGAACGCTATCTCACATTCGAATGGACAAGGGTTTCCATTTGGAAGATCTACCTACTAAAATTCTTTATGTCAAATAAATAATCGTTGTGTTCAAACATGCAAGTGTGTGTTCGGACAAAACATCTACTGCGTACCCACATTTTGATGGTAAAATACATGCATCCAAACGTTGAAGGTTCGATTCATCTAGTTTTTGTTTAGTACACTAAAATTATTAAGTCCAGAATTATTTAAATAACTTCTTAAGGTCAATCTAACCTATAGTCAAAACTAAATTGTGAACTATTGGACATTGCTAACACTAAGATCAAGTTTTGAACATTAAAACCCTAAGGTCAAAATTTTAAATGTAATGAATATCGCAATGCATGACACGATTACCTTTTGGATTGCACCTTTCTTCAATCTTTTTGTACTTGTGGTGGGGGGCGGGGTTCCTTGATCTTCAACTATACTAACAATAAGCATAACGATTCAACTAAACCCTACAAATACTAGTCCTAAAATTACATTCTGAAAAAGAATTGCTAACATAAAAATGAGCATCATTTTTTCCTCACATTATTCATGTCAATTATATGAACCCCTTTTAAAGTAAAGGATAAATTTGTCAATATGATACAATGACCACTGGTTTGGTTTACCTAAAATTTTCACCTAATGATGTGGCGAGTCCATGTGTTTTCACAGCTGTAATAAAAATACATTTTTTAAACTTAAAAAAAAAAAAAACTTGCAATAGAAACTTCATTATTTATCGTATTGGAAAGGATCTTCTTTATCAAAAATTTCCGCCTCTTGGTTTCCATGTTGAGAAATTTAATTTCATAGATGACTAGAGGAATATAAATCTTCATTGATGTTGCCATAGAACCCATCCTCTCCCCGGTGAGTGGCATCAATATTCATGGAATTGTTTGGTCGATAATTGTTTATGCTTGTTTAGTGGTACTTGTGTTGATCTTAAGTTGTTTGGTTGAATTTTTTACTTCATTTATGCAAATTTTTTTTTAAAATTTTTTTAAACTTATGTAATTTTTTTTATTATTACCTGAACTCATACAATATTTCAAAGTGGCTTTTAAAAAATACTATTATATGATATTAAAAAAATTATATAATGTAGATTTCAAAATCATTATATGAATTTTTTTTTAATTAGTGAAAATGAAGAAAAATTTATTGATAAAAAAATAGTACAAAACATACAACCCAAAAGATCAAAAAGAGCAGAGCAACATTGCTTGAAAATTTCATCAAAAAAATTGATTAAAAAAAGGTTGTTGAGTTAACTCGGGCAAATTTCAAACTAATCTCACCGAATTTTAAAACAGAGAGAGTGCATTCATTTGATACATTCGGTGTGAGCCCATTTAAACTAGGTGGCCCATAATAAAAACATTCATAATGTCGTCCTTGTGTCTAGCTTTCACCGTGTTCATATTCTCGTTGACATGTCTTGGGTCTAGTATCCAACCCATTTAATCTGGGGGCTCAAAATATCTATTCATAATGTTACACTTAGAATCTTCTTCTTGTTTCATTTAAGAAGTTTTGGGTATAGAGCCAATCCATTTAATCAGGTGGCCCAAATTCATAATACTCCACCTACTTCTTGTTGCAACTTCAACCAAGCCACGTGAAGTGTTAAATAGCCCAAACCTAAATTAGTTTAACTTATTTAATTTGGAAAATAAAAATACTATGTATTGTTAATTTATATTTTTAATTATATTTTTAATCTAATGTGTGAAGATATGATAGTTTTAGGTTTCACATAATTTAATTTTCAAAATCACTATATCCTAATACATTATATTGGAATACAATTGAAAATATATATATGAGATATAAAATTAAAAATACTATTTAATCCAAAAAATTTATCCAAAGAAGTTTTTTGAAAAAAACATTTTTAGAAGCGTCTTTTGAAAATACTACTTTTAACTTGAAATATGAAAACTTAAAAAGTAACGAATTATTGAACACTAAAAACTTTATTCAACAAAAGTGACATCTCTAAAAATATCTTTCCAAAAATATCTTTATTAATAAAAAAAATAGTTCAAAAATGTTTTTTCAAAGACGTATTTACTACATGAATTTGACAAATTAGAAGAAAAAAAATGCATGAGTGGGATAAAAATTTCTTGTTTGGTTTGTATACATATTTACACAATATTAAAATGCATGGATTTGACAATTGATCCATTCCCATGTAAGTTATTGGAGGAGAAGATGGCCTCTCTAACCAACATGTATAAGAGACATGAGAGAGAATGAAGAGAGAAAATTCTCTTTTTATTAATTTGTTAGATTGAAGAATTTATTTTTTATATTTTTTGATATTTTTTTTAAATGCATTTTAAAGATTATTTTAATTTAATTGTAATATTTTTTAACGGTATTAAAATAAAAGTTAATAATTAAATTTTTTGTATTAAATTTTTTTTTTTTTTTATCTTTTTAGAAGTGAATATTCTAATTTAGAAACTTTTTAATTTTCTCAATCTTTCTTTTTTTGGGGAAATAATTGGGGAAATTAATATTATATATATATATATATATTAATATATCAGCAGCCCTAAATCTTCTCTGTCGCTTTCCACACCGCCTCCTTCGTTCGCAGCACTGTCACTTTCCTAAGTCTCCTTAACCCGGCAAGGCACTGAGTCGATCCATGGTTTCTTCGTCAGTCTTCGGTGGTTTTGAAGCTGGTTCTCCGGAACTATAACTTCTCTCTTCATCACAATCACTTTCAGAATCATTGATAGACCGATGGCCAGAATCACTGTCGTCGGAAGTTCGGAACTGTCACTGCTTTCTTCCATATTTTAGACCAAAGTTTGGTCGAACAGTTGGCGCACGATCTGGTTCAGCCGTTGCTCAGAATCCTCAAATCTTATACTCACAAGATCTGGTCGGCTTCCGCTTCCTTCTGCTGCAATTTCCAGGTTAGATTTCTTTTTTTTTTTTTTTTGTGGGTCATGGATCCTCAGAACTGTCACTGCCTTTTTTTTTGTGGCGCACGATCTGGTCTAACATTATTTCTTTATCCCAAAAGCTACTTTATGTCATTTCCTCTCAAAAATTATTTTTCCTCTTCCTTTTCCTTCCAAACTTTTTTTACTCTTAATTTTCATTCCCTCCCAAAATTTGTGTGTTTTTTAAATCATATTGCATTATATCTTAAAATAATATAAAAAATAAAATAGCATTGTATTAAAAAAATATTATATTAATTAAAAACAATATTACATTAAAAAAATATTATATTAAGTAAAAAAACTTTAAAATTAAAATAACGTTACATTCAAAAAAATTACATTAATTAAAAATAAAATAACACTACAATAAAAAAAATTACATTAATTAAAAATAAAATAACATTACAATAAGAAAAATTACATTAATTAAAAATAATATTAAAAATAAAATAACATTACAATAAAGAAAAATTACAGTAACATTGAAAAAAAAAACACAATAATATCTATGCCTATCTTTTTCAACAATTCTGTATTCAATCCAATCAACCGCACCATTCCATTCAAAACCACCGCAACCCTCCCTTCTCACGCAAAAACCCTCATCTCTGCTTCTCTACTCCTATAAGAATTTTAGGGCTTCATCTCTGCTTGTCTTCTCACACAGCGAACCATCGTGAGTGGAAAGGGAGGTCACCGAAATAGATTCATACATATACTTTGGTTCCTCTCTCATCTCAAATCCAAATCTCTCTGTCGAAGTCTGTAATTCCATATCAGATCCTTCAAAACCTCATATCTGGATCTGATCGAGCTGTCGCGAAGCTTCAAAACGGACCCAATCATGAATCCCTTCTCGTCCGGTACGCCTGAATCCCTTCTTTCCATTTCTTTTCCTTGCCTTTTCATTTCATTTTCCATCTGAAGTGAGACTAGGTAGGGAAAAAAAATAGCCGTTAGAAATTTGATGTTGTGAACAGTAACGCGCTGATTTGGGTTTGGATTTCAGTAAAACTTGATTTGGTATGGGTTTGAGTCTAGGGTTGGAGAGTGATTTTTGTGGATTTTGACTCAAATTTAAATTTGATATGGGTTTGGTTCACCATTGGAGATGCCCTAACAAATTGTTGGCTATGATAATTGCTGATAGCAGTAAATTGTGGTAAAGTTTGGTTTTTGCTTTTGGTTGAACCTGAATATTGGTTAACTAAATAATGTGAAAATAAATATTTTTTTTTCATTTTTCTTCGTTTGATGGATGTTGGAATTTTGGACAAAATATTAAATTTCTTTGATTAACCCTTTCTTGCAGATCAATAACAATTATTACTGAATAAGAGGAATCATTCACATGAACAACATCAGTAACAATTTTTTTTAGACATGATGTATGTATATATTAGATGGAACATGGATATCATGAATCTCACTTCATAAAAGTAATCACGTTGATTGAAAAAAAATGAATAAATAGTAATCTCATAAATAATTGATATATGAAAGGTAAAATCATTCAATAAAAAAGATGATTAACTCTCGTTTATTATGTAAACCCACGTATGCATGTATTCTTGTAACTTTGTGTGTAGTAATCTCGTAAATAATTAATACAGAAAGAAAAAAATCATCTAATAAAAAATAACTCTTTTTTATTATATATATATATATATATATATATATATAGAGACACGTATGTATGCATTCTTGTGACCCTATCTGTAAGTGTCACTATAACCCACCTAATACATGATCTACTTGTGTGCTAGATGCTTTATATTGTATCATAGGATTAGGAGGTTTGATTGTACTTTGTTCAATGGGGTGTTATGTATATTTAGCTGTTTAGATTTATGCGAAGAAAGAAGTTGAGCCACAACCTTTTCCATTTCTTTCTTTTCATCATTCGTTGTTGTTCTTGACCATGAAGAGCATTTTATTAAGTCAAAAGTAATTATAGATGTGAAGAAAAGCAAAACTTGTGTTCCTTGCAAAAATAAGAGAATGAAAATAGCCTTAGGCTCCTAAATAATAAATTGGAGTCTCGAGAAAAAAAGTATTATTGGAGTTTTTTTTCTTTTTTAAAGGAAGTGAGGAGGTATTACAATGTATGAATTAGAATCAATTAATCAGCTGAATACTCTAGGCTTATTTAGAATGAACCTTTTAGAATTAGAAATAGGATTCCTTTTTTAAAAAAAGAATATTCTCCTTATTTAGAATTTTCTTTTTTTATTAATTAAAGTAATAAGATTTCACATCAATCGTTAAATTAATTCGGTCAACTAAATCGGTGCCTTTATCATTTTCCATGATACAACAATACAAAATAATTGCACGTATGTTAAAATTATTGAAGATAATATGAGTACAAAATTTGCCTCGTTTGAGATTAACTTAGGCAAATAAATGGTTGGGCTGCTGGGATGTCATTTTCATATTTTTAATTTCCTATTATTATTAGAGATAATTTGGAGATTTTTTTATAAATTAAATAAAGAAAGGATAAAAAAACATTATAAAAATTATTTCATGTGAGTGTCGCACTCATGTAAATTCCATTGATTGGAGCACACATAACTTATGGAATCAGATAGGAATTACTAGGTAGGCTACTAGCTGGGTATGATTGTCGCAGAGAATAACTTTTTTAAAAAGGAAATTTTTTTAAATGAGTCCGGTATAGTAAGTATGCAATGTGTTTATTTGATAATATTTTTTTATATATAATATGACTCATATTTTTTAATGAAACATATATATGTATCAAATGTTATTAAAAAATCATATTGACACTGTGTGTATCAGAGACAACATTATAAATAGTGGTATAAGCCTAATCAGATCAATCCGCCCCAACTCGACAGAGGTGCTTTTGCTGCTTTCGCGTATCATATATAGTATCATACCAAGTCTGAGTTAGTGCTAAAATTTTTTTGATTCCGTTTCTTGGCGCTACAAATATTAATTTGGTTCCTTAGTTGTTGCATGTTTCATTTTATTCTTCAATGGAGTTTACATAAATTAATAGACTTGTCATCTGTATTTTGCAAAATTTACAGTAATTACTTTTTGCATGCAAGTTTAATTTCATGGAGGTGAATGAACTAGAAGTTGAAGATCGACACCAGAAGTTGGTGGATTCTCTGGTGGATTCGATCGCATTGAGAATACAAAAGGAGCCTAGCTCATCTTCAATGTGTAGCATTTACAAGGTTCCCGACTTCTTTCACAAGCCCAATGAATCTGCTTTTAGGCCCCATACCATCTCGATAGGACCTCGTTACTGGGGTGAGCCAGAACTGTAAAAAATGGAAGAGCACAAAACACGGTACATGATGTCTTTTCTCAACTTGGAAAATGTAACACCAGAAGCTGCGGCTGAACCTGTGTAAAGAAATTTTGAATCCATTCATTCACCAATTTAGTTCCGTAAACCCTAGTGATTTCTACGAAAAAGAAATCATTACCCACAACAAAAGGGTAGAGAACAAAAGTCTAGAAGAAATATTGCTAGTTGATGGTTGCTTTATTCTTGAACTTTTCAGAAGGTTCTCAGATTTTCGGCATGATCGTCGTCATACGAGAGATCCAATATTTGAAAGTTCTTTGATGATCGTGGCTCTTCAACGTGACTTGCTATTACTAGAGAACCAGATTCCATTCCTTTATCTGGAAGAGCTCTACAAATATGTGAAGAATCATGTTTCGGATTATTATGAAGTAGCATCATTATCTGAGCTTGCTCTTCAATTTTTCGTATCATTTATCTTATACAATGTTATTGCTAAAGAAAGAAGTGGGATATGTACTGATGTCAAGCATTTGCTTGATCTTGTCCACAAATGGTCCGGACCCCAAGACAGTGTTGAGCGTTTTCTTGACTTTTCGCCAGGTTACATCAGAAGTGCCACAAAGCTTGAAGCCGCTGGAATCACGTTCAGAAAGGGCATCTCCGAGTATCTATTTGATATAAAGTATGAGAAAGGGATTCTTCATATCCCGTAGCTCTGCGTAGATGACATTATCGAAACACTTTTTAGGAACCTGATTGCATTCGAGCAGTGTTGCAGTGAGAGTGAACAGCATTTTATATCATATGCTATGCTGATGGATCGCCTTATCGATACCGTTCAAGATGCAGAGATACTGGAGGATAAATCAATTATAGACAATTATTTGGGTTGTACTGAAGATATCCCTAAACTCTTCAACAATATGTGTAAGGAAGTTGTTTCGACAGATGACACTTTTGAGGGGCTGTCCCATTAAGTAAACAATTATTGCAACGGACGCTGGCCCAAAATAAGAGCAAGAGTCTGCAATATGGTAATAATGAGAGCTACAACCGCAATAGCAAACGCTGCGAATTTGACTCCATTGGAGAAATACTTACGTTTCAATCTTGCTCTTATTTTGGGCCAGCGTCCGTTGCAATAATTGTTTACTTGATGGGACGGCCCCTCAAAAGTGTCATCTGTCAGAACAACTTCCTTACACAGATTGTTGAAGAGTTTAGGGATATCTTCAGTACAACCCAAATAATTGTCTATAATTGATTTATCCTCCAGTATCTCTGCATCTTGAACGGTATCGATAAAGCGATCCATCAGCATGGCATATGATGTAAAATGTTGTTCACTCTCACTGCAACACTGCTCGAATGCAATCAGGTTCCTAAAGAGTGTTTCGGTAATGTCATCTACGCAGAGCTGTGCGATATGAAGAATCCCTTTCTCATACTTTATATCAGATAGATACTCGGAGATGCCCTTTTTGAACGTGATTCCAGCGGCTTCAAGTTTTGTGGCACTTCTGATGTAACCTGGCGAAAAGTCAAAAAAACGCTCAACACTGTCTTGGGGTCCGGACCATTTGTGGACAAGATCAAGCAAATGCTTGACATCAGTACATATCCCACTTCTTTCTTTAGCAATAACATTGTATAAGATATATGATACGAAAAATTGAAGAGCAAGCTCAGATAATAATGCTACTTCATAATAATCCGAAACATGATTCTTTACATATTTGTAGAGCTCTTCCAGATAAAGGAATGGAATCTGGTTCTCTAGTAATAGCAAGTCACGTTGAAGAGCTACGATCATCAAAGAACTTTCAAATATTAGATCTCCCGTATGACGACGATCATGCCTGAAAATCTGAGAACCTTCTGAAAAGTTCAAGAATAAAGCAACCATCAACTAGCAATATTTCTTCTAGACTTTTGTTCTCTACCCTTTTGTTGTGGGTAATGATTTCTTTTTCGTAGAAATCACTAGGGTTTACGAAACTAAATTGGTGAATGAATGGACTCAAAATTTTTTTACAGCGTTCAGTCGTAGCTTCTGGTGTTACATTTTCCAAGTTGAGAAAAGACATCATGTACCGTGTTTTGTGCTCTTCCATTTTTTACAGTTCTGGCTCACCCCAGTAACTGAGGTCCTATCGAGATGGTATGGGGCCTAAAAGCAGATTCATTGGGCTTGTGAAGGAAGTCGGGGAACCTTGTAAATGTTACACATTGAAGATGAGCTAGGCTCCTTTCGTATTCTCAATGCTGATCGAATCCACCAACTTCTGGTGTCGATCTTCAACTTACTACCATACTCCCTAATCCTTGTACCTTCCTATTCCTTCAAGTTGTATAATTACTTTGCTTTCTTCCAATAAGTTGCCAGTGTAGGTAGTTTTACGTTGTAATGAACTTCAGTTCTGAAATAAGTCTTCAGCTTTTGATTTTATATTCTTGTCCATTTTCTTGATGTTTATTTGAAAATTTGGTTGGAATTTTTTTTTTTTTTTATGACTATCACATAATGCAATAACATTAATGATATTAATAATATATTTTTGGAGGACCTTGGCTACAAAATCAAGTGAGAGGAATTTTCTCCATTTATATACTTGTTACAATTTTAATACGACACATATACATCATGTTACTACATAATTTTAATCAATAATTAAAATTAAATAAAATGTATATGTGTATTGACAACTTCTAATTAAAACACATATTCAGGTACCTAATTTAAAGTTATGTATTATTCTTATATTTTTTAAAATCATCTTTTAGAATTCAAATCTGATACTTCATTTTTCGATCTAGAAATTGGTGGAATTCATTGGCGGAAATTTAATAAAATGGGAATTATGTTTCCAGAAAGAGACATGAAACTGTGATCAGCAAAACACCCACACCACACCTGTATAAAGAGTAATTAAAGCCTATAAAAACTATTGGGAGTAAGAACCGAGGACTCTGCCTTACTCGCTTAAGGACGGCCTTGGGGATAACGATTTACAAGTCGTTTATGCCTACCCACACATGAGCTCATTAAATGGTTCCTCCTAAAATAAGGGTGCTATTGTGACCAAAAGATTTTATCAAATGGTCGCGGCACTTGTCTGTTGTAGTGGTCCTAAAAGCCTCAATGTTCAAAAGACTATTATAACAATGCTTGCATATGAACTATTGTTTACGCTCTGTTGAGAACTCCTACCCACCAAGTCGTGTTTGCTGCTTTCTATCTTCGAGCTTTTAACGAGTGGATAGAAGCTTTAATGCCTTTTATGCCCCTAGAACTTTAAAAAATTATATTTTGGGGTCTAAACTTTTACAAATTATGAAATGACCCCATAATTTTAAGAAAATTACATAACAACCCTGACTTATGAATATAATTTCAAAAATGCCCTCCTAAAATAGTTAAAAAAACTTTCAAAAAATGCCCTTGTGCATAAAATGAGTTATATAAAATCTATTCAAAAGTCAACTTAATATTTTTTAATGTTTTGGACTCAATAGTAGAGTCTTGTTAGGCAAACTAGACTCCAAAATATGTAAAGTAATGAAGTGTAAAATTACGAATACGTTTGAAGGACTTAATTAAGCTACTAAATAAATTCAAAAAATATAAAGGGACCCATTCTAATATTTTTAGAGACCTACGAGTCCAAAATCGAGATCCGTTTTAGCAAATTGGGTATCGAAAGATATGAGACATAAATGGTAAAATTATCATTATGCCTTTAATATTAAATTAAGTTATTATATGAACTCAAAAAGTAACATGGGGACCTACCCTAAGGTTTTGGTGCCTTTTGGACTCAAAAATAAAATCTATTTAAGCAAGTCAAGTGTCGACAAATATAGGAATTACAAATTGAGCTCAATAGACCTTATGGTCGACTATTCGTACTATCAGTTGATTGGTTCTCAAAGACAGTTGACTGATTTGAGCAGTAGTAATTTTATCACTTAGTTATTCAAATCTTTTGGATCAACCATTCCTAGTTCTCTTCTAATAAAGAAAAATCTCTCCTCTTGAAGTGGTTTGGTGAATATATTTGCCAATTGATGGTTTGTATTAGTGAACTCAAAGATTACATCAACATGTCGTACTTGATCCTTAAGAAAATTATGTATTATCTCTATGTGTTTAGTTCTAAAGTGTTGTTTAGAGTTTTTACTTATGTATATGGCACTAGATGTTTTCACACTTAAGTGAAATGTGATCATAATTAAGTTTAAAATCTTGAAGATGTTTGTTCATATGAAGAGTTTGAGCATAATAACTCCCGGGTGGTATATATTCAGCTTCGCCTATGAATAATGCTACCAAATTTTGCTTTTTGCTAAACCATGGCACAAGGGAATAGTCCTAAAGAATGACAAGTCTCACTTGTGCTATTTTTATCAACTTTGCAACCAGAAAAATCAGCGTATGGATATCTTAATAGATTAAAGGATGTGTTTCTAAGGTAGAATAATCCAATGTTTGTAGTTTAGATTAAGTACCTAAAGATTATTTTTATATCTTTTAGGTGTGATTCCTTAGGACATGATTAAAATCTTCCGCATAATTAAGCATATACTAAACATAATATCTAGTCTATTTGGTGTGAGATACAGTGTAACGTTTTGTAAATTTTGATAATATAATAATGAATAAATGATTAAAAATATTAAACCTCACTTGATAATAATAACAAAGGGAAAATAGAGGGTGAAAAACTATATGTGCATGCTATGTAGAAATTTAGTAATTATGATTAAATTATTTGTTTTGATCCTTAAGCATGTTAATGAATCATTCCATTATGATTATTGATGTTGTTAGGATGTTGGTAATAAATATGAAGTGGTTTGGAAGTGTACATGAGGTGTAGGATTGAAGGAGATGAGGTATAATAGGTTTTTGGGCATGAAATGAGGTTTTGGTACAGGCTATTAGAATGACGGTTTTGGTCATTCGAACGACCAAACCCAAGAGGAAACTCAAAAAAAAAAGGTTTGGAGGGCTCGTTCGAATGAAGTCACCGTCGTTCAAACGACCATGTAGTAGAAGCCCAAATTGTAAATTTTAAAAGGGATTTTTCTTCTCATTTTTCTCATTCCTTCTTTCCTTCTTTTCTCTCAAGCCAAAGAGGGGGGAAACTGGTTAGGGTTTCTTGATGTTCTTGGAGCCACTCTAACTTCATAGAATCACACTACATATATCCTTTCTAGTGCAAGAGATCAACACTTGAAGGATTCATCTTCACTTCTAATAGAACTTGTTGTCTAGATATTTACCCTTAGAAAATGTGAATAGGGTATTTTGTAAATATTGACAATTTTTACAAACTTTAAAAATGAAAGAAAAATATACACAAGTATGTGAAACAAGAGAGAGGAAGAGAAAGAAAGAAAACACAACGATTTTTACGAGGTTCATAAAACTTTCTACGTCCTCGACTCAAGCATCACTACTTGAGTTTTTCCACTATCTTGATCTCATTTGCAAGTGGAGGCAAAACTTTTACAATGATAGCTCCTATCTCTTTGCCTAGCAAAATATCTCATTTTCCCTCACAAGAGTAGCACCTACCCGCAAATCTCACCGCAATGAGAAGATGCAAAGTTTTTTACCAACAAGCACTCTCTTTAAGAGTAAATCGGTACAATAAATGTTCATTCTCTATAGATTGATCAAGTGTAAACACAGATTATTTAAGATAAGTAGAAATTTTAGATTTAAGTTTTCCAATAAAGAGATTAAAGTCAAGAATAAATATGCAAATGCTTTAGAAAACCTCAATTTATATGCATCAAGTGAATATGTCCATTGGATTTCAAAATAGAGTCGTTCCCCAATTTTTCATCTATTTAAAATTTGAATTTTCGATTGTCAGATCGATAAAAATAGTTGATTGAATTCACCAATCAATCGACTGGATGAAGATCTAGTTGACCGATTAGCTCAATTGATTTGTTTAGAGGATTTGAGATTCATGTGTTCAAGAAAAATCAATCGACTGGTTCTTAGAGTCAGTCCACTGGTTTTGTTGTACACTGGTTTTGCCTTTGAAGGTCAGTCAACTGATTCCTCAAAATGGTCGACTGATTTAGAAAGTAAGTTTAGGTTGTGTACAAAAATGGTCACTCCATCAACTGGTTTTGACAGTATAGGCCTTCTTATTTTTAACAGTGTTCCTTTTTCAAAACATTTTATCTTTCAAAACTTGAAGTGTATCATTGTGTTATTTTGAAAAATTATTTTAAGATTGGTTCTAGTTGATTATTTTAAATATCGATAGCTTACGCTTAATGATCAATCTAAAACCTAAATCACTCAAAACCCAAAATAAAGGAAAATAGAAAAGTCTTCTCTTGACTTGGCTTGATTCCTTATGATTGAGTATGTCCATTTGCTTGGATCATCATGAGAGCATTGCACTTGATTGGATTTTGACATGAAGCTTATGCTTTGAGTGGAATCCTTATGTTTGATGGACTTGTTATTTCTTAGTCAACAATCTTCTTTAACATAGATAACCTATTTGTATTATCACTAGATAAAACATTAGTCCACATAGACAATGCCTTATTATCATCAAAATTACTGAAATGTCCTTGGTTGAAAATCCTTAAAGCTAACACATAGTAGTAGTTTAGCTTATATTCGATATACCTTATTCATTTATCCATTTAGTATATGGGTACTTGTACCCATTTAAAGATTGTGTTGTATTGTATATTTACATTGGACTTAGACTTGTACCTAGACATTATAGTTAGCTTTGAATACTTGTTATATATCATGGATGGACAATCTTTATACAACTGCACCTGATGACAATCAATTTCTATTAATCCCGTTATAGAAGTTGAACAAGTATAAGCATGTCTACGAAACTAAACCAGTTAAAGGAAGTAAATGATTTCAAAACAATTCCAAAAAATGGCCTATTTTTATTACACTCGACTAGATTGATTATACTTATTACCTTCCTATCAGGGTTCGAATAACCCTATTGTCAGACTTTTCGGGTTAGAGTCGTGACACACTAACCCTCAACAAATACATGTAAATGCTTCACCCCCCTTTTTTCTCTTCCTCCCCTACACCAGTTGCCCAGTCGATTAATCCAAACCCCTAACCTCTTTTATCCGAACCGACTGCTCAACCCATTTAGGTACAGCAAGCTCCAAAAGAGATAAAAGGAACATTCTTCCAGACCTATCAGCCCAATAAGGAACTATGAAAGTAAAAACTAGTAAAATAAAGAATGGAGGCTCCGTCCATGGTAGAGAACACCCTAGATGGTCAAACACTATTCGTGCATCTAAAAAATGAGGAGGATTCCAGACATCCAACAAAGGTGGCTTAGAGAATTCACAAAATAATAACGGTGATTCAGCACTTCAAAAAAATAGAAATAGGAGTCCTAGAACCACATCGTTTCTTTAGTAGCAGTGACCTATGACTTGGGGATGTTAAGGAACCTGGCTTGGGATCAGGGTATCCTATTTGACTTGTTAAGGCTGCTTCTTCGAAATATGTTTTCTATGAAGATCATCTCCTATAATTGTAAAGGGGCTAGAAACAGCCAATTTTGTCGCATCGTCAGGGAGCTCGTGAGAAGCTACAGTCCTGAGGTGATCATACCATTAGAAACCAAAGCCTAGAGTGGAAAGGTATTGAAATTATTTAATAACCTTGGCCTGCAAGAAAATTTTATCATTGAGGCTGAAGATAGATCGGGTGGGATTTGGTTGTTATGGAACCTGACTAGGTCAATGTTCAATATATTTGCTCTAACCACCAGGTTATACATGCAATCATCTCTGAAAAGAACTCTAAGGATTGTGTTATCTCAGTTGTCTATAGGAGCCCTAACTCTCGTAAGCGTGATTTTCTTTGGACCAATATGTCAAGAGTGGTTAATACCATATTGGATCTCCCATAGATGGCCACTAGGGATTTCAACGACGTGTCTAATAACTCTGAGAAGAGAGGTAGCTCAGCTTCGAACCCTAACAGGTGCCAAAAATTCAATAACAATCTAAGTAGTTGCATTCTGATGGACTTGGAGAGTAAGGATCCTTGGCTTATTTGGTCTAATAATAGGAAGGGTTATACTAACACAGCAGGAAGGTTGGATAGAGCTTTGGCCAACCCTACATGGAGAGTTCAATATCCTGAAAGCGTCAGTAAGGGTCCTTTCAATGACGTATTTCTGGTCATGCCCCATTGCAAGGATCAAAATATCGTTTCGATGTATAGTTTCGGTCTGTTCGGAAACGGAAACGCTTCGGAAACGTTTCAGAAACATAATGGAAACAGAAAAAAAATTGAAAACATGTGGAAACATAACTTAAAATTTATTTATTCATACAAATAAACCTATTTATTGAATATTTGTGCATGTTTAAGGCATATACATCATATTCATGATAAATGATACTAATTCGTGATAAATGACATGATAGATATATACTATTTAATATCCACGAATTAGATAATTTGACACAAATTACATATAAAATAAAAAGTAAAACAAATAGCGATTTAAACATATTATAATTAGTAACTTAGTATTAAAATAGTTGTTTCTCTACACTTTATTTCCCCTACTACTTTTCTATTGTTTTAGGAAAAATAATAGAAATATATCTTCTTGTAATTTTGAGTCTTAATCTTTGAAAAATAAATGGATATTATTTTTTACTAACTTCTAGAATTATTATTGATATAAAAGAAATGTTTCCTCTGATTCGGTATGTTTCCACTAGTTTCGGTATGTTTCCACGGAAACAATTTTGTTTTCATGGAAATATGTGAATTTCGATATTCTACTAGTGTTTCATTTCGGTTCCCTGAGAAACAGGAAACGTTTCGGCCGTTTCGATGGAAAAGAAACGAAACTTTGATCCTTGCCCCATTGCTTATATATATATATATATATATATCTTTCAAGTATGTCTCATCTTCCTTTTGCATCTGTTAGACCTTCCCAAATTGAGTTACCTTGGACTCTTCACCGCTAATTTAGTGATGTGGTGGCTAAAGCCTAGGAAAACAAAAGCAATTCCCTACTTGAGACCATCTCAAACTTCAAGAATCTAGTGAAAAACTAGAATAAACTCGTGTGTTTGAAAATCTTTTCAAAAGGAAGAAACGTCTTCTGGCTAGACTGGAAGGTGTTCAGAAAGCCTTATCGGACCATTGCTCCCATAATCTCCTGAATTTAAAGCATTCATTAACTAAATAATACAATGATACTCTAAAACATGAAGCAACTCTATGGTTTCAAAAGTCTCACCTTAATTGATTTACAACTGGAAGATAAAAGCACAAAAAAAAAAAAATATGCGTCTCTACTCTAAAGAGAATGAAGCAAAACAAAATTGAGATGTTGAAACAAGAAGTTGGGTCTCAGACATCTAATCTTGAAGTTATTAAAAAACTTGTAATGGATTATTTTGAGAAGCTTTTCACGTTGGATAGTTCAAACTCTTAGCCCTTACCTCACTCGAAATTACAGGATAAATTAAGAGATAAGGAAAAGGTTTCCCTTAACAATAATATCTCTAGTTTAGAGATAAAACAAGCTCTTTTTTCAATGAAACCTCTAGGTGTTCCTAGCCCGGATGGAATAAGCCTTTTTTTTTCCTTTATATGTATTGGCATATAGTGGGGGACTCAATTTGTAATACAATCAAAAGGATTTTAGGAAAAGAGAATTCCTAGAAAACCTAAACAAGTCCTTCATTGTTTTAATCCCGAAATCTGAATCTCCAAAAACAATGAGCAACTTTAGACCTATTTCCTTATACAATGTGGTGTATAAGAATTAACTAAGATCTCAACAAACAGATTAAAGCCTTTTCTAGAAAAAAATCATAGGTCTCTTCCAAAGCAACTTTATTCCAAATAGAACTACTTCGGATAACATTATAGTTACTCAAGAAATCATCCACTATACTGAAAAGAAAAAAAAGGTAAAATATTCGATATGGTAGGAAAAATTGACCTTGAAAAAGTTTATGATAGGATTAGCTTGACCTTTTTGAAACATACTTTGAGGGATTTCAATCTTCTAGAACATTGGGTGAACCTTATGTTAAACTGTATCAAAATAAGCAAAACTTCGATCCTTTTGAATTGGGAACCTATACCTTGCCCTCCTCTTTAAAGAGGTCTAAAGCAAAGGGATCCAATTTCCCCTTATCTGATTGTTATGTGCATGGAGAAGCCGTCCTATCTCATCTAGGAAAAAATTGATTTAAACATGTGGAATGGAATTAAGATTAATCCTCAAAGCCCCTAATTTCTCGTATTTTCTTTTCGAATGGCCTTATTCTCTTTGCTGAGGCAAACAAGAAGAATTGTGGTAACATGGCAAAAGTTTTAGAGAAGTTGTACATGGCTTCGAACCAAAAAGTTAACCTCAATAAATCTAAACTATTTGTTCTGAGCAATTGTCCTATAAATAAGGTTATGGAGCTTAGTAACATATGCAAGCTCCCTATTACGGATGACCTTGGTAAATACTTGGGAATTCTAATTTTCTATAATAAAAAAAGTTTCAAAAAATCATTTCAACTATATTTTAGATAATACTAATAGTAAATTGGCTGGTTAGAAGGAAAAACTATTGTCCATGGCCGGAAGACTCACTCTTGCTACTGCAATCACTGCCACCATCCCTTCTTATACAATACAAACCTCTTATCTCCCAATGAAAGTGTGTCATGGTATTGATAAGTTAAATAAAAACTTCTTATAGGGGGGATATTGACCAATGGAAGAAAATACACCTCCTAAATTAGGAAGTCATATGTTCAAACAAAGAAACAGGGAGTCTAGGAGTCAAAAAAGTCTCAGATTGTAATCTGTCTCTTCTGACTAAGCTTGGTTGGAAACCGATGCACGACAAAGGTAAATTATGGACCCATATACTTACTTCAAAATATGGAAATACTGAGAATTATCTATCTCCTCACCTTCCTCTTAATAATAGAAATCCTTCTCACATATGGAAAGGAATAAGTAAGGCCGTCCCACAATCAAAATCAGGTATGAAATGGAGAATAGGAGATGGCCAAAGGGTCAATGTGGATTGTCTAGTAAGTGGGTGATAAACTTCTTATAGAAGTTATTCTTCATAGTTGTACCAAAGGGAGTTAGACTTATATGTGGTGGATATTATCTCTCATTCAGGTAATTGGAGCATGGACAATATTATGACTTCCATCCCAGAAAATGTCAAACATATGATCCGAGCAATTTCAGTCCCTAAAGAATCTAGGTGGGCAGATGCATTAACTTGGAATGATGCAATTGGAACATTCTCATCCAAAGAAACCTACCAACTCATTGCTAAACCAACCCATAACCCTTCCCAGGAAAGCATAGAGTTGGGAGGTTTGTGCGAGATTAAATCCCCCCAAAGAATTAAGACATTTCTTTAGCTAGTTATTAGAACTTGCCTTTTATAGGTGAAGGTGATTTTGGTCTACCTTATTCACAGAAATGGGTGCACTGGACATTCCCCCAATAAGGATGGATCAGGTTGAATCCAGAAGGTAGTGCCAAGGGATGTCTGGGACAAGCTGGCTATGGAAGGGTTGCGCGAGACGAGAGAGGCCTCTGGCTAATCGGTTACTATGGATTCATTGGATCCACTACCAACCTAATGGCCGAGCTTTGGAGTATTCAGAAAGACACGAAGCTCATGGTAGCGAGAAGGTTAAGAACCTAATAGTCGAGATAGACTATGCACACGTTATCACTCTGTTGAAGGTAAGGTCCCAAATCTCCCAATTTGATGCCTCAGTGGAGGATTGCAAATGTTATGCTTCAAATTTTACCTACTGCAAGTTTACCCACACGTTGGTGGTGTTGAATACTCCTCCCACTTAGCTAACAAGCACTTTGAATGCAGACCTTATGTCTGTGGGTTTTATTAAGGTTGTTAAGCCCCTTCAGCTTTATGTTTATGTTTACTTTCTAGCAAAAAAAAAAAAAAAATGTTTCTAGACAAATTTTAATTTAAAGGGATTTTTGAAAAAAAAAAAAGAAGCACTTTTAAAAATTACATGGGTTAGAAAAATAAATAAAAAAGTAAGTAGGTATTTGGACTATTTTCTCTATTTGCAATGTTTTAATTTAGTAGCCAATAATTGTATCTCAATGACAAATATTATTTGGTATTTAATCTCTAAGTTTTTGAAAACTTGTAATGAAAGTGAATAGAACCAATTAGATAATTGACCATATTCTATATGTTAATTATCTAGATAAAAAATGAGAGACCAAAAACATGAATTTGTTTATTTACTACAATTGGCTCAATTTAAATTAATATTCAATAAGTTAATAATCTCTAATAAAAAAAAATTTGAAAAACAAGGTGAATAATTAATAGTTTTATTATTTAATAATTAATAACATTTTGAAAAATAATTAGATATGATAGATATTTTAAGAAAAATGTTCATCACCTTTACAAATATGCATGTCTTATTTTTAAAGTAAAGATACTTGTAATAAAATTTTTGTTGTAAGAATTATGGTAAAGTTAATCATTAATATTTTTATTAATTAATAATTTTTAAGTCTCCCAATATTAGGATCAACAATTGGGGCAGTGGGGCAAGATTGGCTGGCAAGTGGGTCAATTGATGAGGGGATTGTTGGGTTCGTAACCATAGTGGAAGCGATTTCAAAAATCTATTTGCATCTTTTCCTTTACATGAATCATACAATCTTGAAAAAAGAAGTTAGAATTATCTTGTTTTTAATAATCTTGATTGTTGAAGAAGGCTTCTTGAAAAGAATGATGCAATCTTCCTTCTCTTTCTCCTCTAAGTCTTCTCCTCTTTTTCCTTAGGCAAACCATATCGCAGGAGAGTGGATTACCTCTTATTTTTGTCTAGTATAAAAACTTATGATAAACGGCTCCCTACATATCATATATATAGAGCTTAATTAGGGCAAGAGAAGGAATCTAGTGGGTTCCACTAATTAGCTTCTAATTAATCAATTAAATCTTAATCATTTCATAATTCATTTTAATTGACTAATTAATTTCAATTAACTCCACTATATAATTGAAATTGCACTCCAACTTAGTAGAATAGAGTAAACTCATATACACTATACTTTTACAGTTGACCTCTCTACATGGATATTAATAATCAGGGTTCCATACTGTCAAATTAATTCCCTAATTCAATAATTATTAATCACTTTCAATTGGTTATCATTTCAATAAACAATTTACTGAAAAGACCGGATCCGGATTTCAGTGATTAACCCATTGAATTAGCACAAAGGTGATATCCATCTCTTTAATATATAGAGTGTAGATTCGATCTTGAGAATATGTGTTCCCACAATCTAAGTAATGACTTCCCAAGATATCAATGTGTTGATCTAAAAGACCTCATTCATTAGTAACTCAAAGTCATCACTATTCAGAACTTGAGTTCACTATCCTCTTAGTATTAAGAGCTTACTGTGAATAGTGAATAAGAAACTTATTAAAAGTGACAGTTCTAACTAACGCGTTTCTTATAGTGATCCAGTTCAGTATATTCCCAATACACCAATACAAATGCCTACAGTCCACTACTCTAATGGTTGAGATAAACCACTTTATCACATAAATGTTAACTATATTACAGCTTTACATATAAGATGTCCAATCTTATCAATAGCCATAAACAATTCTAGAATTGCTTATATAAGCAGTTCATATCTCCTATGTATAAATCTCATTTATAGACATGAACCACTCCTAATGATAATTCAAGGACTAATCATCTCATGATATAAAGCAACATCCAAACATATGGTAATATGAAACTCAATAATAAATAAAATCTATTAAATAATAATAAAATATCTTCGATATGAGGGCACACATTCTAACAAATTCCTACTTGCACTCACATCCATTCTCCATAACATCTGACACCCATCCTATCCACACGAAGCTCGAAACTCTTAGAAGGTAGAGCCTTAGTGAAAGGATCTGCAAGACTGTCCGCAAATGCAACCTTGATGACGACAATGTCTCCGTGCTGAACGATCTCTCTGATAAGGTGATATTTGCACTCTATGTGCTTTCCACCTTTGTGGTTTCTTGGCTCCTTGGATTGAGTTACAAGCTTTACTATTGTCACAATAAAAGACCATAGGCAACTGAAACTGTCGTACCACTTCTAGTTCCGAAAGGAACTTCTTGAGCCAAACTGCTTCCTTAACTGCTTCAGAGGCAACTACATATTTCGCTTCAGTGGTTGAGTCAGCAATACACTGTTGCTTAACAGTCTTCCAACTGATAACTCTACCACCAAGAGTAAACACATATCCTGAGGTTGACTTTCTAGAGTCCTGATCTGACATAAAGTCAGAGTTTGTGTAGCCAACTAGAACTAGATCACCACCCCTCGTATCTCAACATATAATATCTAGTCATTCTCAAATACTTGAGTATATGTTTCACGGCAGTCCAATGATTTGGTCCTAGATTAGATTGATATCCGCTGACCATGCCCACTACAAAACAAATATCTAGTCTAGTGCAAAGCATAGCATACATAAGGCTTCCTACAGCTGAAGCATAAGGAACCGCCTTCATGCGTTCCTCTTCCTCAAGTGTCGTAGGAAATTGATTCCTGGACAGAGGTACTCTATGCCTAAAAGGCAATAAGCCTTTCTTGGAGTGATGCATTGTAAAATTGACAAGAATCTTGTCTGTATATGCAGCTTGAGATAAGCTTATCATCCTATTCTTCCAATCTCGCAAAAGCTTAATCTTGATAATGTAACTGGCTTCTCCCAAGTCCTTCATATCAAATTGATTCGCTAGCCAAATTTTTATTGTAGACAACCCTCTTACATCATTCCCAATGAGTAGTATATCATCCACATACAGAACTAGGAACACCACCATGCTTCCTTCACTCTTATACACACAAGGTTCATCCGGGTTTTGATCAAAACCAAATGACTTGATTGCCTGATCAAATCGGATGTTCCAACTTCGGGAAGCTTGCTTCAGTTCATAAATGGACTTATACAACTTGCTTCAGTCCATAAATGAGACTTGTTTAAGTCTTGAAGGACGGGAAGACATGGACTATATTGAAGATTTGGCCCTTGGGGCACTTTTTGGAATGTATGGGCATACGCCCAATTGGTTGTCTTTACTTTTGAGAAATGTACGGACTTGAACAAGTTGTAACTTTAGGCCTTGGGCCATTTTAATATGTATGGGTTGTGACCCCAAATGAATGCATGATGACCATGGTTTAATTGTGTTATTACATGGATGTGTTGGAAATGGAGGATGTATGTTGAATTGATGGATTTGTAACCACCGAGTGAGGGTGGATTGTTGATGAATTTATGTTCATATATGTTGTGAAAATTAGGTGGGAAAACACTTAGAAAAACAAAGGAAACTATGCCCAAATTTTGGTAAAATTAAAGTGGGAAAAGTGTGTGAAACACCCTTGAAATGAGTAAGAAAAATGCTTAAAATGAGAGGTTAAAAACCTTTAAGAAGTGGGTTGAAAATGGGGAAAAAGGGGCTTTAAAAACTTAGGAAAAAATTCAAAAATAGGAAAAATAGGTTGCAGCCCTGAACAATAAACCTGAAAAAATCAGATTTTGCTCTCTTCTGCTACAATGCCCTGACTGACATGCCCCAGCCCCAGCCGCGTGTGCCAACCCGCCGCCCGCACGCCCTGCACCCGTGCGTGCTGCACCTGCTGCCTCGCCCCCGCGCGTCCGTGGCCCTGCCTGCTGTGTGCTGCCTTGCCCCACCTGTGCGCCTGGCCTGCTGCCCACCTGCTAGCCCACGGCCTGCACTGCATGGCCTGCTGTGCTGCTGTTCCTTTTGCCATGTTATGACCTATATTTCAAGGCCATTTTAAGGCCATTGAATCACATGCTTGACCTTAACTTTTGGGGCCACTTTGGGCGACTTTTGATCATTATATAGAACCATGTTGGGCAATCTTTGTGGTACATCTTAGCCACGGTTCAAGGTCATGTTTGGCCATTCATGAGGGTCAACCTTGGGTGGATGTTTGACTATCTTCTTGACCATGCCTTAGGCCATTTTTGGGGCCATTTGAGACATCATTTTAGGGCAATTCTTGGGGATGATTTAAAGCTGTTTTAGGAGCCATTTTTTTTTTTGTGACTTAAATAAATTTGAACATTAATTAGGAGAGGGACTTGAACAACATTAGGGGGCCATTTTGAGTTAAATTGAATGACGGGTCTTCACTTAAATTTTGGGGGGAAAATTTGAGGGAATAATGAGGGAGGTTTCAATTAAAGCTAATTATTTGTCATTTATTTATTTCTTTTTAATTTCGTTAACTCGCGCCTCGGGTTTGTGAAAATCCTGGAGCGTGACAGGTTAACTATATTACAGCTTTACAGATAAGATGTTCAGTCTTATCAATAGCCGCGAACAATTTTAGAATTGCCTATATAAGCAGTTCATATCTCCTGTGTATAAATCTCATTTATACACATGAACCACTCTTAATGACAAGTCAAGTACAAATTATCTCATGATATAAAGCAACATTCTAAACATATGGTAATATGAAACTCAATAATAAATTAAATTTATTAAATAATAATAAAATATCTTGAATATGAGGGCACACATCCTAACAGGGATGACGCATAAAGGAGGAGTTGGGTCGGTGGGAGAAAGTTTGTGAAGCGCGTGGCGTAGAAGACAACACATGTAGCTGGTCAGGCAGCGGTCGCGTGGAAGACAGCACAGAGGATTGGTTATGCAGCTGCACAGGTAGTGTGGCATGTGAATGCGTATGGAGAGTGACACATGGCATGAGGAGGGATGCAGCATGGCTTCCGAAGCTACAACGTGCTGCCCACAAGGGCTGGGGTCCACGGGTAATGGTTGGTGATGGTGTACAGTTACTGGTGATGATGTTGATGGAGAAAGCCAAGGTGATATTTCTGAATAAGTGGAGAGAGTCCTGGTAGTTGTTGTCGAAGAACACTGATTAAGAGTCAACATAAGGAAAGATAGATTCATCGAAAACATGGCGTGAAAGAAATACTCGCTCGGAGATAGGATAGAGGCATTTATAACCCTTGTGATTCAGACTGTAGTCAACGGATAGGATTTGTAACCAAACTTGTTGCCAGCATAATCTCTGAGATACTGAAAAATACCTACATTCAAAAACTTTAAGAGAAGAATAATTAGGATGTTTGTCAAAAAGTTTGTAGAATGGTGTCTCCATCTGTAAAACGAAAAAGGGAGGCAATTAATGAGATATACAGTAGTCAGAAAGGCCTCGGTCCATAAATTTTGTGGTAGGTTAATTGGCATGAAAAAGCATAGTGAGACCAATCCCAACAAGGTGACAATGTTTTCATTCAGCTACACCATTTTGTTCAGGTCGGGACAAGATATGTATTTCTGAATTCCACATTGATCTAAATGGTGTAGAAATTCATGGGGCTCGAATTCTCCGCCTCCATCACATTGAAAATTTTTTATTTTATGATCAAAATGATTCTCCACTAATCTTTTAAAAGATAAAAATGTTCTGAAAAAAATCAAATTTATATTTTTGAGGATAAAGCTATGTGAATCGGGTGCAATCATCCACAAAAATAACATAGTATTTAAAATTTTTTACAGAAGCCACAGGAGCTAGACCCCATAAATCACAATGAATTTTAGCTGGAGGAACAGAAGAAACACTAGAAACATCAACTCTTTCCCATCTGACAACTACTACAAATCTTCTCATGTTGCAACCAACTAGAAACATCAATACAGTTCTTGGAGGAGAGAGCATGAAGAAGCTTGGAATTAGGATGCCCCAACCTTTGATGACAGAGCTCACTTTTAGCTTTACCAGATGTTATTGCAACTAAGGCTTCAGATGCACCTTCTTTATTTAAATAGTAAAGATCACCTTTTCTATAACCGGTTGCTAGAATCTGTCCCATGAGTCTGTCCTTTATCTTAAAGCCAAAAGAAGAAAATTCAAAGACATAAGAATTATTTTCAGATAGTTGACTGACAAAAAAAAGATTCTTTTGGATTTCAAACACAACCAAAACATCAGAGAGATGTAATTGACCCTCAGAGGAGTTCAAGGTAGTATAACCAATATGAGAAATCGGTAATTTGGACCCATCTCCTGCAATAACTTTATAACAACCTTTCTAAATGGCAGAGGATTGTAGATTACCTGGATCGGAGGTTGTATGAGAAGTAGCTCCTCTATCTGGATCTGAATTTGATGGAACTGAAAGAGAAGTTAATGAAATGAATGCTTGAGGTAAGGATTCAGTTAGATCATATGAATAATCATACCAGTACCAGCACTTCAGTGTTGTGTGACCAATACGACTACAAATCTGACATTAAAGAGCTGTGTCATGAGAGTTGCTTCCTGAACTTTGAGAAAGTGACCGCAGGGTATTGGAATTGCGATTACCTTGAAAGGAAGCACTCTGACAAGTATTGGAAGAATTTGACTGAAAGGATGGTGGAGACATGGAATAACCTTGGATCCCAAGTTTATGAAAATCCTGAGTTTGCGTTGCTGAAGCAAAACCACGGCCTCTAGAAGTAAAATTTTGATAATATCCACGATTACGGGTATTAAATCTCCCTTTAGTTCCACCTCGTTGTACTGCGAAAGCCATATTTGGATTTAAATCCAATTTTCCTTCTAGTTCACTAGGTGGAAAATGAAGCTCATAGTCCTGCAATGCTATGATGAACTGATTAAAGGTTGGAAAATATGGTTTTGAAAGCATTGTTGTTATGAAAACATCATTATTTTTCCAAGATTTTTAGATAATTGAACTGTTTTATCTTCATCTGAAATAGGTTTTTGAATAGCTGCAAGGCTGTCACAAAGTGCTTTGAACTACATTAAGTACTTTTCCATTGAAGTACCTTCCTCCTTGGGTATTTGAAGTTGTCTCTTCAATTGGAGTTCTCCCCCTTTGGTGGCCTACAAATAAGTTTTTTCCAGCCAACACCATATTTCTTGTGATGTAGTCAGTCCAACAACATGATTGAGAACTTCCTCAGATAGTGTGCTAATTATCCAGCTTCGTAATAATAAATCTATATTTTGCCATTCTTCATTTTTCTGATTTGGAACCTCTTTTTCTGATTCAATCACCTTAGGTGATGGAGCCATTTCATTAAGATGTTCCATGAGTTTAAAACTCTAGATTAAGGGAAAAAATTGCATTCTCCATATTAAGTAATTTGTAGCATTTAGCTTAATTGAAACTATTGAAATAAGATGAGACAGGTTTGCTATGGAAAGGGAAAATAATGAAGTTGATGATGCAGCCATTTGAACTTGTAAGAGAGCCTAAAGCTCTGATCCTATGGAGAAGAAAATAATTAATAATAAACAAATAGACGAATAAGGCACTCACACAAAAAAAAATCGTGAAATGTCCAACATGTTTATTAAATTTATATAACATCATCTAACAATAAGATAAACCTAAGCTAACTTAATCGTGCGCCTCTGCCTTATCACATTACCTATAATTTAAACAAAACTCTACTTATCACATTATCCATAATTTAAACAAACTCAATCTCCTCATTTAGTCAATGTGTCCCATAGCCTTTATATTAGGCTTTAACTCTTTGCAATCGTCCCATGCAATCTTTGCAATTGTCCACGCTACCTTTATCTTTATCACCTTCAGCATTGCTGAAGCCTCTTCATATTTTCTGTTCATGAAACCCATCTCATTCACTGCTTCCTTGTATCTAACTCGAAAATTATCCAACTTTGTTTGCGCCCCTCGAAGCCTCATTCTAAGCTTTGCCCTTTCCTTATTGATTTCATCCTGTTTAATATACGTAGAAGTTTTATAGAGTGATGTTTATATATATATATATATATATATATAGACACACACATACACACATCTTCTTTAAGTAAATATGATGAAAAGTACATATAAAACTCAAACTTGTTAAAAAGCGCATAGAACTCAGTTCCCGACCCATTATCAAATGGTATAAAATCATTTGACCACGCTCATTATAAGTGACCTTACATGTGTTGAGTCATGCCTTACAACTAAGCACCATAATTACTAGAAAATGTTAATATCCCCAGCTGAGCGTCATTTTAGTATGCGACTATGCGCACTCCACAATAGGAAACACTTGTGTTCCAAAATCACTAAATTTTGCGATTCAAAGAATTTCTTCATAATTCTTTCATTAACTTTCTTTAAAGAGAAAAATAAAAGAAAATGACTAAAGAAAAGAAAAATGCCAACATAAATAGATTTCCTTAGTTGATGCATTTATATGTTTCATTTCACAACTAAATGAACTTGCGCACTTCAATGATATGTTTCATTCCACGGTGAGGATAAAGCTAGGAAAAGGGAACACCAAAATTAAATGGGTTGTGATAGTAAGAAAAGATATGGTAATGTCTAGTTTAATTGAGGAGAATGACAAATAAAATTCTTGTAGCCAATCCCGAGTAATTGTGACAAGGCTTTGTTAAGTTGAGTTGATAAATTTTCCTACTTGAGAAACACATTTAGGGGTAAGGTCTTGCAACAAGACAACTTTTCTTATCAAAAGAATTATCAAAAGATTCACGAAACTCAACCTGGCAATGAGGTTTTGTAAATATAAAATCCAGCTTTAATTGTGGAGACAGTATTATAGTACACTTTATCCTAAAATGACAAAGGTCGGTGACATAATGGAATGGCTGGATATGATTCACATAGAATATGTAGGTCTTAGATGAAGATGAGGTTGATATGGTAAGAGACAATGTCATTAAAGCTTGCTAAATAACCTTTAATGCAAGCCCATGCCTATTAAAAAAATCAATCATAAAAAGGGAATAGAAGTTCCCTTCCTTTGACCTTTGTATTATGAACTTTTAAACTCAAGTCTTTTAATTGCTCGATGAAATCCACCTATAATTTCAATGAAATATAAGCTCATTGTAATCCAAAGGGAAAACAAAAACAGTTTTTGGGTTCAACATATGAGGAAAAATGTTTTTATCATTTTTGTATATTGCCAATTCATTCTAAAATAGAGTCTGCGATTACTAGGCTAGTTGAGTTTCATTGGATACAATCACGGGCAACTCCTTTAAAGATCACTACAAGAAACTAGGCTTTTAGCGACGGTTACGATTCGCCGCTAAAGGGTGAAAAAACCGCCGTTAATTGCGTTTGCGGCAATTTTGTGGCGTTTTCTCATTTTGACGCAAATGCCTCCGTCGTAAATTTTTTGTGGCACTTTAAGAAATGCCTCAAATTTTTGTGACATTTTTTTGCAAAGATTTGATTTGTCGTTAAAACAAAATTGTCGTTTGACAAATATGTGTATAAATGACACATTTAGTGGCACTTTGCTAATTGCTGTTAATTTTCTGACACTTTCAAAACCGCTGCTAAAGGGCTACATTTTGTGGCGAATTTTAACCATCACTAAAAGCTATGGAATTTATGAATGCTGAAATTTTTTGTGACATTTTTACAGCCATCGTTAAAGTATTTGATTTTGTAGCGATGGTTTATCTGCCGCAAAAGGTTTTGTCATTTATATTTTGTGGTAATTATTTACCGCCGTAAAACTTAGCAGAATAATTCGCTACTAATATACACCTAGTAGAAATGGTTGCCTAAATTAATCACTTTTAAAATTATTTGAACTTATTCCTTTAAAATTTCAACTACATTAACTAATTTAAGGGTACTAAACATTCAATACATCAATCCAAACATAAGAAATTATATAGCAAAACTCATCCATGCATATAAAATCAAATTAAAATTTCATTCTACATCATTAACTCAAATTCAAATTAATATCCATACATGTAAAATCCAAGCTAGATCCCAATATCCAAATTAATATGAGCCAAAAAATAGAGTAGGCTCTAAATAAACCTGAAACAATACAAAAAGTATCCTAAACCAATAACTTGTCAAAGTTTATTAAATAACAAATGTTCATCAATAGCCAAACAACAAGTAACGGGAAAACAAAGTTCCAAAGAAAAGATAGAAATAAGTAAAATGCATGCCAAACAACATAGATCCCAACTCCAAGCAATCTTAACAATAGCCCACCATAAAAAACAACAACCCAAAGAGGAGCCGGCCATAATCAAAGACAATAGTCGTTCATTTGTTCCTTCTCATTGACCTAACAAAAGCCACACAAAAAAAGAGGGAAAAAAATTAGTTTATACAAGTTAACTAATTTAAGATTTTAGGTATTATACATGTATATATAGACCTAGCCAAAAAAAAAAAACATATGTATATAGTATTGGATTATAAGATTATTTTGTAATTATTAAATCAGAGACTTAGATATAGAGTAACAGGATTGTAATGACGTAGCTTTTTTTTTTTTGGTGGGTTCTTGCATTAATGAGGATTTTATATTAGCATATGAAATAATAAACATTATTAAAGAAATAAGGGTAGACAAGTTCTTGAAAGAAACTCAATGAACTCTCAGCAAACAAGTGTACAAACAAAAGGTAATTCTGTAATTGTAGCTTAAAGTATGTCTACTTCATGCAACCCAATTGGTGATTGTGTAATTTTGTGTAGCTTAAAGTGTTTCCAAGAAATTATTGACACTTCAAACATGACCATGGCTGGTTCTACGTCTAGTGGGGGGACTCCAAGTGGTACAAAGAATAGTGGCACTAATTTATCTTAGGCTTTTGAGTCGCTATTTGGTTTTGAGTCATTGGACTCATCAAAATCTGATTTTTCTCAATCTATGTATCATGAAACAGTGTGAGACTAGTCTTTTTCAAAGTGAAAGTAAACCAAATCTTGGTGCCCAATTCCCTTTTGTCAATGCTTGAGAATTGGTTGTTTGATGAAGATTCTGTTCAAGGGAAGGGAGACATGGCTAACTTTGCATTTGATGAAAATACAAATTTTTTTAGAAGGATTTTTGATTTAGGGGATTTTATGACCCATTCCATCTTCCGTTACTCATTTCCTACCACACGGGTAAGACTCACCACACATGGAAGACCATAAGACCTATCAATGGGTACCTATGTGAGAAGATAATAAATAAAGGCGATGGAAAATAGTGAAAAGAGTATAATTACAAGGTTAAGCAAAGAAATCCAAAGAAGTAACCCAAATTAGTAGCTAGTGTAAACTGTTGGCCAATTAAACCAAGCCCATAAATTTTAGGAAGTTTCTTAATTTGGTTTATTGAGTCCTAATAATATTTGAAGTCTTTTTGGATAGTCTTAATTGTAGTTGGACTAATATTCTCATGAGAGTTAGCTTTCTGATTATACTTAAGATATACTAGTTTGTATAGGATTATATGTCCTAATCAATATAGGACTTTGAGTCAATGTTATATATATGTGAGTCTCTGTCACATTGAATGGTGTGCCACAAAAATAATAGAGTGGTGGCCAAGAGAATTAGAGGGCCGTGTGATGGCCGTGAGATATTGTCGAAATAATAATTGTGTGTGAGTTTTCTTCAATAAAATTTATTAGTTTGTTCACTTTACTTCTTCTTTTATTTTTTGTTCAACAATTTGGTATCAGAGTAATTTTTGGGTCCTATATAAACTGTGTGTTGTTAAGCTATATGCATTGAATTACAATAAAATTATGTCCTCATATGAAGTCTGCTAGAAACACATATAGTAATGTATAGAATATATATATATATATATATATATAATATTGACAAAATAGATTTGGGTATTATTTGGTAATGGAATAAGTTAGAACTCAAAAGGTAGTATGAAATACATGTGAATGGTTGGGATTGTTAGGTTTCACCACTGATGGTGTCAAGACTAACATTGCATCTGGTTTTTTTTTTCTTCATAATGTGTATTACCCTTTTATCTGGTATGAAATTGAATGTTTAAACCACTATTATTGTCTTATTTTAAGCAAATTTTAGAAGTGGCATTTGTAAAGATTCATCACTCTGTTAGTACAGAATTTCATTGTAATTCAATCGCTTCAGTACTCTAAAGTTCTTCTAACCCCTTTTTGTTTTAGTTTTCTTTCCTTTAAGGTTTGAGTTGTCTGGTTTGCTGATTTGTTTGGAGTATGCACTTGGGCCTATCATTTTGATTGTTTAATGTCTTCTGTACTAAAGATTTTCACAGATGTGTATGATGTTCCTCTATCCAACCTCCGTGAGGTTGGATTTGATTAATTTGGGGCCACAAAAGAGAATTTGAACAAAACATCATAGTAAAGAGAAAACAAAGGATAAGAGAGAGCGAAAAACAGAGGAATACCTGTATGTAGCGTCTCAAGTGATGTCTATCCTTTGTGAAATCTATCTATATCAGGAGCGAGAGGACGAGCATGATTGAGAGAGAGAGAGTGCAAGATCAAACAAGAAGATGAACAACCAAACCGTCCCAAGTAGATGTCCCTTTGTTGATGATCAGAGCACCTTTGTCGATTGATCTCTATTATGTAAGAGAGCAGATTTTGGATCGATCTATTAGAAAAGCATCCTAAATATAATAGGAAATTGAATAAAAATGACATAGAATGAAAATGTCATAAAATAAAATAAAAATTACTCATTCAAGACAAAAAAAAATGCTTGTATATAATATTTTTAATAGAATGTTTATTCAATAGAATTAGGTATTGATAGCTAGATTTATGAGACAATTTCATAAATTGATCTTCAAAACATTTTCATATATAGTACAAGACGGTGTTAGAAGGTTGAAGATGACAACTTTACTGAGACTCTCTCTCTCTCTAACTTTTATATATATATATATATATAGCAACTTTGTTAGGAAGTTAAATACTCTAATTTCAATATTGTATTAGAAAGAGAGAGAGAGAGAGAGAGAGAGAGAGAGAGAGAGTGTGTGTGTGTGTCGTTGTTAATGATTTAGCGAGTCGAGTCTTTTACAGGAATTATCTAACGGATCTATACCCAACTCATTTAATTAGTTTTTAATGAGTCCAGATCTTATGTAAACGAGTTCGAGTCGGGCTTGATCGGACCCGACCCATATGCAGGCCTACTTTTAGTTATTAAAACCCTGATCTCTAAGCCTCTAGCCCTCATTTATTTTCCTTTTTTAGCATTAAGTACTGCATATACGTCCCTACCGTATGCCCTAAAAGCCAAACAAATTGGTTGTATTTGGAATTATTATTTGTTTAAGGGAGCACAAGAGGCATTTAATCCTCCTAAACTCCGACTCACATACAGTGGGTTGCATTACAGGAGCAAATGTAAGGAGCCACTATTTAATGCCACAAAATTCCAATTTATTACACTATTTACGAGAAATTCATTAAATTATGTTTATTATATGCATAATTTTACATGGTAAGTCCAATGGAGCATTAAAAAAAATCAGGTTATGATGATGATCATAGATAGGAGATCTAGTATTGATTCTTAGTTCTTATATTATTCCTAAGTATGAGTAAAAGTTGGGTACTCTTACTCTATTATGGATAGCACAAGTTTTGTTTCTATACGATTTATCTCAATCATAGGTGTGTAAACATTAAAGCAAACATGTGGACGCATATATGTTCATTAACCATGACCGCGCTCGGAAGAAAACCTAATGGAATGATCAGTATCATATTTAATAGGTTGTTTATATTGCAACTATGAAAAGATCCTTTGATATGAATTCTTCATGTTACCCAATGTATGAATTTTGTAGATTTGATATTACAATACATAAGGACTCTATCAAGTGTTGCAATGTGCACTATTGGGTCACATATGAAGTACACAGAGGTTTATGAAATTACAACATGCATGGAATGTATCACTCTCAATTAGCTTCGGAAAGAGAAAATATAAGATGACCTATATTTGATTACATGGGAAAATTCATGGTCATGGTAAGATGTTTAAGAATACAAGAGTTTTATCTATGCACTTATTTATAATGGTACACTTTTCTCTTCTTTTTTTTTTTTCCCTTTTTTCAAAATTCCTTTTAATGGCCCATCTTATCTCAGAGCCAACAATCAACACTTAAATCATAAATTTAAAGCCAGAAATAGAACCACTTGTATTCTAAAACCTAAATCATTCGGTCTATAATGACCCACCAAAGCTTCTATTAGACCATAACTACTGAAAATCCTTTTCCTCGACTCATTTAGAAAAAGGTTTACCATACCATTGCCCTTCCCTCTCCATCAAGCAAAGTAATGGCAAGAGACCTGTACATTAAAACAGTGAATGCTAATAAGATTACGGAGTTATTATCTTTGTCTGCTCCATCGCCGGCAATGAAGTTATTATCTTACGAAATAAAACATACAATTTATAACCGATCTGTCACTAATATCATTTAATATTGGAGAATGAGATCTCTCATCTTTCATGCAGATTGTTTGTCGTCCTTTACACCAAATTACATAATTGAGACAAGACCCTTAATTTAAAATTTCCTAGTCACTTGGCATGCAGTGCAGGTATATATTTTTCATGTCATCTTCTCATTTATGTTTTATTGAAATAGAAGCTCAAAAAGTTCAACTTGTCATAATATAAGGTTCTCCTTTCCATTAAAATTTTCTTCCAAAAACATAACCTTTGACCCTAATACCACAATTTGGTACCACTAAAGCTTTTTTCTTTTATGACAAATGCTACAAAAACTTTTAACTATCAATTTTTATATAAAATCGACCTTAAATATGGTTAATCAGCATTAGAAGGATAAATAATAATAATAATAATAATAATAATAATAATAATAAAGAACACAAAAGAGGAAACAATGATTTAATAGTACCCAACCAACAATTGGATAAAAATGTCACAAAAAATGAGCATAAAACCTCACTCGCGGTCATATTACACATTATTTAAGGAAAACATGCATTATGGGTGCGTTGTGATCAAAATCTGAATAAGAATGACTCTTACATTCCCTAAACATTAAACTGAATCAATTGTTCTATAAATAAATACAATAAATTTATAAATAAACAATGAATTCAGCCTACCGTTAAATCCTCGAACTGCAACGGCTACAATTTCTTTAGTCCGAGCTTCGTAAACCTCAGCTGTCTTGCATTCATCCTAAAAAATTCGATCTAAGAACCAGAACATGCAAGGCCAAAAAACATGTTATATGATCCGATGAAAATTGTAGAGGTTTCATTCTAGGTAGAGAGATGACATGTTCAAATATGTGTGTGTGTGTGTGTGTGTGTGTGTGGTATATAGAGAGAGATACCAAATTCGAATTTAGAGGTAGTGATTAGGGTGTACTTCAAAATTCACAATCGCACAGCGCAATCCGGAGGCGATTATTTATTTTCCCACGTTTAGTATTCCCTTGTGTCGAACCATATTTACCAAAATAGCCGTTACATAAGGAAGCAGCAGTTGTGCTACCGAGAATACAGGGTGCGGGTTTGGCCCGAAATCCGAACTATCCCAAATTCTGTACACAACAAATTTGATAAATTTATTATATACGATCCAACCTCTTATAATTAATAAATCTGAGAGATAAAAAAATTATTAATTATTAAAATCTTTCATACTTTAGTGCCTGTTTGGGATGCTTAAACTGATAGAGAAGTGATTCTGTAAAAAAATAAGTTTATAAGAAGTGTTTCTTGAATAAGAAAATTGGTGTTTGAATGGATATTTTTAAAAACAATTATAATGTTAGAAGTGATAATTAGTGTTTTGATAGAATTATTTATAAGTAATTCTTGATGTAACAATGTCTTTTTTGTCGTTTAAAATTTATTAGACGGATGTGATTAGTTATATGTTATTTAAATAATTGTTTAAAAATTTTATATGTTAAATAAAAAATAAATATAACAAATAACATTAAAAAATTAATATATTAAATATTGATGATTGATGTAAAACAAATAACATTAAACAAATTTATATATTAAATACTTATAATTGTAAATATATTATATATTAAATCATTTAAAGATCTAAATAATTTTATTAATGTACAAAAGAACAAGGTTGCTTAATGCTACAGTAGATGACATTCAGAGATTTTATCTAACACATCCTGGATTTGAATCCTGATCGAGTCACAATTTTTGTCAGCAAAAAGACAACTGGTTTAGTTGTAATATCTCAAAAAGGAAGGGACAACTTGGTAAACTTGATGCGTAACACAAGTAAGCAGCTTGCTTGAATAGGAATGGCAACGGAGCGGGTTCGGGGCGGGGTGACCCTTCCCCGACCCCGACCCCGACCCCGTTTATATTTTCTTCCCCCGACCCCGTCCCGTCCGGTTTAAATTCTACCCCGACCCTGCCCCGCCTCGTTTAAAGCTACCCCGACCCCGCCCCGCCCTGCCCCGAACCTCGTTATATATATTTTTTTAAGTTAAAATTTTTATTTTAATAAATAAATTTATTTATTTTTTCAAAATAAATAATATAAAAAAATATATTTATATAAGTGTAATATAAAAAATCTTAAAATTAATTTTATATAAGATTATTTATTTATAAATATAATATATATATATATATAAAATTAAAAAACTTAATATATAAACGGGGCGGGGCGGGGGGCGGGGTGACCATTCCCCGAACCCGCCCTGAACCCGACGGGGTTTTAAAAGCCCCCTCGACCCCGCCCCTGACCCCGTTTATGAGCACCCCATACCCGTCCCATTAGGGACGAGGGCCCCGACGGGGCGGGGCTTTTTGCCATCCCTATGCTTGAAGCACCCAAGAGCTACGGCTCCAACCCACTTCTTCAAAACTCTGTTTTGGGCCATAAGCAGAACCCATCAACCGCAATGTCAAACACCATATTAAGTTGAAAATAACTACTGCCGCCTGCAAACGAAAATCAAGCTCAGAAGTGTGGTATCAACCCCAAGCTCTTACTAGGAGTTTATAAAAGCTACTTCGAAAAACATTAAAGGCCAGTTTGTGTTCGCGGTGCCATCCGCGCTTATGGCCTAATTTAATGTTTTCAATACGCAACACGATCAAGTAGCTCATCCAAGCCATTTGGGGCTGTTCTTGACCCAGCTTCGCAGCCCAAAAAAGGAGTTTTGTTGAAGCAGCGTGAGGCTACTTCGTGAAGCTCGCTTATGAGGTGGAACAGTGTTGTTCCGATTATGCCCTTATTATTTTTTGGTTATTACAACAATAACTAGTGTGCCATTGGTCTTTGGAAGAAATTCCAAGCATGTCCGAAGCCTTTTTATACCATTGCGTTTGTCCTTTTTTGTCATTTTATATATCACAAAATTCCCATGCCTATCCTTACCTTTTTCTAAATTTCATTCTATATCCTTTATATATATATATATATATATATATATATATGATATACTACAAAGTGACAGACCAGTCTCCATGTGACACGTGTAACTATAGAACAACCAGAGCTTAGTTATTCAGAACAGGGTTAAATACTTAGCCTCCAGAGCTCATAGATCAGATGCACATGCTCACCTCAAGTTTGGAAGGCGTTGCACAATGTTCCTAAAGAGGGTTCCAAGCTCATCACTGCCTTGAATATCCTACAGAGCTAAAGATAAGAAAACAGAATTTAACAAAGAAACTGCCACTTTCGAATATCTCTCAAAGCGTAATGTCCGACTTGGTAACTACCATTCTCTGATGTTCAAATCCCTACTTTTATGGCTCCAAATCCTAATCAACTTAGGAAATCCACAGCCTATAAATAAAACCCTAAGGTACGCTGTTACATTCATGCTCATTCACTTGTTTACAATTACAGTCTTTCAATTCAGTTTTATTGACTTAAGCATCAGAGCGGCTACTGCCGGAGCCAACCCGGTGGCCCTCTGATTCTTTTCTTTGAGTGTTCCTCAGGCAACGGAGTTCGGAGCCCCTACCGACCAAAAAGTGCAACATCAGTTTGGCGTCGTATGTGGGAATGACAATCATTCTTTCAACAAAATTTCCCTTCTCTATGAACAACCTTATTCTCCATCTCATCGGGGAATCATAGCTCCAAATCTTCGCCCAAGAAGGAATGTTCAAAATCCTCAAAACCTTTAACCCCGATAGCCAACCGGGAGAGGAGAGGGACAAATTTCCAATCCCATGCAGCAACAGCTCGACCAAGTTAAGCGACAAAACGAACTGATGCAGGAATAACTTTTAGCCATCTCCAAAACTTTGGCGATGCTTACCCAGAGCCATGGAGCCAACCCTTTAAATCCACCCGTCAATACGACTAGTCCAAGGACACATCCTCCTACCACCACCATGGGCAGAGGATTCCACGAAGAGATTCCTAGTAATCAACCGGTGTACCCCCAAGGTACCACCCACATTGGCAGAGACCCCCAGCCTGTCACGCCCCGAATTCCAGCGAACCCGAGGCACGAGTAACGAGACAAAAGAAAATAAAATAATAAAGGAATAAAAGATAATTAAGGACGATCACATACATTCTACATACTGTTCTGATAAATACATAAGGTCTGGTCCATTTCTTCACCACATACAAAATAAAATACAGTCGCGGGCTTATGCCCTTACACAATATCAAAAGCGCCCCTTGGGCCTAACATAGTCCCTAATCAGTTCATCTCCACGTCTCGTACAGCTGGGACATCATCTGAAATGTTTGCCCCACTAAAGGGGTCAGCTCAACATGCTGGTACAATATAATGCTAATGCAAGAAACAGAACTAAGGTCGTGGCATGTGCAAGTGTACAGTTATTTCTATATGGCATTCGATATCATGATGGCAGCATATAAACAATATGCAGTATATGAGCAGTATGCGTGACACACCCATGCAACTCTATGTCACCCATGTCTCATGATACGGTCATTCTCCGCTGGCATGAGTACCGCCACGTATGTCTCGCTTCACGGTCCGAAATCCGTCAGGCAGGCAAGTACCTATTGGCCGATTTTGGGTTTTTCACCACAGGATCTGCACCCTCATAATGCAAAGCACCAAGTGCTTACCCACACCATGTCCAAGGAATCACACTATGCCAATATGCTCTGATTTCATCATGTCATAAGGTAATCTCAATGATGCATCTCTTTCGTACATAAAGCATGCTTTCAAGTACATATTTCATAATATCAACAGTTCTCAAAGCATATAATTCACACACTACACTAACACACGCAGTATACACATAATCATCATCCAACATCAGCAAGATAGCATGAAACACATAAGCATGTGAACATTCAAGCAAACATGTGAACAATCAAGGCAGCAGAACAAGTATTCCTAATCTTAATTCTATTTCTTACTTAGCACAATATATCGTACCTGATAATCGATCTCAACTCAAGAAGGGGTACTCGTAGTATGGTAGAATCACAGTGAGAATGCCGAAGGTCAGATCACCTTCTCCTTGCCCTCTCGTGTTCCTAAAATTATAACAGGTAATTCAGTTCATTGTCATTTGAATTTATTCTATTCATCAAATTTTATGTCTTTAATTCATGAGTTTCTATTTTGCTAATTTAGACTCCATTATTGAGTCCGGGACGTCGAAGAAACTAAGTTTAGGTTTTCGTAGAATTCAACTCGGACACCTGGGTTCAAAAGGGCAAAATAGTCATTTTGCACTTTACACGGGTCCTTACATTTCGTGACCTTTTTTCACAAATCGGACTCCACGGTTGAGTCCGGAATGCTCGAAATAATAAAGTTTCACTATTTGTTTACTTAATTTGGAGTTCGTTTGACTGTGTTCCAATCTAGGGGCATTTTGGTAATTTTAAAGGTTACTGCGGGTCTTTTATTTTTTGGGACCCTATCTCGTAAAACGGACCTCACCATTGGTTTCAGAATGGTCGAGATAGTCAAAATACACTAATGACTTGTCCCATTTGGACTCCGGGATATTTTTGAATATTTAATTAATTAAATTAATTTAATTAATTAATTAATTAATTAATTTAATTATTATTTTATTAATATTTAAATCTGGTGGGTCTAATTGTAATTTCTCCAAAGTTTAGGGGTTCAGGTGTAATTTTCGAAAGTTTAGGGTCAGGTTTGTAATTTTTAAAGTTCTAGGGGCAATTCTGTAATTTTAGAAATCCTTATCCCATATTCGGATAACCAAACAGGGGATAGGGTTAAAACTGGAATAGGATATCCCTGTTCCCAATTCAATTTTCAATTTCAATTTCTCATCCCCGTTGCCAAACACTCCCATTCTCCTTTTAATTTAAAACCAGTGAGTGACACGTGGCAGGGGCGGTTCACCCCCGCCCGAACCGGACCCGACCCGGACCCGAAACCCGACCCGGGTGGCCTCCCTTCTTCCCCGTTTTTCCGGCGATGAACCAGTAGGGTTCCGGCGCCTTCTCCGGCGCCGGCGACCGGATTTCGATCGATTTTTGCCCCTTTTTCTTTGCAGTTTCCTTTACGTTTTCATGAGGATCTCAAATATGACATTTGTTTTTCACTTAGGCCACTATTTTCCCACGAATATAGCCAAACTCGTAGCTCCGGCCAAGTTTTATTTTTCATATTCGTGACAGTATACCCACTGTTTTATTTCCAAACTAGTTCAACTAAGTTTCTGCACTACACAGAAACTCTTCCCCATCATTTGTTTCAAGGTTTACACATAAAATAATAGGGTTCCAATTATTCTCTAACAACCTGCAACCCACTGTTTCTACCTCGTTCCTCAACCATTTTCCTTCGTTCTTTTTGCAAAATAATTCTGATTTCATGCTCTTTAAAACCCTACACTTAAAATCAAATGAAAGCTCTTAAATCTTAAAAACAGAATGAGACCCACTTACCTTAAATTCCTGTTTTTCTCTTTGGGGTTGCTTCCTCTCACTTCTGTTCCTCTTCAATCCACTCTCAGTCCCTCCCTTCTTCCATTCTTTCCTTCTGTTTTCTTTTCTAACTCAACACACACGTCCGTATGTATGCACAACACAACCGACCCTTTTCTCTCTCCTCTCTTTCTCTCTCTATCCCCCCTCCACTTGTAGCCTTCCTTGACCTGACTCTCTCTCTGTTTAGCCCCTTGTTTCTCCCCAAATGCAGCTTTGCATTTAATGCAAAGCTGCCTATACACCTATATATACATATATCAATCATATACCCACCCTAGCCACACACACACACTTACACGACATCACTCACACACACTGAGCAGTCCACTCACACACGGCTGTGTACACTACAGCCACACACACATATATATATATATATATATATACCTATATATATACATATTCAAATGCATATAATATATATATATATACATACATGTACATTCATACACACCATGCATACTTATACATATTTTAATTAATAATAATAATAACAAATAACCAAGAGAATTTTATATTAAAAAAAAAAAAAAAATTTCGGTTATTTCACAGCCATCGGTAGCCACAAGTAGGGGGATACCAGCCTTTATTCCAAACGTCCACTACCGAAGCACTACAAGGGTTCCAACCCTGGAGGCTTCGGGGGGAAACCTAGTGCCGTAAGAGTCTAAACCTCAAGCAGCTCCAATTCTTCCAGCTCAAAAGGACCGAGGTCATCTTCCGGCCATGGACCAGGGTCATCCCATTCACATGGGCACTGAAGCCGAGAGGCAGGATTCGCAACAACCAATCACGCCAAGGGACCCAGGGAGGACTGAAGAAGTTGCGGACTCCATGGACCATACTATTGCTGTGAGAGGTATTCACATCCCCCTAAAGCAGGACGAGCTAGCCAGGTTTCTCGGAAGGTTTTCCATGTCGTTCACCCCTGCTATCATGGCTAAGGAGAGGCCGAAGAAGTTTGTTGTCCCAAAGTTCACTCTTTATGATGGGACTAGGGACCAAAGGGACCATCTTTCTCATTACCAGCACACTATGGCATTATATGGAGCTTCCGACGCCTTTATGTGCCGTACATTTGTAACTAGCCTCAAAGGCACTGCTTTGAAGTGGTTTCACCACCTCCCACCGAACTCAATCACCAGCTTCTACGAGCTCAGCAGGCGCTTCCTCGACAAGTTCATAACCAGCAGAAAATTGAGGAAGGGCCCAGATTTCTTGCTTAACGTAAAACAGTCTAAAGGGGAGCCTCTCCGAGAGTATATTACACGTTTCAATGTCGAGCTCACAGAGATTACAGATTATAGCCTGAGCTTTCTCGTGGCTGCTATGACCTCTGGTCTTTCTCAATGAGGCTTCATGGATTCTCTGACAAAAAGTCCTCCTACCGACATGGCAGCCCTCATGGATCGGGCTAGGAAGTATATAAATTTCGAAGAAGCAAAGAACACCTCTCAAAAGGTTAAAGAATAAACCCAGCAGGATGACCAGAAGAAGGACTCCAGTGCCACCAAGAAGAGGGTCAGAAGCCCAGATAAAAGAGCGGCGTCTAGAACTACGAGTAGCATTGGACCAAGGGGGTTCACCACCTTTACTCCCCTGAATGCCTCCCTAGCTCACATACTTCGGCAAGTCTAAGCACGCGAAAACCTAAAGTGGCCAGAGCCATTGAGGGGCAATCCTGGCAACAGGGACCAAAGTAGGTATTGCGACTTCCACAAGGATCACGGGCATGCGACTGATGAATGTAGGGCCCTGAAATAGGAAATCGAGCAGCTCATCAGGAGAGGATGGCTACGGGAGTTCGTCAGGCATGATGGAAGGCAGAACCCCCGTAATGACAGGCCCCAACAAAGGAGGCAGAAGCAGAGGCCGGAACAAAGGGATGGACTGAATGAGCCTCAACAGCAGAACAATCAGGTCATCTTCATCCTCCATGCAGACACCCCGGTAATAGGGACGTCCAACAGAGTAAGAAAATGGTATGCTCGGGAGGCTAGAACTACTCCCAGCATCCTACAGATCTCTAGTGTTGAGAAGAGATTGAGGCCAGTACCTAAGATCCAGTTCTCAAATGAAAATCTTGTAGGAGTACACTGTCTTCACAGTAATGCCCTCGTTATCTCTCTCAAGATTGCCAATTTTGAGATCCGAAAAGTCCTGGTGGACACAAAAAGTTCTCCAAATGTGCTATTCTACAAGCCCCTCAAACAAATAAAGTTTAATCCCAACGACGTCAAGCCTTCCACCGCCATAATGGCAGGATTTGATGGGAACCTCAATACCTCACTCGGGAGGATTGACCTTCCTACTACAGCAGGAGAGGGAGAAGAACAGAAGACCACAATCTCAGAATATATGGTCGTGAACTCCAAGTCCCCATATAACGTCATAATCGGGAGACCTTGGCTCTACCAAATGGGTGTCGTCACCTCAACCCTCCACCAATGCTTAAAATATGTAGATAAAAATGCAGTCCATTCAATCAGAGGGTGCTAACCAACCTCCCGAGAATGCCACGCTCTCGTTCTGAAGGAAAAGGCCCCCAAATAGCAATTACAGTATACTCATGAGGTTGGGAGCTCAGACCTTTCCCACCATCATGAAATTGAAGATTGCCCCACCGGAATTGAAGAACCTCTGAGTCCTAGAGGAAGGGATAGCAGGGCCAAGCCTATAGAAGAACCAATCAAGGTGCTGGTCAGCTCGGAAGAGCAAGGGCATTGCTTGTAAATCAGTCCAAACCTGACACCTGCCGAGCAGGAAGAGATGATATAATTCCTAAGAAACAACCTATCGGTGTTTACCTGGGAAACAAAGGATATAGAGGGCATAGATCCAAACCTCATCACTCAAAAGTTGATGGTAGATCCTTACCACCCCTTAGTGAGACAAAAAAGGACACTCGCTCTAGAGCAACATCAGATCATTAATGAGGAGGTCTGGAGGCTGCTATACGCCAAGATGATACGAGAGGTATTTTACTCTGAATGGCTAGCCAACATTGTTATGGTCAGGAAGAAAAACGACAAGTGGAGAATCTGTGTTGACTATACAGACCTCAACAAGGCCTGTCTCAAAGACAACTTTTTTCTCCCAATGATTGACCAAGTAGTCGACGCCATTACAGGGCATGAACTCATGAGCTTCATGGATGCCTATTCTGGATACAACCAGATCCAGATGTACCCACCGGACCAGGAAAAGACAGCCTTCATAACCGAGCGAGGTCTCTATTACTATAGAGTGATGTCGTTCGGACTAAAAAACGCTAGGGCTACATATCAACGGTTGGTTAATAAGATGTTCAGTCCTATGATTGGTAGCACCATGGAAGTTTATATAGATGATATGCTGGTCAAAAGTCTACAAAAGAACAGCCACCTCCAGCACTTAGCTCAAACATTTGACATCCTGAAGCAATATAAGATGAAGCTGAATCCCTCAAAGCGTACCTTTGGTGTAACCAAGGGAAATTTCTTGGGGTACATTGTCCCTCAGAGAGGTATCGAAGCAGACCCCACTTAGATCAGGGCTTCGATTGGGCTGGAGTCGCCGAAGACCAAGAAAGACATTCAAGCTCTGAACGGTAGAATTGTAGCTCTGAGTAGATTTATCTCCAAATCCACTGATCGCTACCTACCGTTCTTCAAAGCTTTGAAGGGTAACAGAGCCTTACAGTGGTCAGAAGAATGTGAAAAAGCTTTTCAAGAACTAAAGGAATACCTAGCTTCCCCTGAACTCTTATCAAAGCCGGTCCAAGGGGAAAAATTACTCCTCTACTTTGCTGTCTTCGAGAACGCCGTCAGTTCTGTATTGGTCAGACAGGATAGGGGTGTCCAGAAGCCCATATTCTATGTCTGCAAGGCACTATTAAATACGAAGAAAAGGTATCCAGAAATTGAGAAGTTGGCCTTTGCCTTAATAGTTTCTGCACGGAAGCTCCGACCCTATTTCCAAGCACATCCCATTGAAATTCCAACGGCCTATCCACTGAAGCCAGTCCTAAGAAAGCCTGAGGTCTCAGGGCGATTGGTCAAGTGATCTGTGGAATTGGGAGAATTTGACATATCCTATGTTCCACGGACCTCCATCAAAGGGCAAGCATTAGCAGATTTCATCGCTGAGTTCACCTTAGTACTGCACGATAAGGCACAGCTCAATAAGAGTTCAGCCACATGGCAGCTCTATACCGATGGGTCATCCACAGACCAAGGTTCTGGTGTCGGCTTGGTATTACGATTCCCTGAGGGACTTGTAGTTGAAAAGGCAATAAGCTTGAGATTCAGAGCTTCAAACAATGAAGTTGAGTATGAGGCCCTCATCCTTGGGGTAAAAATGGCTTTGAAACATGAAGCTCAAAGCCTCGAAGTTTTCTCTAACTCTCAGTTGGTGGTGAGCCAAGTCTTGGGAGAGTTTTTCCATTAAAGATAACAAAATGCTCTGGTATTTAGAGCTAGTGGGTCTACTAAGGCACCCATTTCATAAATTCTCTATCCAGAAAATTGAAAGAGGTCAGAATCTCAAAGCTGATGCTTTGGCAAACATAGCATCTCATCTCAAGCCAGAAGGAAATTCTACTCTGAAGATCTCTCACCAGTCAAGGCCAAGCATAGAAGAATTTCAAATAGCCCAGGTTACCGAGCAAACCCAAAACTGGATGACTCCTGTCATCTAGTACCTAGAAGGAGGGCTACTCCTAGAAGATAAAAACATGGCCCAAAAAATTCGAATCAGGGCAGCTCGGTACCTTATCATGAATGGGAAGCTCTACCAGCAGATCCTATTCTCAACCCTTACTAAGGTGTCTAACTCCTAGAGGAATCTCAGTATGTCCTGGTAGAAATACACAAAGGAATCTACGGAAACCATAATGGGGGCAGAACTATAGCCCACCGAGCTTTAACACAGGGCTATTACTGGCCCGATATGCTGAGGTAGGCTAAGGAGTACGTCCAGAGATGTGACAAATGCCAATGGTTCGCTCCTTACCAACACCAGCCCCACCATGAGCTCATTCCTATTTCCAGCCCATGGCTCTTTGCTCAGTGGGGGATGGACATCATAAGTCCACTACCAAAGGCCACACCAAACATAAAATATCTTTTAGTGGCCATTGACTATTTCTCTAAATGGGCAGAGGCAGAGCCCCTAACACGCATCATAGAGAAAGAAATCAAGAGTTTCACCAGGAAGAACATAGTCGGCAGGTTCGGTATACCCCGCATTATCATTTCAGATAATGGTACACAATTTGCTTGCAAAGTTTTTAAGAAATTCTGCCAATATCTGCACATCAATCAACATTTGCCTTACCAGGCCATCCCCAAGCCAACGGGCAAGCAGAAGTCACCAACCGAACAATCTTTTATGCCCTTGAGAAAAGGTTGGAAGAAGCCAAGGGAAGATGGGTTGAAGAACTCCCTAGTGTTCTTTGTGCCTACAGAACCACCAGAAGAATACCCACCTCTGAAACTCCATTCTTACTTGCCTACGGCATGGAGGCAGTAATCCTTGTTGAGATCGGTATGCCTACCCTAAGGACAAAAACTTACGGCCAAGGGGCCAATGATCAGCAGCTTGCAAAGAACCTAGACCTACTTGAAGAAAAGCGAGATCAAGCCAGGATCAGGATGGAAGCATATCAACACAGGATGGCCAAAAGCTCTAAACTAAGGCTAAAGCCCTTCAGCTTTTAGATTGGGGATCTCGTCTTAAGGAGAGTATTTCTAAACACCAAGGATCTCACTATGAAAAAATTATCACCCAATTGGGAGGGCCCTTATAGGGTAATGAAGATAGTTAGACCTACCACCTACTGGTTAAAGGACGTGGCTGGGAAACCTATACCCAGGCCTTGGAATGTAGAACACTTACGAAAATATTATCAATAAAGATCTTTTCCTTCTTAAAATATCTCTATTAAGTGTTCCCACCTCAATGTACAGACCCCTAAAAACCTTGCAGCCTATGCAAGTGTTATAAGTTTGGTCCACCTCAATGTACAGACCCCTAAAAACCTTGCAGCCTGTGCAAGTATTATAGGTCTGGTCTACCTCAATGTACAGACCCTTAAAAACATTGCAGTCTCTGCAAGTGTTATAGGTCTAGGTCTATATCAATGTACAGATCCCTAAAAACCTTGTAGCATGTGCAAGTGTTATAAGTCTGGTCCATATCAATGTACAGACCCCTAAAAACCTTGCAGCCTGTGCAAGTGTTATAGGTCTGGTCCATATCAATGTACAGATCTCTAAAAACCTTACAACCTGTGCAAGTGTTATAGGTATGGTCCAACTCAATGTACAGATCCCTAAAAACCTTGCAGCATGTGGAAGTGTTATAGATCTGGTCCATCTCAATGTACAAACCCCTAAAAACCTTACAACCTGTGCAAGTGTTATAGGTCTGGTCCATATCAATGTACAGATCCCTAAAAACCTTGCAACCTGTGCAAGTGTTATAGGTCTGGTCCATCTTAATGTACAGACCCCTGAAAACCTTGCAGCCTATGCAAGTGTTATAGGTCTGGATCATTTCCACATAGGGATAAACCTGCTCGGTTACCTCCCATATTAAAGATAGAAGATTCGATCTAATTACTCAACTACACAGTTACAAATGTTTTTGACCCATCAATACCAATTCTGGTTCAGTTATCACGAAACTTCCTGTTTAGTTTTTATCAGCCATGATGAAAGAAGCTTTGATCTTGGGAAATTTGTTCGGTATCCATATGAGGTTATGAACAAAAAGTTTTGACTATGGAGGATTTGTTCAATTATCATAAATCTCCTTATCTAGTTATTATCAGTCCTGGCGGACCAACCCTTGTTATGAAAAATTAGCTCAATTGTCATTACAAGTCTTTCGATTCAGCAGTTAAGTCCTGGTGGGCACAAATTCTGACTATGGATGGTTTGTTATCACAAGTCTTCCAACAGATCATAGTCATTACAAGTCCTCCTGCTCAGGCTTACTCAGCACAAGTTCTGATTCAACTACCTCTATTATCAGAACTAGTTATTATCAAATCTTCCTAGCAGATTCGTTCAAATTATTACAAGTTGTTTTGCTCGGAAGATAGCTTTCAGATTAGATCCAATTTAAGGGGTACTTTAAAACACTATCATTTCATGAAAACCCTTGCTTAACCCAGTTACAAGTTTAAAGGGCTAAAGCCTGAAGCTTACATTACAGGGCATTGATGAATTAGAACAATGCAAAAGTTTACTTGACAAAACATACTAAAGAAACAAAGCTACTTCGAAGAAACAGTTAACAAAAGAATTCAAGAATTCACAAAAAGTTCTTTCTCATTAATGACCAAAAGAAGAGATGCATAAAAAAAAACACAAAATACATATAACCAAATCCTACACTATAGCTTCAGAATCAGTTGGGGCAAGCACCTCTACTGGAGGGAGTTTCGGGAGGAGTCATTTCAACACCTTCGCTTGGAACCTCAGCCTCGGTAGGCAGGGCTTCGGCACCTTCAATCCCTGACAGATCAAAGTCCGAGAACTTAGCAAGAAGCTTGGATCGGAAGGTGTCGTACCCATGTTGGATCAGCTCTCCACCCATCTCTTCGACCTCAATCCTCATTTCCACCTCAGGTGTGAGCCTTGGCAGATTTGACTACTTCTTGAAGCTTCTTGATGGAGGCTGATTGGAAGTCATCAAACTTCTTCTGAAGCTCTTCTGACCTCCGAGCATGGGCATCCCTCTCGGACTCCATAATCGCTAAAAAGGTTGACATCTCCTTCAACTTCACCTCAGGTAGCAAAAGTGGCAGACTAAGCTATCCCCAGCTTCAACCTAACTTCGTCTAGCTCAAACTAAAGTGTGTCAACCATTTCCGAATCAAGGTAAGTCTCTAGTAAAGCAGTAAGATTATGCATAGTCTATAAGATACAAAGCAAGTAAGTCAGAACACCTCAAGATACAAAGCAAGCAAGCAAAAAAAAAATAATAAATATATATAGCAAGTTACCTTGATCTGAAGGGACGTCAGCTCGGTTACCATCTTTTTTGGCTTTTGCCCCTTGTACTTCTGAGGGCCCTTGGACCAAAACTCCTTAAGAGCCTTCTTCGCGGCTCTGTAGCCGAAATCATCAGGTGTTTGGGGGGCTTCAGCAGCCGTCTTCCCCTTCCCCCTCTGTTTGCTTGGGGCCATAGGTGTAGGGGGGACCACTGTTATTGGGGAAGGGGCCTCCCTCTCGTCCTCAAGAGGGAGTTCAGTCAAGGAGAACCAGAAAGCAACCTCCTCTTCTTCACTTGAAGGGGCTGCTCAGTAGGAGAAGAGGTCTCCCCCGTTTTCTTCTTCGATTTCTCTAGGACCCACTTAGCCAACAAGGACCTCTTAAGATCCCCTACGCGATTACCAGACTGACGTGCCGCCATCAAATTCTCCTTTATGACAATGACTGTGTGAGCTCGATTGTTGGTCTGAAGGAGCTAACAGTATTGCTCCTAAAGGTTGATTGTAGAAATGGACCTCCTCCAAGCACTTTTATCTATATAGAAAATATGAACACAAAGGTTAAATAAACTGTTCGGAAGTAAAATAGTACAAAAATAAAAGCAGAGTTATGGTAAAAGGAAGGGATCTCACCCTTAATCCAGGTACTACGAGGGAATGTCGAGACCTGGTCTTGGAAGTCCTCAAGCTCCTATCATCCTCTCACAAAGAAGTACCACTTCTTCCAAGTCTTATTGGAAGTTGGTACAGAGGAAAGGGGTCTGAACCCCTTATCAAAAGACATATAGAATAGGCCTTCCGACCTCATATATTTTAGATCCATATTGCTACAGATCAAATCTAGGGTCACCTCGACACCATTTTGGTGCCCTAACACTATAAACCCTAAAAGGTGCCTCCAGCAATTAAGGTTAAGGTCAGCAGGGCAAATATTAAACCATTTGAAGAATTGTATAACTAAGGGAGGCAGAGGAAATCTCAGTCCCATCTCGAACCATGGCAAGATAGACACAAATTTCGCCCTTACAAACATCGTACAGGCGATCTAGAGAGCTCGATACCTTACAGGATCACATTGAAGGGAAATTCAAAGGTTTCACTCAGTTCATCTAACATGCTCTGAGTGATGGCACTCTCTCATTCCTCTCTATGGGAGGGCCTACCAGAGGCCTCCCCAACCCTATTCCTAGGTTCAATAAAGGCATCCATTATCCTAACCTCCGAACTGGAGAGGGACTCGTCCGACCTATTTCCTGCACCACTGGAGGAGTAACTATCTACGGCTTGGATATGAGACGGCGCAGTCGTCTTTGAAGAACTATTTGTGCCGTCACCAGTATCATAAGACGCAGAAGAAGCAAACATTGCCAGAAACAAAAAAAAAAAAAAAAAAAAGGAAAAGAAGGAATTCTTAATAGAAGAGGAGAAGAACGAAAAAGAAAGAAAGACTAGCCGAACCTAGGATGACCAAAGAAGGGAGCTTTGGACGACGAACACTCTTCAAGCTTCACTGGTCGCTCTAATTCAACAATGATAGTTTCTCTTTCTCTTTCGAAGACAATGAAATGGTGAGGGAAAGGGCGTACTAAGCTCCTCTCCTTCTTTATATATGTTTTCAGAAATTGGGGCCCACAAAGCCGAACCGTCATGACGGTTGCAGGCAATGATGGCTTCGAAAGGCCAAGCGTTGGCTGTGCAATAAATGATGCACCAACAGTCGTCTTGGAAAACAAAAAAATAAAACGCGTGACTTTTCGGGAGCTCATAGCCCTAGTTACGCGTTGAGCTCAAACTAAGACTCAGGGGGGGGAGTAGTTGATATACCACAAAGTGATAAATCAGTCTCCATGTGACACGTGTAACTATAGAACAACCAAAGCTCAGCTATTTAGAGCAGGCTTAAATACTTAGCCTCTAGTGTCACACCCCGAATTTCCACAAACCCAATGAGTGAGTGAAATAAACAAAAAGGAATAATAAAGGACAATTACATGCATTTCCAAACACTAACCCAATCCCTGTTCTGATACTAATCCATTGGGCCTCGCCCGTTGTTTCATAACATACAGATAAACATGTATAGTTTAGGGCTTATGCCCTTGTACAACATCAAAATATGCCCCAAGGGCCAAAACACTCCAAGTTCTTTCTTCTATTAAGACATCACCGAGTCTCATGTAATCGGGGCGTCATCTGTAATATGGTATCCCACGAATGGGTCAGCTCAACTGCTGGTATAATATAATGCTAATGCAAGAAACAAAATTAAGGCGTGGCATGTGCAAGTGTACATTTATATCTAAATGTCATCCAATATCATCTATGCAGTACATGAACAGTATGCATGACGCACCCATGCAAACTCCATGCCACACTCATGTCTCGTTTTACGGTCCTTTCCTCGTTGGCCGTACAAGTACCACAGTATGTCTCGCCTCACAATCCGGACCCCGTTGGCATGCAAGTACCAATGGCCGATTTTGGATTTTTCACCATAGGATCTACACCCTCAAAATACACAGCACCACGTGCTAACCCACACCATGTTCCAAGGAATCACACTATGCCAATATGCTCTAATTCCCCCATGCCATAATGTAATCTTAACAAAGCATCTTATCTACACATGAAGCATGCTTTAGACAATGTATTACACAAAAACATTCCAATCACAAAATCCCTTCATCAAGGGTACATACCATACATAGTCCATTTAAACACATGATTTAAGTTACATATTTCATAATCTTGACAATTTTTGAAGAATATAATTCACACATTGTGCTAGCACATGGAATATACACATAGTCATGATCCACATCCATCACTTAACCAAATTTTCAAAAGATAACGAGAAACACATAAGCACATGAGCAATCAAACAAATATGTGAATTATCAAGTCAACATGGCAATTACTCCTAAACTTAATCATATTTCTTACTTAGCAAAATGTCATACCTGATGGGTTGGTCTCAACCCTAAGAAATCATGCTCGCAATGTAACTGAACTAACAGCGAGAATGTGGAAGGTCAGACCGCCTTCTCCTTGCCTTTCGGTGTCCTTAAAATCATGAAATATAACTCAGTTTATGGCTACTTGAATTATGCTATTCATCAAATTTTATGCTTTTATTTTATGAGTTTCTATTTTACTAAAATAAACTCTACCATTGGGTCCAAAACGTCGAATAAAGTCGGTTTAGGCTTTCGTAGAATTCAATTTGGATATGCCAAGGCCAAAAAGGGAAAAACGGTCGTTCTTACTTCTTGAGACCTCTTTTTGCAAATCGGACTTCATGGTTGTGTCTGAAATGCTTGAAATAATAAAAATTCACTATTTGTTTACTTTAATCAGGAGTTCGTTCGATTGCTTTTCGACTTAGGAGCATTTTGATAATTTTTAGTGTTCTCACGGGTCTTTTATTTTTCAGGACCTCATCTCATAACACGGACCTCACCGTTGGATTCAGAATGGTCGAGATAGTCAAAATACACTAATGACTTGTCCAACTTGGACTCCGAGTCATTTCGCGATATTTAATTTAATTAAACTAATTTAATTAATTAACCATTATTTTATTTACTTGGGGTCAAATTATAATTACCATAAGTTCTGGGTAAATTCTGAATTTCACAATTTCCTATTCCAATTTGGAATAGCCAAACAATGGATTAAATCTAAACTTGGATAAATTATCCTTATTCTCAATTTCAATCCAATTTCTATCTACTATTCTTGTATCCAAACAGCCCCAAATCCATATTTTAAAAATTTTAAAAATCATAAAATAGTTGGATCTAGCCCATGAGTGGCTGGGCGGGTCAACTCGACTTGACCCGTGGCCCAAAACCACAAAAACTCCAACACACACAGCAGCGCAACACGCTGCCAGCCGTGCGGCTGGTTGTCTTCTCCGGTGATGGCAGCCGGTTTCTGGTGACGTTTCGACATCTGACCACTTGGGTCCTCTTCTACTCCTCATGGGCTTTCCATATCTACCCTTGGAATTCAGTTTGGATCACCGAAAGGTGTCGAAAAATGGAGTTGCAGCCAGCTCCGGCGAGCTGTCCCAACTTTCCGGCGAATTGTAATTTTCACTTTTTCATGGCTTTTTAGCCATTGTTTTGAGCCCAAATTTTACTTACAAGTTGCTACACTTATGGACAACAATTTTCAATTCATAAAACAAGCTAAATCGTTCAAAAATCCAATGACCCGAAAATTTCTTTTCAAACTTTAAATTGGTTTTTCTCACTCGTTTCTTAACCAAATGAGCTGCGATTTCTTCCTAAATTTACCATTTTTCATGCTCTTTACAACCATAATATCTAATCTATCATTCATGCTTGTTAAAAATTAAAAACAAAATCGAGTTGCTTACTTGTTTTTTTGAGTTTTTGCTTGCGGTTTCTACCTTCGAGTGCTCTAGCTTCTTCTGCTGGATCCTCTAATGTTCTCAACTTCTCACGTTTTCCTTTGCTTCCTTTTTGTTTTCTTTCTAACTCAAACATACACGCATACATGTACATCATCACCACACTGCCCCTCTTTCTTTTCTGATTTCTCTCCCTCTCTCTCTATGGCTAGGCCTGCACACACTCAACCCCTACACCCCTTTCTGACTTCTCTATCTTGCCCCATGTAGAAATGCAGCTTTGCATTTAATGCATTGCTTGCATTTCTAGGGTTTTCCATATTTATATATATATATATATATATATATTATATCACACACACAGAGCAGTATACTACCGCACACACACACACGGCCCCCCCTTTTTGCACACACAGTTGTTGTGCACTTGTGTATATGTTTATATACATATATATATATATATATTTAATTGCATGTATATATATAGATATATATATATAACTAATAATATTGTATACACATACATGTATACATACACAACACACCATTTATACACATCCCATACACACATACATTTATTTAAATAAAGAAAAATTTCATTCCAAAAAAAAAAAAAAAAATTCAAATCTCTACATCCAGAGCTCATAAATCGAAAGCACATGCTCACCTCAAGTTCGGAAGGCGTTGCACAATGTTCCTAACGAGGATTCTGAGCTCATTACTGCCTTGAACATCCTACCGAGCTAAGGATAAGGAAACAAAATTCAACAAGGAAACTACCATTTTCGGATATCTCTCAAAGTGCAGTGTCCAATTTGGTAACTGTCATTCTCTAATGATCAAATCCCTACTTTTATGACTCCAAATCCTAATCAACTTAGGAGATTCACAACCTATAAATAAAACCCTAAGGTACGCTGTTACATTCATACTCATTCACTTGTTTACAATTACAGTCTTTCAATTCAGTTTTATTGACTTAAGCATCAAAGCGGCTACCGCTAGAGCCAACCCGATGGCCCTTTGATCCTTTTCTTTGAGTGTTCCTCAGGCAACAGAGTTTGGAGCCCCTACCGACTAAAAAGTGCAGCATCAATATATATATATATATATATATATTTATAACACAAAACCCTAAACCTGGGTCTACGTCTGTCATTCCCTAATTTTCATTTATGTATAATGTTTTTAATTGTGAAAAAATATTTGTTTAAATGTTTACTAATTCTTTTTATCTCTATTAACTAAAGATTAAATATATTACATTTGTGATTAATATATGATTATAAATATATTACTGGATTTTTTTATTTCTTAGTTTATTATGTGATTAATAAATAATTATAAATATATTACTTGAAATTTTGAATTTATACAAAATATTTATAAGTTATTATTATGTGATTAATTATTGGGTGATATCTTAAAATAGTTTTAATTTCAATATTTATGAAGTTCATGAAAGTATATTTTGTGTTTGAATAAATTAATAGATGGATAGTAGTATTCTTACCGCTTCCGATATGAGCAAAAGAATACGAGGAAATGTAAAGCCTAAGGCAGTTTGGGATCACTCATCAAAAGAAATATTCATCCAACTTTATGTTTTTGAAAAATTGGCTAGGAATATGCCTTCCTTACACTTTAATAAGGTTGGATGGCAAAGCATATGGAAGAAGTTTTGTAATCTTACTAGAAAAGATTATGACAAAGTACAGCTTAATAATCACTAGGATCATCTGAAAAATGATGGACAATGTTGAAGGGCCTTATTAGGGAAAGGGACAGGGCTTGGGTGGGATCATAACAAACATACTTGTTGCTGCTTCAGATGAATGGTGAGAGAATAAGATCCATGTTGTTTTTTCAAATTACTTATGCTTATTAGTTAATTATTCAAATTATGCTTTCAATGTTAATATTTGACAAATTTGTACATTCACATGCATTGAAACCCAGAGTATCCAAAGTATAGAGAGAGAGGATTGGAATATGCAGAGAATCTGGACTTTTTATTTGCAGATATTGCAGCTACTAGGGCGCATGCTTGAGCTCCGTCTTCTAGAGTGATGCCACCTATATCGGGACATTCTTATCTTACTTCTAGTGGAAGATGACGATGTTTACTATCCAAACCATGACAACATCCCTATTGATGAACATGAGGATGATAACCGTATTGTTGATGATCCAATGGTTGGTGGAGATCCATCTCCACATCAGGGTAGCATAAGGAAAGCTACACATTCGAAGAGGAAGAGGTCATCTGCAGCAAGGATGGAGCATCAGTTGGACGGTTGGACTGTCTGGTTGGGGCAGTCGAGAGCAATGCTACATCATCTATGGCTCAACATTTGGGTAGGTGCTCTACCAAGGATGCATGATTGTGCTACGTGAGCTCCTTGATGTGGATACCTATGACAAGTTATTTATGTTAAGATCCCATTTGTTCATCAATGCAAAGAATAGAGAAATGTTCCGACTAGTACTTGTTGAATTTCGGTGCAAAAAATCTCTCAATACTCATTCATTATTTACAGAGGTATCGTATACATTTATAGAGAGATTTGCTCTGTTATTTTGGGGCTATACAGATTTTCAGGGCTAGTATCATGGCTTGACAGTTTATGGCTTATTCCTGAAATCTCTCTGATTTGGTTACTTCCTATGATCTCTCTGATTTGTCTCTTAATTGACAACTCATGCCAACACTCCCCCTCAAGTGGAAGCATCCAAATCTTCAATGCGCAACTTGTCCAGTGAGTTGTAAAACTCTTTGCTTGATACAGCCTTTGTAAGAATATCCGCCAGTTGATCTTCGGACTTCACAAATGGAAACCGAATTATTTTAGCTTCAAGATTTTCTTTAATAAAATGCCTGTCAATTTCCACGTGTTTAGTGCGATCATGCTGAATGGGATTGTGAGCAATAGCAACAGCTGCCTTGTTATCGCAAAAAAGGTCCATCTTGGAGGTAGGTGCAAAGCCAATTTCTGTTAGAAGTCTTCTTAGCCATAGAAGTTCACAAAGGCCCTTAGCCATTCCATGGAACTCTGCTTCAGCACTTGATAGTGCCACCACCTTTTGCTTCTTACTCCTCCTATGTAACAAGATTCCCCCCGACAAACATGAAGTAGCCTGAGGTGGATCTTCTGTCTGTGGTGTTCCCTGCCCAAACTGCGTCTGTATAGCCATTGACTCTGAGATGGCTATTCTTTGTGAACATTAGTCCTTTTCCCAGGGAGGATTTTAAGTATCGCAAAATCCGAATCACTGCTTCCATATGATCCTTACTCGGTTGGTGCATAAATTGACTTACTACACTCACTGCATAAGCAATATCAGGGCAGGTATGCGAGAGGTAAATCAGTTTCCCAACTAACCTCTGGTATCTTCCTTTGTCTGTAGGTATTTGACTCAGATGTTCTCCGAAGCCTGTGATTCTAGACAATTGGAGTGTCTACTGGCTTACAATCCAGCATTCCAACATCATAAAGTAAGTCTAGTATATATTTTTGCTGGGATAAAAATATACCTTTTTTTGATCTAGCAACTTCTATTCCCATGAAATATTTGAGTCCTCCCAGATTTTTCATCTCAAACTCGATTGCCAATTGTTTTTGAAGCTTATCAATTTCCTCTGTATCATCTCTTGTAATGATCATGTCATCAACATATACAATTAAAACTATCACCTCGCCCCCGTTGATGCTTCAAAAATAATGTATGATCTAAATTGCTTTGGCAAGAAGCCATATTTCTTCATTGCTTTACTGAATCGTCCAAACCATGCTCGAGGTGATTGTTTCAATCCATATAATGTGCTGCTGCAACTTGCACACTACTTCAGTTTTTTAAGATGTCGTGTAGCCTTGGAGGAGTGTCCATGTAGACTTCCTCTTCAAGGTCGCCATGAAGAAAGGCATTCTTTACATCCAACTGATGTAATGGCCAATCAAGGTTGGCTTGCGAGTGATAGCAAAACCCTGACTGTATTTAGCTTAGCTACCGATGAAAAAGTTTCTTGGTAATCTACACCATATGTCTGGGTGTATCCCTTTGCAACTAGCCTCACCTTGTATCGTTCTATAGATCCATCTGCCTTGTGTTTAACTGAGAAGACCCACCTGCACCCAACTGTCTTCTTCCCTTGGGGTAGTGGGACCAAGGCCCATGTTTGATTCTTTAGTAGTGCCCCCATCTCTTCCTCTATTGCTCTTCTCCTACTTAGGATTCATTATTGCCTTCCTGTACTGTAGTAGGAATACTGACATGCAGAGAGCTCTTATGAAAAAGTCTTGAGCGGCTCAGGCAATTTCCCAGTGGAAACATAGTTGGCAATCGGATACCTCGACCTTCTTTCCTCAATGTCTGGGGAGTATCTGATTGGTGGCTTGCCTTGGTTATGCCTGAAAGGTAAGTTATACCCAGCATCTATAAGCATTGATAATTGATGGTGTGCCAATATTACTTACCTCAGGAATATTCTCAGGAGATGCGCTTGCAAGTACTGAGAGGCGGGGGGATTCTGATTCTTTTCCTGATGGTAGAGGCTCAGCTGCTCGAGGTTCTTCTTCGGATAGTATAGGCTCAGTTGCCTGAGGTTCTACTTCTGATGGTGTGTCATTCTGACCTTCAAGCCATTCAAAGGTTAGCCACTTCAACTCTTCATCTAGTGTCTCCCCCTGAAGAGGAGTAGTGGATTGCCGAGGAAGGGTAGAAAGGGGCAGATTCCAAAAAGGTGACATCCATAGTCACATAAGTACGTTGAGTAGTAGGATCATAACAGCGTTAACCTTTTTGGTGTGTAGCATAGCCTAAGAAGAGGCACTGAAGAGCACAGGGGTCAAGTTTGGTACGCTGGTTCTTAGGAAGATGTGCATATGCCACACACCCAAAGATGCGGGGTGGGAGCATGAGGGCAGTAGGTAGAGAGACTGAGGCTGATAGGGATTGTAGTGGGGTTTGGAAATTTAAGGCTTTGGATAGGAAGACGGTTGATCAGGTGGACAGCAGTGGTAACAGCATCGGGCCAATGTCTAGGGGGAACATGTGCACCCAACAGAAGGGCTCGAGTAGTTTCAAGAATATGCCAGTTTTTTCTCTCAGCTACCCCATTTTGTTGTGGTGTTTGGGGACATGAATTTTCATGGATAAGGCCATGGAGTTGAAAATAGGACTGAAACTAGGTGATTAACATATTCTCCTACCATTGTCAGAACGAAGAATCCGAATCTGAGCTGAAAACTGAGTCTGAATCATATCATGAAATGACTGAAAAACCTTAAATACTTCATCCTTATGTTTCAACAAATATAGCCAAGTCATGCGTGTGCAATCATCAACAAATGTCACAAACCAACGTACACCAGAGACAATAGACACGGGGGACGGTCCCCATACATCGGAATGAATTAATGCAAAATGAGTGTCACATTTATTCATGCTTAACGGATAAGGAACTCTATGACTCTTGGCTAAAATACAAGTATCACAATTGAACTCTGAAGTCTCTACATCATAAAATAAATCAGGAAACAAATGCCTTAAATACCCGAATGATGGATGGCCCAAACGGCGATGCCACAACCAAATCTGTCGAGTCTTGGAACTTAGTGAAGAAGACATGTGATGCGCTCTCCCCACACCGAAGTCTTCCATATAGTATAATCCCCCCCTCTTAGTACCACGCCCAATTATCTCCTTGGTGAGAAGATCTTGTATAAGACAAAAATCAGCAAATATAAGTACCACACAATTAAGGTCTGTGGTAATTTGGCTCACAAAGAGTAACTTGTGGGACAATGAGGGAACAAGTAAAGTGTTGGATAATTGAAGAGAGGGTGATAATGTCACTGATCCAGCTCCTGTGACGGGAGAGACTACTCCATTAGCATTTGCAATGCTAGTTCACCGTGGAGGTGAATGGTGAGAGAGATCCGTGGGATCAAAGGTCATATGATCCGTGGCCCCCGAGTCAAGTAACCAATCATCACGGTCAGTATTGCAATGAGAACTAATTAAAGCATGACAGGGATTACCTTGATCCACAGAAGAGGAATTCTGATGAGGAATTAGAGAGAGACATGGTTCGGCTGCTGCTGCAGCAGCCTTGCCTATGCCTGCATTGGTACCAGTATTGTCTTGTTTCTTTCGGGCTTGGAGTTCATGCCACTAGTCCGGATATCCATGCAGCTGGAAGCAATTTTCCCTTGTGTGCCTCATATTGCCGTAATGAGTACACTTTAATCTGTCAGATGGTGATCGAGCTTTAGAGCCAGATTTTCCAGCCTATTGTGAGTTCGATCCAGGGATCCCAAGCTTAAGGCCTCTCGAAGCAAGCACTGCTCCGGGAGGGGGTTCATGATCACCTGCGTTCATCACCACCTGACGAAGGGCCTCTCTACGGACATGAGCATAAGCTTGCTCTATGGTAGGGAATGGATGTAACTGCAGCACGTCACTACGGATGTTGTCCAGCTTGTCGTCAAGCCCATCCAAAAAAACGTAGACTCGATCTTCTTGAAGAAGATTATTATACCTTTGAATGTCAGCAGGGCACTCCATTGGATTTGGACTGTCGAAAATCAATTTCACACCAAAGACCTTGCAAGTCAGTGTAGTATTTTTCCAGGGATCCACCTCCTTGACGAAGACGTGAAACACGGCGCCGGAGATCATAAACCTGGGATGTATCACCACCATCAAAAAAAGTGGTAGCAGCAGAGTCCCATACCTGTTTGGCTGTGGGAAACCGAATAAAGTTTCCAATCAACGTCGGGTCCATGGAGTTGAGAAGCCATCCTTTGACAATAGCGTTGTCAGTGCACCATTTGCGGAAGGACGGATCGGTAGGAGATGGCGAGGTCAGTTCGCCATTGATGTAGCCCAATTTATCTTTTCTTGAGATGTACATCTCGACAACTTGGGACCACAAGCCATAGTTGGAACCATCCAACTTAATGCCAATCGGTAGAGCTGCAGGTTCAGAGGTCACGGTTGGGGCCTGGGCTTTGGACAGAGCTTCAGCCATCTTGGAGGTGAGAAATTCAGAGAGAATCCGGTCGGTGGAGGATTCCTCTGTCTGAATTGGTGTTTCAGGGGCTGCCATAGGTAGATAAGAGGATAAACCCAAGGGCTGGACGTGAAGGGCGTGAACAAGGGACCAGATTGTAAGATGCTCTGATACCATGTTGAATTTCGGTGCAAAAAATTTCTCAATACTCATTCATTATTTACATATGTATCGTATACATTTATAGAGAGATTTGCTCTGTTATTTTGGGGCTATACAGATTTTCAGGGCTAGTATCATGGCTTGACAGTTTATGGCTTATTCCTGAAATCTCTCTGATTTGGTTACTTCCTATGATCTCTCTGATTTGTCTCTTAATTGACAACTCATGCCAACAGTACTTGCTACTAATCAGGAAGCATCTAACATGGTTGCACCAGGAGCTTGTAATCTACCGCGGATCTTAGCCATAGACATTTTGGTTATTTGTGCTTTTGATATATCCATCAATTTCTTATGATGAATATTATTTTAGTTATTGCAGATATGTGGTAGTTTTGTATATGTGATCGTTTTGTATTATTTAAGTAAAACTACGGATATGTGGTGTGGAGTCTAGACATATTTGGGTTTCTTTTATTTTGTAATGTTTCTAATGACGTTAGGACACAGTGCAAGTAACTGAATGTTGCAAGAGAGATTTCAACATTTGGGTGAAACTATTAGCATACATTTTCATGAGATGCTTCAATCATGTGTTAGATATTCTTTGGATATTATAAAACCACAAGGTGCACATGCTCCTTTCACGAATACTTGAAAAGTATGGGTGAATTTTGGCCTCATTTTTGGAATTGTATTGGAGGAATTGATGGGACACATGTTAAAGTCAACCTCCCTATGGATAAAGTAATTATTTACATGGGAGAAAAAATTACCCAACTCAAAACATTACGGTTGCATGTGGTTGGGAGATGTGATTCATATTTGCTTGGCCAAACTGGAAAAGTAGTGTGCATGACAGTCGGATATTCTCTGAAGCTATTCGATCGTCTGAGTTGAATTTCCACATCCCGTAGGAGGCTAATAACATATTTATACGCGCGTGCACTCACACACACACACATACATATATATATATATATATATATAATATTCTAAAATGATGTTAATTGATTGTTTTTAATTTTTGTAGATTAGTTTTACTTAGTTGAGGCAGGTTATAACAACCTTAAGAGTTATTTGTGCCCTTACAAAGATGAGAGGTACCACTTTCCTAATTTTAGATGTGGCTCACAACCGAGAAATGTGTAAGAGATTTTCAATCAAACACATTTATTCTTGCGATTAGTCATCGATCGAACATTTGGGATATGGAAGGCAAGATGGTGGTTATTAGCTAATATGCTGCAATATGACTTTAAGACTCAGGTTCAACATATATTTGCATCAATGACCATTCACAATTTTATCCGTAGAAAGGCAATATTTGACTAACACTTTCAGGAATATAACATGAACTCTAAATTGGTATCAACTAATGATGGAGATGCAGGGAACAGAAGAACTTACCATGGTGCAATTTGATGATCATTTTATGAATGCTTTTCTTGATAATCTTACAATTAGAATTGCATCAAGCTACTAATGAGCATCAGTTGAAAGTGAAATGCATTATTTGTTGGAATTTGTTACCATTATATATATATATATATATATATGTGTGTGTGTGTGTGTAAGGATGTTCAAGGCATGCCAATTTTTCAAACAATGTATTATTTTGTTACCATTAGCATTTTTAGGGATTTGTTTTCATTATATCAAGTACTTATGTAGGAATTATTCGACATATGTATTAGTTTAATCGAAGTATATATTAATTTGTTACTATTAGTGCATGTTCCTATCACTTTGTTGTTATTGATTACTAACTATATAATTTATTTTATATTTATTAGTTATAATATTAGTTACACACACATTGATATAATTAAGATTGATATAATTATATATATATATATATATATATATTTAATGCTATTCATTTAAAATAAAAAATATATTATTTATTATGTAATCTATAAATATATGACATTTCTACACTTTTGTATTTATTTTATAACTTTTTATTTATATTATATTAATATTAAAATTATACAGTATACAATAAATATAATTATGAGATTTGTACAATTATTTTAAAATATATACCATTTATATTATATAATTATTTAAAATATATTATATAATTTAAATATAAATATATGTTAGTTATACATTAATTATTTAATTACTTAATGCTATTATATTATATAAAATTAATTACACTTATCTTTTATGTTGTTTAACAATTACAAATATATTTCATATCTGCTTTAACAGAATTAATTAATTTATTAATCTATCCTTTTATTTTAATAATATTTTTTAATTCAAAAATCAACAAAATCCATTTCCTCTTTTATTTCTCTCACATACATCACAGTTTTAGCCCTCACTCTCTCTGTCTGTCTGACACAACCCGTCCGTCTCACTTCTCTCTCTCTCTCTCAATTTCTCTACCCGGAGCCACCATCGGCGAAAATCGTCGTTGTCGCCACCAGTAACTGGGCATGACCCATCATTGACACTCTACTATTGGCAGTCCCTACTCCCTATACATCTCAGCTACATCACAAACCCCCACCGCCAGAGGCGTCACCACCACCGACGCCATAGCCTCATCCAACCGCAGCTCCACGTCGGCACCGCCTGTGGTTGGCAGAGAGAATCATGGGTCAGACTCCTTCGCATCTCGTCGATGTCTGGAGGCGGTGATGACTGCTGATGTCTTGAGGCGGTGGTGACCCTTCATGCGTCATTGATGGAAGCATCCACACCCCCCCTCCCCCACTCTCTCTCGCTCTCTGTAAATTTCTCATTTGTAACTCTTTAAATTTCTCCCCATTTCTGTAAATAGTCTCTCTTTGTCTAACATCCACCCCTCTAGAAGGCATCAACAGATCTTGGTGTGGTTGCGGATGTGATAGTTGATGGGTTTGGTGGTGATTTATTGATGGATTTTTTATGTATAGGTTGTGTATTTTTTTCGTAGCTAACCCATCTATACTATTTAGGGTATTGCTCACTAGATGCACGATTTGGTATGGGGAAATTAGCATCATGTACACGTATACATCCTACTTTGTAACGCAATATCAAAGGATATGCCCAGAACGAGCTCTACAAAGAGGTTCTTGTTTTGTTCAATCACATGAAGAGCATGGACTGTAAGATGATCCAATTGCTTCACTTTCTCTATGGTTTTGAAGCTACCTTTTCAACTGCCAAAGTGGTCATGGCGTGCTCACTTTCCTCGGACTATTACTTCCCCAGTGAGTTGCGTTGAGTTTGTGTTTATTTCACAAAAACACATATATGTACATATATGATATATGTACTAATGTTATTGGGATTTCCATATTTTGGTTGAGTTTGGTTGTCTAGTGTGCGTTGTTATTTTTTTTGTGTGTTTCAAATCTAGACATAATTCTTTCCACTTTGCTTTGTAAGATTTTCATACAACAGTCATTGTGATTTTTACACAAGAACTTTTAGGAGAGAAGCTATTTTTATTGAGAAATACTAATTTTAATAGAGAAATTTTTAAAAAGAAATTAATTTTTTGAGAGAGAGATAGCATTTTCACAGAGAAGCTATTAATCTTGTAAATTTTGAGTATTTGATATAGCATGTACCCTGTTTTTTCAATATATCTCTTAGGAATGGTCTGGGAGTAAAGTAGTCTTTTAACATCAAAGGTAATTTGGGCATTTAAAAAAAAAATTTGGCTTACCGCAGTAATTCCCATCCCTATTACTAACAGTAGGAATTGCTTGTAATGTAAACATTTTGTCAAACTAAGCATAAGTCAATTATCCAGTTTTAATTAGATCCTCCCAACTCTTTTCATCTCATTATGTTTGAGTCTTCCTCCAATCAAATAGGCAAAAATTATCAACAAATTTTTATTTGGCTGATGCAGAATAAATCACCTTTGAATTTCGGTGCATTCCAAGGCGCGGATTGACAATGATTCAAACGCGACCCAAAAATTGAAAAAAAAAAATTAACCCATTTTTTCGTATTTTTAAATTTCTTAATTGTACTCAAATTAATATTAATAATTACTTATTACACCAAGAACGAAAAACAATTAATTGTTAAAAAGACTTGGTATCTTATTAGAATTAGTAATATTCTTAGTGTATAAATATGATGCAAAACAATTCTTGTTCTTTAAATTATAAATTGAAAGTTTCTTTTTGGCTGAAAAATCCCTTGTACTAGTATAACTATGATAATCTACACTCATTTTATTTTTGTTCTCCTATCAGATTGAGTGAGTGGCTGAGAAAACCAAACAGTCATTGACAACAAGGCCCTTTTATTGCTTGCCTATTCATTTCTCACATTAGTTGTACTCTCACATCTCCTCTTTCTCATACAGAATAGCAGAATATATACAACCCATAATGAGGAGATACAGGATGAGATTATGAGAAAGCCTTTATACAATAGAAACATCCTTCGAGTTGTTGGACAGGAATAATCTTTATTCAGACCTGGACTCCTATCCTTTGAGCAACCTGCATCAATAAAGGCAATGCATCAGGATAAGAAAGCCCTTATAAAATAGAAACATCCTTCCAACTTGTTGGACAGGAATAATCTTTATTCAGACCTGGACTCCTATCCTCTGACCAACATGCCTCAATAAAGGCAATGAATCCATCATTGATATTGAACCTCTAACATGCATCATAAAGTTTGTCATACAGAAATAAATAAATAAAATGCTATGCATAATAATTTTTCTCACCATATTTGTTAAAGATACATTAAGGCAGTAGGATCTATTATAATCAATGCATGCGGGTTTCATAATCTTATGTTTAGGAGTGAGAAAATTCCCTATGTTTAACACTACTCAATCAAAGAACTTGTATCCCTTGTTAGACAACTAAGTAAACTTGAAATTTGAAACTAAACAGAGTTTGATAAACTCAGACAAATTCAAAATTAACTAGCATTCTAAGTTAAGGTATGAGTCAGACATGATTTTTAACGTGACAGAAATGAATTCAAGCAAACAAAAAACCAAAAAGAATCTCAATGCTCCACCATGCCCTTTGCAAAAAGTAGGCTATAGTGGAAATCACTATCAAATATTGGACCTCTCCACAAATAGGCCCATGGAAACACTAGCAGTTTCAGAATAAGTTCATTATGCTTAGATTGCCACGACTCTTTTCAGTTAGTAATCACATTTGGGACTGTATCTTCCTGACCCAGCTCCTTAAAAAAACTTGTTCATGATGGTAAATCTGCTTCCAATTTGATGAAGTTGCTATGTTTATCAGACATGTATAGCCCAGTATAGGAAACATGGCGTACACCCAGATCCTTCTAGAACTCCTCAATTCAAAGATTATGCACTAAATTTTTACCCCTCAAAAGAGTGAATCTTAGTGCTATATTCAGCACATTAAGCCTTTGCTCATGGCCTCCACATACAACACAATTACAAAATGAATTCTCACTTACTCCTGAGTGACTCTGTAAGTTCAGTTGTTACAAAACTTATTATTTAAATATCTTGCCATGTCCCCCAATCACAAAAAACAAAAAACCATGTCAAGTTTTGACAAATAGTATCCATATACCAATGCAACATAAGCAAATATACATACACTATACATTGATACTGGAGTAAGCCATTAGAAATCTTCATAGCAGCAAATATAAGCCACTGTTTATAAACCCCCACAAGTAACAAAGCATAAGAATGCAGATCATGGAGTTCAATTGCTAAAAAGAGATCTGTGAAATTTTTTTATACCTCCTCGAAGGACTGAACATCACTTCCCCAAAGCCAAGCATCACAACCTGCATCTCTGGCGCCCCATATATCGTTCCTCCGATCATCCCCTACATGAATGGCATCCTCAGGTTTTACCCCCAATAACTCGCAAGCTTTTAGAAATATTGTGGGATTTGGCTTCTCTGCTGCAACCTGTTTGAAAGGGAGATAAAAAAAAAAAAAAAAAAAAAAATAGAGATATTCAGCTATCGAAGATGTGAAAGACAAACAGAAAAAGAAAAAAAAATGGAAACTATTTCTTACTTCAGCTGAAACTGCCACAGCATCGAACCACTGATCACAATTCAGAGCCCGTAAAAGAGGTCGCAATCGTGTATCGAAGTTTGACACAATAGCCAATTTTACACCTGCTTTTCTTAGAGCCTTGAATACTTTCTCAGCATCCGGATCACAGAGGTGCCAAGCCTTTACATAGAAAGAAATGATAGAAAAATACAAGTTGGGTCAAAATATTTTCAACAGCTGAATATTTCCATACCAAGATCAAAGCAGTTTTTGCTTTCAATAGTAAGAAAATTACTTTGAAAATGCTAACCAACAGTTGTATAATTACTTTGAAAATTACTTCCTTAAATTAAACCAACCTTTTCAGTAGTATAATAGTTGTACAGCTCCTCAAAGTACTGAGAATCTGAACACCCAGTGGAAGAACTGACTATATATTGCCAGAATGGTCTCCCATCATTAACATACCTGCAATTAGTTAAACTAATCTTCAGAGAATGGCTATATTGCCAATTAGTAAGAAAAGAAACTCCTGCCTGACAAAATAAATAAATAAGGAATAAAAAATTTCAATTGTTCAAGTTATTAAACATGAACACAAACTTAGATGACCTATAAGTTAGATCACTAAAAGCCCAGAAAATTAAGAAGATACACAAACTGAGATGTCCTATAGTTCAGATCATTAAAAGCCCAGAAAAATTACAGTGAGACATAAAGACAACTTTAGAAATTGTGTTGGCAAAGACTTAAAATAAGGCAAAACACTTCTAACTTAAAGGCACATTTTGAATTAAAAACCCATGAAGATAATTATTAATTCTTAAATAAGACAAAGCAATTAAAATCTTTGAAAAAGAGCTCAAATTAACTCCAGCTAATAAATTAAATTATAATCCGAACAATTCTCAAAATTGTGAATATTTTTCATAAGTCAAAACGGAAAGATTGTGCTAAGCATTACATTTAAGATCTACATGGTTATGCTTAATTAGGATGGGCTTAATGACTTCGGTGCTACATACCCAATAAATGGGAGGCAATTTTATATCCACATGACATAATTAAGAAGGCAAAAATCTTTCTATATGAACAATTAAAGTTGATACAAGTACTTTTAGCCTTGCTTCTGATATCACAAAGCAACAAATCAAAAACAACATGGGTCATCAAAAATCATAGTTATTTTCTATATCACCGCAAACTCATAACCCAGATATGGATACTGAATTAAATTGAGACAGAAACAAAAATGCAAAGTTATGCTTAAAAAAATGTTACCAAAAATATTATGCTTCAAAAGGCTAAGAATAAAGTCACCTGAGTCGAGATCTACCCCAAGGCTGCTCATAAGCCCTTCTATATCTGTTCAATATCTCAGCTTCAGAGTACTCCACTCCATATTTCTCACCAATCTGTCTGTAAATCTACAACACAAAATACACAAAGAAAATGAAATATCACTGAACCGGGTACAACAACAAAACAACACCAAGAACTTGAAGAGAGAGAGCGCGCGAAACAGCAAGAAATGCATGAGAGATAAAATGGATTTTGAGTATAGTTGAGATAGCGAAAATCTGCAGAACAATACACCAACAATTGTAGAGAGAGAGAGAAGCAAAACCAACCTGAGCCATGGGCTGAGAGGGAACAACAAGAGTGCCAACAGCATCAACTAAGAGAGCCTTGTGAGTCATGCCACCATACAAAGCTCTCCTATAATCTTCATAATCTTTCAGTCCCCACAGTCTGGAACCAAAGACCTCCGAGTCGAGAGGAGCCACCGCCGAAGCAGATGACGAGAATGACCCGGAACCTCCAAGTGGACGGACCCGAATATCAGGTGTGACGCCATTGGAGCAAGACCCATAAATGAAACTCGGGGTTTTGTGGGTTAGACTGCTCAGAACTCTAGTGATCTTGGCCCTTGAAGACATTAGAGCCATCCTTGAGCTTCATTTGCTGCTCGCAGAGCCAAGTTTTAATGTGGAATACCCTCTCCTCCTCTCTCTAATACGACCTTTCTCTCTTCTTCCTTTGGATTTTTCTCCTCAGCTGAATGTAAGCTTTCGGCACTAGGAGAGTGACCGCCAAAATAAAGAAGAAACCCCAAAGAGGAGAGAGTAATATTGAAATGCCCCGCCAAATCTAATTTATTACGAGCAATACCCCATCGGGGAAGCATTTTGACTAAATCATAATTGGTGATTTATTTGGCTTTAGAAAAATATGAAATTTAAAAAATCAAATTGTTTGGATAAATGAAGTGTTTAAAATTAATTTGAATATAGATTTCAAAAGATATGGTGAAAATTTAGTTATGGGATTTTAAATTATCCTAATGAAATATGTTTCTTATACTAGCACACAAAACAACAAAAAAATAAATAGTGTTGTAAAATTACTAAACTAAGACATAATTAATAATTATATTACTTAATAATTAATATTTTTTAAAAAATTTCTTTATAATATTAATTATTAGAGACATAAAATAGTCATACATTTACTTATATATATATATATATATATATTCTATTTACAATATATTTTGGTTATTATATTTGTAAATTTTATTTAAATTAGAGTTAAATATATTATAAGTAAGAAAAATTATGATACGAGTAAATGTAGAAACATAACTTTTTTTATTTTAGAATAATATTATGAATTTTTATATGCCCTAAGTTGAACATTATATGTCTTTTTTTATGAAATATTAAAATGGTGTTAAAAAGTTGAATATGAGGTATCTTTTTGTCTCTAAATTCATATACATATATGAAATAATTTTTTATTAATAAAAATATAAGAAGATTTATAATTAATAATTCTAATAATTAATAAATTTTTCATCTTCCAAATATATTAATTATAAGAGAGTTGACTATACCTATATATATATATATATATAGGTATATACTGTGATTTCAACTCATCTAAAAATTTAAAATTATTCTAAAATTACTTTTAGAATGAAATATAAAAAATGATTCAAGACTTATTAGATTAGAAGGTATTTTTTTTTTCTTTTTTTTGTTACAATTATGAAAAGAGAAATCGAACTCACACTAATTATATAAAAAATGAATATTCAAACTACTCGAATAAGACATCAGTCCTAATTTAAATGTCTTTAATTTTATTTAAAATTTGGCATTACATAAAATACCACATTTAAATGAAAATAGAGTAACACTTGTGCATTTGTTTAAGTGAATCATCTCTTCTTGTTTAATTAAAAGTGATGCCCAACACATCAAATGTATCATATTATATGGTAAATAATCTCTATTATTTAACTAGAAGGTTGAAGAAGAATATTTGTGATTTTCAATATAATCAAATTATTCTACCAGACTTATTCTGAAAATTTGTATTCATATGGATTTTCTCATAATTTTTTTATGTGTGTCCAATTTCTTAAGAATTGTTTTTGGAATATAATTTCTTTTTTGTAAACAAATATATAATTTCCTAAAATTAGCTATATCACTTTCATCCTTTGTTAATTATATTTTTATTTTTAGTTAAAGCCCACCCCTCTAGCGTGGGATATAACTGAACTTAAGGGTGTCAATTCGTATTATCGTATCGTATTTGAGTCGTGTCAAGATATACATATTTGAAAATATGTGTGAACCCAAACCCGACACTATTAACTAATCGTATCAAGTTTCAAAATCCAAATCCAACTCATTTATTAAACAGGTTACACGTGTCGACACCTTAACCCTTTTATTTTAATTTTTTTATTTTTTAAATAAAAAAATTATCCAATTTTTTAATATGTATAAATAATTTTCAAGTTTAGTAACTTTGGATATGGGTCAAATCAAAGTAAAAACCTCTTTTATAAATAAAAAATCTCAAAAACCTTGATAAATATTTGATGTAAGATGAATTACCTTAACTCATAATATAGTTTATAATTAAACGTGTTAAACGGGTTAACACTAGTAAAACCTAAACACGCCCTGTTTATTAATCGTGTTATACGTGTCAATCCATTTATGACCCAAACTCATTTATGTTAAACCCAAATCCGTTAATTTCGTGTTCTGTTAACTTCGTGTCATGTTATCGTATCGTATTAAAAATTGACACCCCTAACTTAACTGGGATTAGATGACTACAAATCTACAATCCCTTTAAAATTTAAAAATAAATTATTTATATTATTATTTTTTATTTATTTTTAAATTTATATTATTATTTAAAAAAAAATTAAGAGTTGCCTCCTATTCCCAATTTATTTATTTTTTTTTCAGATTTGGACAGAAAGCCCCTTTTACATTATTTTTTTTCCATAGTCTGCTGGATACCCCTCATCCAAGTCCAAATTTATTTTATGGTGAAAGGCAATTATTTTATTATGAATTATTAAATAAGTACCAGCCTGACAGGTCACGTTTGTTGGTAATAAAATTGGAATTTTTGTCCATTTTGTTAATTCGGACGACTATCCGTGAGTTGAGAATGAAGCAAACGGAAGTATTGACGCGGCAGATTAACAAGGTTGTTAGAATCCGCGTCAGCAAATACTTTCCTCATCATCACAATTGTCCACGCCATGTCCTCATCAACCAGTCCCTCTCTCCCTCTCCCACTCTTGGCCCCTTATGCTTATCGCTTCAGCCAAAAGCCAACTATGGCCTGTTGATTGAGTGTATATAACATATAATTATTCAAAGGTAACTCTCTAGTAATTAATAATTATTAATTTTACAATGAGTAATTAATAAATACTAAAATTTTAAAGTTTATTTTGTATCATTATTAAACCTACACATGTATACGTATATATATAATTTTTTCTACTAATATAAAAACAAATTCTGAGTTTTTTACAACTTAAATTTAATATAATACATTTTCAATAAATTCTTTTATTAAAGAAAAACTTTAATAATTAATAAATTTAAATATTTTAAAATTATTAATTATGATATAATTAAATAATATATATACATATATTATTGAGTTTTGGATATTTTTATTTTCTATTACTAAACCACAAGGTAAAGGTTTACACAAAATAATTGGAGCAAAAGGCTAAGGAAAGCAATAGGAATATAAGGAAAGTTCAGATACTCTTTACCATAAAATTGTTTTGATATGGAGGTATTTTTGGACCTACTATGAATTAAAATATAATTATATTATTATTTATATCATTATCTATAGGAGCCGGGTAGCCATCCCAATGCCTAGTCTCCATCTCATCCAGCTCTTGCAGTGTCTCCATATGAATATCAAATACGTGCATTTAAATGTTTAAATGTGGTATAAAAAAAAAAATTAGTGTTAACTTTATGAATATTATTTACAAATAATTGCATGAGTTTCGTAATATCTGAGTTTTAAAAAAACAAGTTGAGCTCATAATTATATGTTTTGGACAAATATTAGTGCTAATTAATGAATAATGCTGTTTTGATTTATTTATAATACTAGAAAGAAAATTACATTTATATGGAATTTCTATGCATAGAATGATGTGGCAGTGGTCAGAAAAAAATGATAAAAAGATGCAATTTCACAAAATTATATTATTATTTATTGAAGCCTTCGATTTGCATGAATAAGCAATGATTTTGTTTTTGAAAACAGTTTCAGCTGAGTGAAGATTTATCATTTTACTTAGTATTAATTGTTTTATAAATTCTAAGTAAACAAAAATAATTTGAACAACCTAAAATTAGATTAAATAGCCAACTTTTAGTTAAGATTGAGATTTCAAATAAAAATTATTAGTTAATCTCGGTGGTTATGATGCCTCTTGCTTCCAAGGATTTTCCTTGCATTTTTCTTTTATAAATCAGAGTTTATAATATCTTATTTTTGCATAATTCATAGAATTTAATAAACAATCGATTTAGATCTAGGAACTCTCCTTATAATCAAACATGAAAAAAAGATTATTTATATCAATAAAAATGCTTAAGTATAAATAACTCATTTTTTATCTTAAATAATATTTTATTTGATTATTTATTAAAATTGCTCTAGCTTTAAAAAATGTAAATATATATTCGGAATGAGAATAAGATTTTCTTACTTTTGTTTAAAAGAAAATCTTTTTCGGACCTTAAAAAATACTTTATACAAATACAAGAATAATATTTTAATATTTTATTAAATTATCGTACTTTCCATGTACACATAGAACTGGATATGCTCATCCTAATCCCAATCAAAGGAAGAAGAAGATATGCATCCTTAAATGTCATAAAGGAAATAATAATAATAATAAAAGTTGAACCACATGATTTTTTTGAGGATAGAATTGACTTAGGCCCACAGTTGGAGATTCTATGAGTGTCCGATAAGATACAGGTCAAGCATCTGTAGGACCCACTTCAAACAAATGTATGGTAATCGTGGATTCCGGACTTTTTAAGAACCACAATCACGCAACACGTGGCGGAAAATACAGTGGTGGGGCCCAACATCAGCCCGACATTGATAAGCGGGTACCAGCAAAGCGGGACGTGTCGACCTGATCCTAGCCTTCACTTGATTCTTTTGTCCATTTTGAAACTTCCTTCTCCGAGGGGGCAGGGTCAATCAATTTCGGATCAGCTTCACTCAGAATTCCGGTGGTCCCGTTGTTGGGAGAAATTATTGAATCATCCGTTATTATTGGAGTCTTCGTCTCGCCATTCACAAATTATTGTGTGTAAAATATATTTAAAATAAATTTTTTCAATACAAACTATTCTTGATAATTTTTTTATTTAAAAAATTTTAAATATAAATTTTTAGTACAAAAAAAAGTTAATTATAAATTTTCATCTTAATCTTGTTAAAAAAATTATACTGATTTTTAAAAATAACTTTAAAGTTACATTTTTGAAAATATTAAATAATTTATAAAATAAATCATTCAATTTAAAGAAAAATATAATATTTTTTTATTTATCTAAAAAGCCTAATATAATGGTGGCTCGTGAGTCGTGACTTAGCTAAAGAATCTTTTCCTATGTTGGATGTTTCTATTTGGTTGGAGGATCTCTCGTTATGGTTGGAGCCTCTTCTGAAAAATAAATTTGTTTGTCTCTTGACTTTTTCTTCAATAAAATTTATTTTTTATTGACTAAAAAATTAAAAATAAATAGCTTAGTATACTTAAGCAATTTTATTAATTGGTCAAGATTATGACTCGATCAATTATCCCGATTATTAAATAACTTTTCTTAATGTTGAATTAGTATTGTTGACTAAGATGGTAAGTAGAATACCGAAAGAGAATGATGTTATATATTTTCAATTTAGATTCCTAATTGTATCCTCAATTTAGTGTGTTATTAAGTGATAATATTAAAAATCATATCATATGCAATTTAAAAACATTACATCATACCACGTCACATTAAAAATAAAACTAGAGATATAAAATAGAGATGGATAATATTTTTCTTTGAGAATTTTTACCATAATTCATGTCACTGAGTAGGTCCATGAATCAACCAATTATAAGTAAAAGTCATTTTTACGTTTTTTTTTTTCTAGTGAATATGTTGTATACATTTTATTATGTAATTCTCCTGCTCTAGTGAACCAAGTTGGTGAATTTTTTTTTTAATTTTAATTTTTATTGAGTTTTTCGAAGTTTAAACTCATGTATTTTTAATTTATTTATGCAAGTAGTTATACATTTATTTAGTAAATTATAGAAAATAAAAGGCATGTTTTGTACCTTTCTTACCAGAAGACATACTCTTTTTAACTAAATTTGAAAGTGTTTTCAAGATGTCTTTAAAGGAAGATGTGTCTTAATTAAAACACACTTTTAGAGTTGAATGTGCATTTTAAAATATAATTTTTGTTGCAATAAGTTAGATCTCATATTAATTACAAGAATGCACACTACTTCTTTATTAGACAGGACGGTTGATTAATAATTTTTGTTTTTAGGTCATGTTTGGATGGTGTGATAATAGAATTGGATAAGATAAATGTTATCTTATTTCATGTTTGGTATCTAATATTAGATTTAGAGAAGTTATTATACGATTCCGACTAATCATAGATTGTCATATCAACAAAAGTTACTTTACTGTCTCCTATAAACCCAACATGTTATACACATGGCACTCTATGAATCGATCGAGACCATTGGATTTGATTTGATATTTATATTGCCAGAACCATTTATATCCCACCTAGGTGGAATATGTGTAAGACTCAAAAAATACTCTATACCAAATGTACGATTTAAAATCACTTTGATACCAATTGCAAAAAAACAAGAGAAGAAGCAAAGCAAACAAACTAATATCTTATTGAAGACAACCAAAGTATCACAATAATATTTTATTAGAAAATCAAACAAACTTCCTCGTAGAAATCTCTCTGGCAAAACCTTACGGCCACACAACACTCTCTCGGCTCACTCTCTATTTGGCCACTCAGGCCACAATATTTTTGAAAGCCGCCACTTTTTATTCTTGTGGCTTCCAACTCTATATGACAGAGACCTAAATATATATAATTACACTGACTCAAAGCCTTATACTAATTAACACATCTAATCTCACACAAATTAGGAAACTAACAAAAAAAACTCCAAATATTACTGGGATTCAATAAAACAAATTAGAAAATTTCCTAAAATTTATGAGTTTGGTTTAATTAGCCTACAATGCCTCCCTGAAACCAAGCTAACCAAAGTAGCTCTGTAATGCCTTCACTAGCAATAGTTTTCAAAGCAATTTCATGCCGCTGTTTTGCAACAGCAATCTCGAATACTCATATGTCTTCATCTTCACACAGGGACCCAGTCGAATTTTATACTTGGCATACAACTTTTCAACTTGTTCAACAAAAAACAAATCTATGCTCACCCATTCAGAATCAAAATCAGTAAAATAATTATTTATGCCAATAATTTCATCATCGTAATGATGCAAAGCCTGCCAAAATTTCAGAATACCAAACGCTTCATCTCGAACAAAATTCGCTGCAACAAAATTTTTAAAATTCAAACCATTATTGCAGTCTGACATTAAGAATTTATCGACATCGATGAAATCACAAACTTCAGACACCTTAGGATTTTCAATTCCCAAAAATTCTTGAAAGTTAACCACTCAATATCTTTTAATCGAAGGTTCATAACCATTTTGCAGTTTTCTATAAAAACAAATAAAATAAAACCAAAACTCATGTGATGGTGGATAGTTTTATTCGCAAATCCAACCATTCTAATACGCCCAATGTATTGTTTTCCTTATTATTTGAGAAAACCATTTAACTTTCTTCCCATAAACCTTTTTTGACAAACGCTCCAGTGCAATATCCAATACAACATTATAAACATCGCAAGCTTTAAGATAGAGTGTAACACGACGTGATCACTCATCAATATTATAACCATATACTCTCAAAATCTCAAACTGTTATTCACTCACCAAAACTATCTCCATAATTTTGAATCAACAATATATTTAAATCACATACCTTGGTTTATCCAAAAATTGATCTCGCCGTTTTTTTTTTTTTTTTTGTTTCAATCTGGTAAAGCTGACCTTCTTGTCGATTAAACCAGAATCTGTTTTTCTTTACAACTATGTGTACCACTGTAGGATTTGTTTTTCAAATCCAAATAGTCGTCGAATCCCAATCGAATAGCTCTTCAACAAACCACTCAAGATAGCAACCTTGAGCAACACGAGAACCACAATTCTATACAACATCTAGGAACGAGACCAAACTCTAATTTTTTCGCAGTTTTGATAAATTACTAAGATCGTAACTAGCTCTCCCAAGATTGAACTTGGCTCTGATTAAATTAACCCAAGATCATAACTGTCTTTGATAAATTTCTCCAAGATCGTAACTAGCTCTTCCAAGATCGAACTTAGCTCTGATAAATTACCTCAAGATCGTAATTGGCTCTGATACCAATTGTAAGACCTAAAAAATACTTAGATACCAAATGTAGGATTTAGAATCACTCCGAAACCAATTGTTAAACCAAAAAAACAAGAGAATTGTTGAACCAAAAAAATAAGAGAATAAGTAAAGCGAACAAACTAATATTTTATTGAAGACAATCAAAGTATCACAACAATATTTTATTAGAAAATCAAACAAACTCCCTCTTAGAAATCTTTCTCGCAAAACCTCATGGTCACATAACACTTTCACGGCTCACTTTCTATTTGGCCAGTCAGGGCCACAATATTTTTGAAAGCCACCACTCTTTATTTTTGTGACTTCCAACTCAATTTTTGAAAGCCACCCCTCTTTATTTTTGTGGCTTCCAACTCTATATGACAGAGACCCACATATATATATATATATATATATATATAAGTACACTGACTCAAAGTTCTATAACAATTAGTACATCTAATTTCACACAAATTATTATAACTTGTTCAACTATAATTAGGAAACTAACAAAAAGACTCCAAATATTACTGAGACTCAATAAATCAAATTATAAAACTTCCTAAAATTTATGGGCTTGGTTTAATTAGCTAACAATATGACTTATCCCAAGGGGTGGTGATATTAGAGTTATCACATCCTACTAGAATAAAAATACAACGCCACGTCATAAAAAAATGACAACCTTGCAATATAGAGAGATGAAGACGTCGAAAAATCAAGTTAAAAAATTAGATTTTTTCTTTTTTTCATTGTTCAATTTTTTTTTTGATATGTTTTAGATTTTTTAATATATTTTCATATCAATAAATGAACTATTATATATATATATATATATGTGTGTGTGTGTGTGTGTATGTGTGTGTGCGCGCATGTAATTATTGATTTGCATGACTCTTAAAAAAACTTGTAGCAAGGGGGGGTGTAAAATCACTACAAATATTTTCATTCTTTTTATGGTTTTGTTTCAATTTCTTATTGGTTTCTCCTTTTCTATTGTACATGGACAATGTAAGGGATGTGGGAAGGGCACTTCAAAAAAACTGCTAAGACATTTTAGTAAATGAGATTTAGGATCATAATTAAAATTATACATCAATCCTGATGTTTATAGCAATGTGCATCCATGTATTACAGTGAACTAGAGGGAATTTTTGGTGCAAATGCCCTTGGATTGTTTCATACATATCTAGAACTTGTAGTGGCAGCTTCTCATGGGTGTTTAATGTAATAATGTAAATACTTTATGAACCAACAAGCGTGGATTTGATAGTGTTACTAGGGCAGGTTCTTGGAGATATGTTCATTTCATAAGATAATTTACCACTTTAGATTCATCTTTGCTGGTGACTTTGTTATGAGATGTGATATATGATAAAATGAAAACATATTCAAAGCATGACACATGTATGTACAGAATTTTTAGGGTACAGATCAAGAAAGATTATTTTATCTAGATAAAATAGAACATAGGGGGTTCAGAGGTATATGGTTCAAAACATAGTATCGCCTTCCATATCCTACTGACCTCAAAATAAGGAAACATAGTTTGATATGGGAACTACTATCTTCGGATATCTTCAAACCTCTACTTTTATGGCTCCTAATCCTACTCAACTTAGGAGATTTACATCCCATAAATAAAACCATAAGAAATGCTTTCAATTTATGTTCAATTCTTTTTTTCAATTATAGCCTTATTTTCTTTACAAACTTTATCATCGGAGCGGCTACCACCAGAGCCTTCCCGGTGACCTTCTGATCCTGAATTCTTGATAGGTAGTGAGGGACTGGAGGCCCTTCTGGTCATAAAGAAGCAACATCAGTTTGGCACCGTTTGTGTGAACGACAATAGTTCTTATTATCTTTCCTTCAAAATAACAAATCTTTCGAATTTTTCTTCCAAAAGACAATGGCTCCCAGCCTTCGTCGTAGAAAGAACTCTCAAAACCCTCAGAATCAACCCCCTACTGGAAAAGGAAGGAAACAAACATCTAATCGTTTACAACAATAACTTGATCTAATTCAACGATAGTTTGATCAAATACAGGAATAACTCTTTGCCATGTCACAAGCTCTGGCTTCATTGGCTTAGAGTCAGTAGAGCAGCCCTCCTACTAATGCTGTTCACGAAGTAACTCAGCCTCCTGCCACTACCACTGGGCGGATGATCCCCCAACAAGGTGTTGCCTAACACGCAATCGGTACACCCCATGGTATTGCTCATATAGGGGCTGATCCCCAAACATCAATAGCGGTAGGGAGAGGAATGCCCACTCTTCATCCAACTGTCCACTATCAGAGCAGAATGAGGATTCCTACTCCCCACAGGAATTCCAGCCTCCCGAGGCTCCAGTCCCCCTAGTCTTGGGAGGGTAACATCCTCCTACTAACACCGGACAAATTCCTCTCCCGAGTCGAGGATTTGGAGGTATAGAACAAGATCAAGGGTTCCGATCCCACAACAAGTTTTACCCCGAGCCCCTCAGCGGGAAGAGGAGATAATGGACTCTCAAGAGTAGACAATCTCAACTAGAGGAATCCATGCCCCTCCACAGCAAGACGAACTAAGTATACTGCTCAGGAGGTTCTCTACACCATTTACCTTTACCATAATGAGACAAGAACAATTGAAAAAGTCCGTTATCCCAAAATTCACCCTATACAACGGATCTGAGGACCTTGGGGACCACTTATCTCATTACCAACACACAATGGCTCTCCATGGAGCTACTGATGCCGTCATGTGCCGAACTTTTGTGACGAGCCTCAAGGGCACCACTCTTAAGTGGTTCTACAACCTCCTCCAAAAATCAATAAGCAATTTTTATAAGCTTAGTAGGCTATTTCTTGATTGATTCCTAACCAGCAGGAAGTTAAGAAAATGACCAAAATTCTTGTTAACTATAAAGCAAATAAAGGGAGAATCACTTTGGGAGTATATAGCTCGTTTTAACACCAAGCTCACAAAAATAACCGACTATAGTCCAAGCTTCCAAGTGGTCGCCATCACTTTAGGCCTTGGACCTGGATGCTTCCAGGATTCCTTGACCAAGAATCCTCCCATCGATATGATAGCACTTATGGAACGAGCATAGAAGTATATTAATCTTGAAGATACAAAAACGTCTTTTCAAAAAGCAAAAGAACAGGCTCAGAAAGATGAGCAAATTCAGAAGAGGGATAATAATGCTAACAAGAAGAGAATCAGGAGCCCCGACAACAGAACAACACCCAAAGCGCAGAACAATTGTAACTTTGGGAGGTATGGGACTTTCACCCCTTTAAATGCTTCTCTTACCCATGTACTCCAACAAATCCAGACTTGTGAAAACTTAAGATGGCCAAAGCCACTAAAAAGCCACCTTTACGCAAGAAATTAGAACAAAAATTGTGATTTCCATAAAGAGCACAGGCACACAACTACGGAATGCAGAGCTCTTAAGTAAGAAATAGAGCATCTCATCAGAAGAGGACGACTAAGAGAGTTTGTCTGCCAAGATGGGAGGCAGAACCCCCGTGACGAGAGACCACCTCAAAAAAGGCAAGAACAAAGGCCTGAATAGAGAGAAATTCGAAACAACCAATAGTGGCAAAATAATCAAGTCATCTTTGTGCTTTACGCTGACAATCCGATGATAGGGATGTCTAACCAATCCAAGAAAAGATATGCTCGGGAGGCAAGGGCAGAACACCATGTCATCCAAATCTCAGCCATTAAGAAAAAGATAAATTCAGAACCTCAGATCCAGTTCTCTAAATTGGACCTCATTGGGATACATTGTCCCCACAACGATGCTCTTGTCATCTCACTCAAAACCGCTAATTTTGAGATCAGAAGGATTCTCGTGGTTACTGGAAGTTCCATCAACGTATTATTTTATGAACCCTTCAAACATATGAAGCTCAACTCTAATGACATCAAAGTTACCACTGCTGTCATGGCAGGATTCGATAGGAATCTCAGTATCCCATTAGGTAGAATTGACCTACCGACCACTATAGGAGAAGGGGACAGGACAGAAGATACTGATCTCTGAAATCCCTTTATAATGTCATTATTGGGAGACCTTGGATCCACCAGATGGGAGCGGTTACTGATAACTGGTTAAAAAGTGCATATTTATGTTGTTAACTCTTGATATTCTTGTACTTTTATTATTTTAATTTCTCCAATCTATATGCATTTGCTAGTTAATTCTTATTTTATCTTTTTGCAGAGAAAGCTCGACAAAGTTGATGATTTAATGGTGGATTTGGAGCAAAAGGAAAATATTGGGCTTTGAAGTGCTGAAAAGAAGTGGAAAACAAGTGATTTTGGGTTAGAAGAGAGGCTTGGTCCATATGTTGGTGGACCAGGGCCTATTTTAGCTTTATAGGCTCTATTTTGGAGCACTTTAGACTCCCTTTTTGGGCCCCTAATGTCTAATTACGGGATTTTATGTTATTTTCCTAAATTCTTATTTTGTAAGGGTATTTTTGGAAAAAGGGGGATAATATTGTAACCTAGGGTTTTGGAAAAGAAAGGAGGCCGTCTTGGAGATCTAGAGGAAGAGAAGAAGGAAGGAGAGAACTCAAAAGAAGAAGATGAAGAACTCCATGGCTATGGTGGTCTCCTCTACCACGATCATGGGCTAAGTTCTCTCATTCTTAGGGTTTAGATGAAACCCTAGTCAAGTAACATTACTTCTTTGTATTTTATTTTTGGGTTAATTAATTTTGGATGTTGATTGTATAACATTGGGATTTTATTAAGGCATTGATCGTATTATTCAGTTTCATATAATCAATTTCTGTGATTTTGTTTATGTGGTTATACAATAGTAATATGTGTACATACATCAAAACCGTAGGACGAGTCATAACTCAGGGAAAACAAATTGTGACTATGACCTTAGAATTAGCGTAGACAATTTGTGTTGACCAAAGATGATTCGTGCTTAGGGTTTTGGTACGTGATTTTCTTGATGATTGTATTGAGGCTTGTAGCCGAAATACGTCTTTTACATCCAAATTGAAGGACCCAAGAATTAATACAATTGAAGCTAGTTACAAGATTAGTGGTAGATTCAACACCCTAGGAATTCTCTTTTAATTTGATTCCTCATTAATTCAGCTGAATATTTATTTTAATTACATGTTCTCATTTAATTTTAGGAAAAAATCAACAACAATCAATCTTTGTTAATTTCAATTAAAATTAATCTCAACTTTAGTTTTTAAACAATTAACAGTTTCTGTGGGTTCGACCCTTACTTCTCTACTATACTAGTAGTTTAGTTTGGTAATTTGATTGATTTCCACGACAGATCAGTTACTTCAACCCTCCATCAATGCTTGAAATATGTCCACAACGACAAAGTTTGCGCCATCAAGGGCTATCAGCCCACTTCCCGAGAATGTCGTGCCCTCGCACTAAAAGAAAAGGCCTCCAAATAGCAATTACAGTACCCTCATGATAGGGAAAGTTCCTCATCTTCCAACCTTCATGAGGTAGGAAAATGTTCTTCTGAAATTGACGAGCCACTAAGTCCCAAAGGAAGGGATAGCACAGTTAAACCAATGGAGGAGCCCATTAAAATGCTCATCAGTACTGAAGGAGAGGGAACGTATTTACAAATTAGCTCAGCCCTGTCTCCTTTCGAGCAAAAGGATATTGTTAAATTTCTAAAAGAAAACCTGTCAGTATTTGCTTGAGAAACTAGAGATATAGATGGAATAGATCCTGATTTCGTCTATCACAAGCTAATGACAGATCCAGACCATCTCCCGATAATACAAAAAAGGAGAACATTTGCACCTGAAAGCCATAAAATCATCAATGAAGAGGTCCAGAGGTTGCTAAATGCTGAAATGATAAGAGAGGTGTTCTACCCAGAATGGCTTGCCAATACAGTTCTTGCAAAAAATAAGAACGACAAGTGAAGGGTCTGCGTTGACTATATCGACCTAAATAAAGCTTGCCCCAAGGACAACTTTCCTCTTCCCAAAATTAATGATGCCACGGCAGGTCACAAACTTATGAGTTTCATGGATGCTTAGTCTGGTTACAATCAAATTCAAATGTATCCTCCAGACCAAGAGAAAATAGCCTTCATATCAGAACGAGGTCTCTATTATTATAAAGAGATGTCCGTTCGATTTAAAGAACGTTAGAGCTACATACCAGAGGCTTGTAAACAAAATGTTTGGCCCCCAAATTGGGGATACAAGGAAAGTCTACATCAACGATATGCTTGCCAAAAGTGTTCGAAAGGGTGACCATATTCAGCACTTAATCCAGACGTTCGATGTCCTGAGGAAACATAGAATGAAGCTAAACCCTTTAAAATATACCTTCGGGATCACAGAAGGAAAATTCTTGGGTTTTCTAATATCTCAAAGAGGAATTGAGGTAGATCCCTCACAGATCAAAGCTCTGATTGAACTAGAATCACCTAAAAACTAAGAAAGATATCTAAGGCCTAAATGGAAGAATAGTAGCACTGAATAGGTTTATCTTTAAATCTACAGATCAGTGCCTCTAATTCTTTAAAGCCTTGAGGGGGAGTAAAGCCCTAGAATGGACCTCAAAATGCGAAGAGGCCTTCCAACAACTCAAGCGACACTTAACCTTCCTCGAACTTCTTTTAAAATCAGTACCATGGGAAACACTACTCCTATACTTAGCTATATTGAAAAAATGCCATCAACTCCGCTTTAGTCAGGAAAGATAAGGGAACTCAAAGGCCTATCTTTTACGTTAATAAGACACTTCTGGACACCGAGATGAGGTACTCTGAAATTGAAAAACCGGCCTTAGCCTTAGTGATATCTCTCGGAAGCTCAGACCATACTTTCAAGACTATCCTATCATAAGTCCTACATCCTATTCTTTAAAATCAGTCTTACACAAACCCGAAGTTTTGGGACGACTGGTCAAATAGTCAATAGAATTAGGAGAATTTGACATATCCTATATACCTGTGGACTGCTATCAAAGGCCAGGTATTAGCAGACTTTGTAGTAGAGTTCACTAGAAGACTGCATTCGAAAGCTCAAGCCACTACAAACACTTTGGTATGGCTACTTTACACTGATAGTTCATCTATCGATAAAGGCTCTGGAGTAGGTATAATACTTCAATCTCCTGATGGGATTGTAACCAAAAATGTCGCCAGCTTGGGATTCAGAGTCTCTAACAATGAAGCTAAGTATGAGGCACTTATCCTTGGGATGAAACTAGCTCTAGAATGTGAAGTTGTGGATCTTGAAGCATTCTCTGACTCTCAGCTTGTGGTGAGTCAAGTTTTGGGAGAATTTTTCACCAAGGATAACAGGATGACCAGATATTCAGAGCTAGTGGAATTACTAAAGCGGTCTTTTCACAAATTCACCATTTAGAAGATTGAAAGAAACAAAAACTCCAAGGCCGATGCTTTAGCAAATATGGCCTCCCATCTTAAGACAGAAAGAGACTCAATGGTAAAAATCTCCTACCAGTCAAAACCTAGTACTAGGGTACTACAATCCCTTCAAATTTCAGAACAACCTCAGAATTAGATGACTCCCATCATCTAGTATCTAAAAGAAGGGTTGCTTATAGAGGAAAAGAATCATGCTAGGAGAATTCGAATTAGGACAGCTTGGTATTTAATTCTTAAAGAAAAGCTTTACCGAAGGTCCTACACACAGCCCCTCCTATGGTGTTTAACTCTAGAAGAGGCCCATTACGTCTTACTCGAGATACATGAAGGGATTTGTGGCAACCATAATGGCGGTAGGACCATAGCCCACCGAGCACTAACTCAGGGCTATTACTGGCTCGGTATGCTAAAACAGGCTAAGGAATATGTCCAGAAGTGTGACAAATGTCAACAATTCGCCTCATACCAACATTAACCTCCCTATAGCCAGTCCTTGGCCTTTTGGCCCAATGAAGAATGGACATTATAGGGCCATTGCCAAAAGCCCATTAGAGCAGGAGATTCTTGCTAGTCGCCATTGACTATTTTTCTAAATGGGCGGAGGTTGAACCACTGACCCACATAACAGAGGTAAAAGTAAAGAATTTCACTTGGAAAAATATAGTATATAGGTTTGGTATACCCAGCGTCATTATTTCAAACAATGGGACACAATTTGCTGGAAAAGTATTCGAGAAGTTATGTAAAGACTTGCACATCAGTCACCACTTCTCCTCTCTAGGGTGCCCTCAAGCTAATGGGCAAGCCGAGCACTATTCTCGAGGCAATTAAGAAAAGGTTGGTAGAGGCCAAAGAAAGATGGATCAAAGAACTCCCTGCAGTACTCTAGGCCTATCGAACTACTAAAAGAACCCCAACTAGTGGAAACACCATTCTCACTCTCCTATGGGGCACTGAGGCAACCATTCCTATCGAAATTAGCATGCCAACCCTTAAAACAGACTGTTTTTACTAAGGGACTAATTACCAATAACTTACGAAAAATCTGGACTTATTGGAAGAAAGACGTGAGCAAGTTCGAATTATGACCGAAGCCTACCAACAGAGAATGGCTAAATGTTTCAATCAAGGGTTAAAACCTATCAACTTTCATCTCAAAAATCTCATCCTAATAAAGGTGTTTCCAAACACTAAAAATCCCACAATGGGAAAGATTTCCCTTAATTGGGAAGGTCCTTTACAAAATAACCAAGATTATCAGACCTACGACTTATTGGTTGGAAGATTCGACTGGGAAACCTGTACCCAGACCTTGGAACATCGAACATTTACACAAGTATTATCAATAAAAAAACTACTTTTGATTCACTTTAGAGTTTGTTATCAATGCAAAGACCCTTAAAAGCTTTGTATCCATTATAAGTGCTACAGATCTAGTCCATTTCACTCAATGCACAGACCCCTAAAAGCCTTGTATTCGTTACCAGTGCTACATGTCTGATCCATTTCACTCAATGCACAGACCCCTAAAAGCCTTGTATTCATTACCAGTGTTACAGGTCTGGTCCATTTCACTTAATGTACAGACTCCTAAAAGACTTGTATCTATTACAAGTGCTACAGATCTAGTCTATTTCACTCAATGCAAACCCCTAAAAGCCTTGTATCCATTACAAGTGTAACAGGTCTAGTCCATTTCACTCAATGTACAGACCCCTAAAAGACTTGTATCCATTACAAGTGTTATAGGTCTGGTCCATTTCACTTAATGCACAGACCTCTAAAAGCCTTGTATTAATTATAAGTGCTACAGGTCTGATCCATTTCATTCAATGCACAAACCCTTAAAAGACTTGTATCCATTACAAGTGCTACATGTTTAGTCTATTTCACTCAATACACAGATCCCTAAAAGCTTTGTATCTATTATAAGTGCTGCAGGTCTGGTCCATTTCACTCAATGTACAGACCCCTAAAAGACTCATATCCATTACAAGTGCTATAGGTTTGGTCTATTTCACTCAATGCACAGATCCCTAAAAGCCTTGTATCTATTACAAGTGCTATAGGTCTAATCCATTTCACTCAATGTACAAACCCCTAAAAAACTTGTATCCATTACAAGTGCTATAGGTGTGGTCCATTTCACTCAATGCACAGACCCCTAAAAGCCTTGTATCCATTACAAGTGCTATTGGTCTGGTCCATTTCACTCAATGCATAGACCCTTAAAAGCCTTGTATTCATTACAAGTGCTACAAGTCTGGTCCATTTCACTTAATGTATAGACCTTTAAAAGCCTTGTATCCATTACAAGTACTGTAGGTCTAGTCTATTTTATTAATATATAGACCCCTCAAGACCTTGTATTTGTTACAAGTGCTATGGGTCTAGTATATTTTTCTCACTCTACAAACCTCTAGAAAGCCCTTGTTTTATTTACAAGTGTTATAGGTTTGTATACCATGAATTATCAGTTTGCAAACACTTGAAAAACCTTGTTTTAATTATAAATGTTACATATCCTGCTTTTTAGACCTCCGAAATAGCTTATAAGTGTTTTGAAGTCTCTAAAGAGCTTATGTTTTCTACTGGCCTAGATATTGAAGAACTTATCTTGAAAGCAGATATACCACAAAGATATCAAACAAGACACAAGTTCTGGAATGAATAAAATTTCATATATTAGCCCAAAAATGAGAGAATTACAAGAACAGAAGGACAAAAAAGTTACAAAAACCCTAACAAATGGTCCTCGGTTAGAAGAGGCTTCTCCCTCGGGATCTGCAGATTCCACTGGGGCAACCATGGAAGGACTCGACGCAGGTTCATCCATTGAAACCTCATATATGCCTGAGATGTCGAGTTCAAGATACAACTTCTAGATCTTTCTCCTAAAAGTTTCATACCCGTGGTCTGCAAACTCTCTACCCAGCCTCTGCACCTCTTCCCTAAGGGCTTTTTCTATCTCTTCCTTCGCTACCTACACACTGGTGGAAAGCCTCCGAGCAGCAGCGACGTCAGCCTCTTCCTTCTCTTTCTTCAAAGTCTCCAACTTTGAAGCTAGAGCGTTCTTCTGTTACTCTAGAATAGCCACAATGGTGAGAGATTCCTTCAGTTTCTCCTCAAAGAAGAGAGATGCAGAGCGGGCTATCCCGAGCTGGAGCCTAATTTCGTCTAGCTCTGCTTATAGTTTGTCTTCCCGTTCTGATTCCTCGAGGCAGTCCATAACGGCTGCCATGGCATGAACCGTCTACGAACAAATAAAAATTACATAAGTCAGTAAGGACAGAGGTTAATGAAATATATGAAATCGATTAAAGTACAAGACAAGACAATCTTACCCTTATATGAGAGACCAGGAGGTCCCTGGCGATCTTCTGAGGCTTGAGACCCTTGAAGCGACCTGCAGTCGAGGCTCTAAGCCTCCTCGTAGGCCCTCTTTATATCTATTTCCCCAGTTTCAACCATGGCCACCCCAGGAGGAACTGCGTCCATTTTTCCTTTTTTCTTAGGATCCAGTGCACGTTGTGGGGCTAGAGGTGGTGGAAGCTCACGCCGTATGGTATGCAGAGCCAACTCCGCCGAGACCGTGCTCTCAGGGGAGTTGGATCCCCCCCCACCTCGGATCCTCCTCTTTTTTTGGGAAGCAGCTTATGCAACGAAGGTGGACATTCTCCCAGCCTTCTTGGATTCAGGGCGTCTAGTCCGTCAAGACGGTCTTCTTCAGAACCTCTAACTTATCCTTCACCAGTCTGGCGTCCATGAATTTCTAGAGGGTAAGAACCTTATCTTGAGGACGGTCTTGTGGGTAAAGAAGTCTCCTGTACTTTTCTTGTAGGTCGGGAGTAAAACTCGACCTTCTCCAAGCCTTCTTATCTATAGAAATTTGGAAAAAGCATCAGTCAATTCAGAATGAGATTATAGTATTAAGATTAGCATCTAAAATTCTGTAGGCTCACCCTTAAAACTGAATGTGCTGAGGAAATGAGCTGTTCCTGTTCTCAAAATCTTTACATTCCTAGCCACCATTGACAAAGAAGTACCACTTCTTTCATGTTTTGTTGGAAGTAGGTACCGAGGTCAATGGTTTAAACCTTTTGTCAAAGAACATATAGAACATCCCCTCTAACTTTAAGTATTTCATATCCATGTTACTTCTAATAAGGTTCAGATTTACTTTGACTTTGTTTTGGTGACCTAGGACTAAGAAGGCCATTAATTGCCTCTAACTGTTGATACTTAGTTCAGTAGTACAGATCTTAAACCAACTAAAACACTCGTTCACTAGAGGATGGCGAGAGAAACGTACACTGACCTCAAACCATTTAAGATAAGCACATATCTCTCATCTCTCAAGATTTGATGGGCAATCTACAGCCTTTAGAATCCTACAAGACATATTCAGAGGAAAATCGAAACTGATTTTAAGGGTATCTAGCATGCCCTCAGTCATGACACTCTCACCTTCCTCTTACTTATGAGGCTTGCCAGACGAGCCGACCTCTTTATCCCTAGGCTTGAGGTGCGCTTCAATTAGAAGCACTCCCGATCTGTTACTTAAAGCATGCTCAACTTCATCACCCTGAAATAGGGCCTAATGCCCCCTGATCCCCTATTTCTACCATTTCCCTCTCATCCTCTCCCATGCTTGAATAAGAATCAGAAGTAGACATCTTCACGAATAAAATAGGAAAGGAGAAGAAGAGTAAAGACAAAACAAAAAAGAAAAAGATGGGGATATTGTCACAACTAACTGGAAGTTTGAAGGATGAACATCGGAGTAATCTTCGGGCACACCAAAAGTTACCTTGAGACCTTCTTTTGCTTAGAATTGCACTTGATATGTTCGAGAGTTCGTAAAAGACTCTTCTTAGGGAGAATTCTTCTATTTATAAGACAACCCAAGGAAGATCAACATTTATGGCCCCGAAATCCCAATCGACGATTGGCCAATAATGGCCTCGGTTACTCAATCAGAGGCTAGCGCAGTGATAGGGCTGTAATTGTCCTATCAACGACTATTTTTTCAAAATATGAAACGACACATTTATGAAAATACGCGTGACTCTTCAGAACCCTAACCTTAGCTCTACACGAATCCCCCAGAACTAAGCTTCGAAAAGGAGTAGCTGATATATGATAAAATGACAAACATATCCAAAGCATGACACATGTATCTACATAGTTCTTTAGGGTACAGATCAAGAAAGATTGTTTTATCCAGATCAAATAAGCACGGGGGGTTCAGAGGTATATGGTTCAGAACATAGCACCACTTTTCATATCTTACCGACCTTAGAATAAAGAAACAGAGTTCGATATGGCAACTACTATATTCAGATATCTTCAAATCTCTACTTTATGACTCCTAATCCTACTCAATTTAGGAGATCTAGAACCTATAAATAAGACCATAAGGTACACTTTCAATTTATGTTCAATTCTTCTTTTCAATTATAGCTTTATTTTCTTTACTGATTTTATCATCGGAGTGGCTACCACCGGAGCCTTCCTGGTGACCTTTTGATCCCGAATTCTTGACAGGTAGTGAAGGACGGAAGGCCTTTCTGGTCATAAAGAAGCAACATCAGGATGCAACGTGGGTAATTGTGAGATAATTTTTTTTAGCTAAAAGGGGCTTATCATGCTCGGTGATTTATCAATAATCGACCCCACCCCCACCCTCAACAACAAAAATAAAAATAAAAATAAAAAGATGAATTTATGACTAGTTGCTTATGTTTTCTGGAAAATATCCAAAGTTTTTAGCAAGAAAATAATCATGTTTTATGTGGTTCCATTAGTTCTTTTGCTCATATAAAAGAAAAAAATAATTAAGAAAGATTGCATTAGTTTTAATTTGTGTTAAATGTTTGAATTGCTTCTTTTAGTTAGCAATTACCTTCTATTTGATTTTATTTGTCATGCCTATTAAATTATCCAATGGAGTATCTGACTCACAAATATTTTCAATGACTTTCAATCCAATGGATCATCATCTCATCCAAGCAATCAAGTACTACAAGAAAAACATTGAGGATTGACACAAAGAAAGCAAGACAGAAGACCAATTTCAGTTCATATCAAAAGTCGATGCAAAGATCAAGCAATTAAGAGGGAAGATGCAGAAAAAGAATTAGACAATAGGTCCGCCAGTTGGAATATCCCCATCATTGCTATGCCCCAAGTTTTTTTTAGTTTTTTAATATAATTTTATAGTATTTTGTTGCCATTTTCCATAGATTTTTCATTTTTTTTTCTTTATCTTGTTTTGATGGAGATTCATGGAAGTTTCGTTGACTACATTAGAGCATTAAAGTTATTGTCTATACAATATTTATAGAAGTTGATTAGAATTTATAAAATTAGTTAATATCTTTAATTTTTGTTCATGAATATAGCTTTTTTGTATATCACGTATCAATATAATTTGTTCCTATAACTAGGAAAGCGCAAGGAACAAGTTAGCAGAACACGAATGAAAAAAAAAAAAAACCGCAACATAGCTTTAGCAACATTTTGGCAAACAAAAAAAAAAAGTTAATGACCTTTAGTGGCACTTATTTACAGGGGTGCACATGGTTTGGGTTGGGTTGGGTCAGGTCGGATTATAGCGGAATCGGAATCGACCCAACTTTAGGTGGTCCTAGAAAAATAGAACCGGAACCAGAACCACTAATAAATAGACCCAACCCAACCCGACCCAAATATTTTCGGGTTGGGTCAGGCTAAACCTTTTTTTCTTTCTAAATTTGATATTAAACAAAAAAAAAATCATTAAAACGGGCAGATTTTTTAATACCCCTATAGTCCTATCTTGCAAATCCCTCATAGTTAGTAATAGACACTATGAAAACTTGTTATTTTACTTTCAAAGGATATGATATAATTTTTTTCTTAAAAAGCATGATTAATATTTTGGCATAAAAATGATAAATTATTTTCACATTTATATTACAATGATCAAAACTAATTAAATAAAAGGGTGAATAAACAAGTTTAAAGAAGTGTGAGAGAGTAACATTGATTACGGGTAGTTGTTATATTACATACATAATATTTAGGACTAATAATTTGTTGATATATATATATATATATATATATATTTCCAAAATCATAACCTGGTTTTGTTCTCAAAGTCTTTACAAAAACATTAGCAAAAGAGAGAGATTAAAGATCATCTTTCTGCTTGATTCCACTTAAATTGGTGGGGAGCTTTAGAAAAAATAGGGATGACTTGTCAAATTAATTTCCCAAAAAAAATTCAAGAGGAAAAGTAGCACCAATTTCTTAGGGATAGATTTGTGGTCAAATTCACATTGAATGTGAAAAAAGAATCAATAAATTTGTTAATATGTATTATATATACACTAATATACTAATTCGTTTATTTTCCATTTTTTTTTAATTGGAATGCTATTCAATATGATATATATATATATATATACACACACACACACACACTAATACACATATATACTATTTATATATGCATTATATATATAATTTTCAAGAATTTTTTTAATTAAAAACTTTGATTTCGGGTTGAGTCGGTTTACTCGAACTTTAAACCGGAACTAACCCTGAAAAAATCGATTCTAGAACAGACCAAACCCGAATCTTCTTTAGAACTGACCCAATCTGAATTATTCGGTTCGAGTTGGTTCAGCTCCATGGTTCTGATTTTTTCGTATTCCCCTACTTCTATACCTCCACTAATAGTAAGAGTCATCTTATCATAATGCCTTTAGGGTTTAGCAGCGCTTTGGAAACCTACCATGATACCTATGTATCAGCGGTGGTTCTAAATAATCACCATTAAAATAAATAATTTTTTTGTCACCTTTGGGGCAATAATACATGCCGCGTAAGTGCCGCTATTGCTCAACTGCATTGGTATTGGCGGCATTTTCTGAAAGCGCCACAAAACTGCCACTGAAACCTGTGGCAGCGGTTTTAACTACTTTTAGTGGCAATTTAATTTTGCCGCTAAAAGTCTTCTTTGTGTGGTGAAAAGACTACTTGAATAAGCCTGTTTTGATATATGATACCACGTGCACACGTTGCCCGGCCCGACTCATGACGTGCGCTATGCTGGCATGTGAGGTCCAAAGTTTGACCCTTTTTTAATTAATTTTTTCAGTTTTAACATTTAATATTTAATCCTAATCAAGTTTACGGGTTGTTTGGAAACATATATTTAACTGAATTTTAAGCTATATCTTCAGCCTTTAAAACGATAAGTGTATTGAGGCTTTTGAGCATCCAATTCACAACCCTATTCTGTGATTTTTCTATGCTTTTTTTTCTTTTTTTCTCCTATTACTTTCTTACACAATTTTATAGCTGGGCAATTTTTGTTTTAAAGGAACCTAAGAAAGGCTAGTTCACCAATTCTTCTAATGCACATGTATTTTGAAAAGATCTTTTAAGAATACTCTGCATTATATCTTGGAATAGTTGTAAGCATTTTCACCCTTCACATACTGAGATACTATTACTTTAAGACGTTGTTATCGTGTCTCAAAGTCTACCTCTCTACATCTCATTTGCTTTTATTTTTTTTTGTATGTTACATGCCAGTTAGATTTTATTTATCTATAGTTCTGTCATTTCATGTTTATATTGCATATATTTATGTTAATGCATGTTTTAAATCAAAGAATCTACTATAGGAGTTATCAAATTTTTCTACAAAATATACCTTCATTGAATTTAACATCAATTTTTTTTAATTTTTTTTTTCTTATCATTAAGTATAAAACATTACATACAAACATTCTAAGCTACTACTTTATATTTTTTTTTCTTTTCTCCCAATAAATTATGTCTCATTGTACCCGTTTGGTATTGTTGAACTTAACATAAAATTGATTCCAAATTAATTGATTAACAGAGAATTGATTAATATAAAGTTAGTTTCGTATTTGGATTACTATATGTTAAAACTGATTATGATGACAAAAGTGATTAATTGAATATTTGGTGAAAATTGTTCTGAAGTAATTCTTAATCACAAAATGTCTTATTTATCATTCAATTATATTAAAGATGATTTTTGTGTGATTGGCTACATGTGTTTTAACTAAAATTTAAAAATAAATTTTAATGAATTAATAAATTATACAACTAATTTAATATAAAATAATTTTAAATGTAAATTAAATAATTTATAATATTTTATATATGATATAATTAAAAGAAGTAATTTTTACTATATTCTATTTATATAATTAATGCAATTGTGATTTAGTTTTTGTTCTGTGTATTTTCATAATGATATAAATATTATATATAGATCGACATACTATAAGTTATAAATATTTATAAAATAAAATAATTATAATATGATTAAAGTTTTTCTATGTGTTATTTTTAATTTTTGTTACATTAGATTAAAAAAGCAATCTTAGCCTATAAACAATTGATTCTTTTATTTCAAAAGTATATATGCTAATCCATGGCTTATATCTGTAATTATTTTAAATTATAAGTTTAGTTTGTTTAAATTAGATCTTAGTACAAAAACAGAGGTCTTGAAAACTAGCTTTTTTAACTTAACACAATTTTCTGTTTGAACAAAAAATTACATCTTACAATTGATTATTTAAATTCATTTAAATAAATCAATAATTTAACTTAAAAAATTACATCTTACAATTGATTATTTAAATTCATTTAAATAACTCAATAATTTAACTTCAATCTAAAATCATGTTGATAGATCGTGAATTTAAACTTCAAACAGAGCTATTTTGGACCAACTATGAAATCAAATATAATTCTATTATTATTTATTAGTTATATCACTATCTATAGTAGCTGGTAGCCATCTCCATGCCTAAGTAGTCTCCTTCTCAACCAGCTTTTCAGTATCTCCAAAAGAAGATGAAATATGTGCATTTAAATGTCAATGTGGTATAAAACAAAATCATGAAATTAATGAATGATGGTATTTTTGGAATTTATTGTCATGTAATAATAGAAAAAAAAATTATAATTATACCAAATCTCCAAATCAAAAGATGTGACAATGACTAAAAATAAGAGTTAATTAGTGGAAGATTTTTTAAAATCAGTGTTTAGAGATTAAGGTCGAAGGAAGAATACTTTAATCTCAAAAGTCTTTGAGTTTTTAAATTATGCAGTCCCAAATCTAATAGCGATTAGGTGGCATCATCATTTCATTCTTAATGACAAAATTACTCCGGCTTTCTCACTTACAAAAATATGAAACTTCTTTCCATCAAACATGTGACCAACCTGTCATGTCATTACTTTTTGTTTTTAAAACTTTTCAAAATTAAAAAACTTATAATATATAAGTCTATTTTTCATAAAAATTATATATTTGGAGTCTAGAAATCGAGGCAAGATCCATATTACATAGAAAATTCTATAAAAATGAGATCATATAATGCAAAAAAAAATAAAGTTCATACAAAATTCGCAAAATAAGGTGACCCATTGGACTTTAATCAATTCAAAATAAATGACCAACAAAGTGGGTTGAAAGTTAATTTTTTTTTGTTGTCATATAATGATTAAAGATTATAAAAGTTTCATTTGCTTACATTTTCAATTTAAATTACAGCAAAACTTTAATAAATTTTTAGGTACAAATGGTATAGCATGCTAACAAATAAAAAAGGCTATTGTATAACTATTTTTATCTTTCATGTTTCTTTTATTTATTTTTTTTCCAATGAAACATGATTTTGAATTGTTCTCTATTCATACTTTTCTTTCAAGTGTGAGTATGTGAGAGTTTTATTTTAAAACTAAAATTATCTAATTATTTAATACATGCAAAAAAAATTATTATATTTAATTTTTAATTGAGAGTAATTCGATAATTTTCTTTCTAAGGGCAAGAGTGATATAGACAGATGACAGTTTCGAGCCGCCGTTCACTTTGAATTCTTTGTTTATCACAATGACAGTGTGGTGTGGGTCAATCTGCAAAGTTATTATTTTTAAAAAATGAGAACTTCCAAGATGTAGTCTCTGGTGATTGAAGACAAATAGATAAAAGTTGAGAGTATTTTTTTAATCGACAATGACTGTATAGTTTCTGAATTTCCATAATGACAATGTGGTGTGGGCCAATATTTCTTTGTTGTTATTTTTTTTTTGTGGTGTATTTATTTTTTTATCTATTTTATCAATGTTGGAGTATTATTACTTTTCTAATGAACAAAATTTGTTTGATGCATTTTTAAAATATGTGTAATATTTTTTTATTTAAAAAAATTCTCAAATATCTCTGTCTGAAAAAATACGGGTTTTTTGAAAGAATTTTTAATTTATTTTGTATTTTATCAATGGTAGAGTATTAGCACTTTCCTAAGGAATAAAAATTGTTTGATATATTGTTAAAAACATGTATAATACTTTTTTTATTTAAGAAATTTCTCAAATTTCTTTGTCTGAAGATAGAGAATTTTTGATGAAAATTCTCTATTGAAAAATTACGAGCCTTTTAACAGATTTTTTAAATTTTTTTATTTTATTAACATTTCAGCATGTATCACTATTCTCTCATACTTTTCTTCATCTAGATACTTACCAATAATCTGTATCTCTTGTACATCTCAATGCATGAAACATTTCTATCTTTAAGTGAGTCATCTCTTCTTGTCATAGCTACAATAAATCTCAAAAGTTTCACCTATCACTAGGTTTTGCTGTCAATAGGTTCCATTAAATCTCAAAAGTCATCAAATAGTCCCTTTAGACTCATCGTCATATTCTATCAAATCTTCTTCATAAGGTTTAACTTACGACTTCAAAGATTATTCAGGTCATTGCTTCTTACCTATCCTTAAGTCATCTACAATAGGTAATCTAACTGACTCCAAGAGTGATTCATATAATCACTTTCTTTCATTGCTCCGTCATTCACATCTTAGGAGCCATAACACTAACTAGACACCATCATCAGTACTCAAGGGCTTATGGATTCTAGATCCAAAACCTCTAATAAATTTATACATTCATCCCCTAGGTTTCATGTGTCTGAGGTTCTGATGGTTTCCTACTTGCTTATCAAGAGCCAAGCTTCTATCAGTTGGTCTCTAATCTCTAAGGACTCTTGTGAAACCAACTTCTAATAGTTGCCTAGGTTATGGTGACCTAAGCTCTAATTCACCAACTATGTTTGGCTACTTTTGGTTTCTGTAACTCTAACTCTAACTCTGACGTTTACTTGGGCTCTTGTAACCTTATTTACCCTATTTAGGTAACTTTTCTCTAATATGTTACTCATCTTAGGTAACCTTTAACTCTGATACCACTTTGTCACATCCAAATTACCACCCTATGTGAATTAGGGATAATGTCACGCCCCGAATTCCAGCGAATCCGAGGCGCGAGTAACGAGACAAAAAGAAATAAAATAATAAAGAAATAAAAGATAATAATGACATTCTCATACATCCCAGTACACTTTTCTGATACATACATAGGGTCTAGTCCACTTGTTTACAATATGCAAAATAAAATACAGTCTCGGGCTTATGCCCTTACACAATATCAAAAGTGCCCATTGGGCCTAACAGTCCCTAATCAAATCATCTCCGCATCTCCTGCAGCTGGGACATCATCTGAAATGTTGCCCCACTAAGGGGTCAGCTCAACATGCTGGTACAATATAATGCTAATGCAAGAAACAAAACTAAGGTCGTGGCATGTGTAAGTGTACAGTTATTTCTATATGACATTCGATATCATGATGGCAGTACATGAACAATATACAGTATGTAAGCAGTATGCGTGACACACCCATGCAACTCCATGCCCACCCATGTCTCATGATACGGTCCTTCCCCGTCGGCATGAGTACCTTGTATGTCTCGCTTCACGGTCCGGAATCCGTCAGGCCCGCGAGTACCTAATGGCCGATTTTGGGTTTTTCACCATAGGATCTGCACCCTCATAATGCAAAGCACCAAGTGCTTAACCCACACCATGTCCAAGAAATCACACTATGCCAATATGCTCTGATTTCATCATGTCACAATATGATTTCAAAGATGCACCTCATTCATACGTAAAGCATGCCTTCAAGTATAATATCAACAGTTCTCAAGGAATACATTTCACACACAATAAACTATCACATGCGATATACATACAATCATTGTTTGTATCATCACCCAACATACAGCAAGATAACATTAAGCACATAAGCATGTGAACATTCAAGTAAGCATGTGAACAATCAAGGCAGCATAACAAGTATTCCTAATCTTAATTCTATTTCTTACTCAGCACAATATATCGTACCTGTAAATCGATCTCAACTCAAGAAGGTGTGCTCAAAGTATGGTAGAATCACAGTGGGAATATCGAAGGTCAGATCACCTTCTTCTTGCCCTCTCGTGTCCCTAAAATCATAATAGGTAATTCAGTTCATTGCCATTTGAATTTATTCTATTCATCAAATTTTCTGCCTTAAATTCATAAGTTTCTATTTTGCTAATTTAGACCCCACTATTGAGTCCGGAACGTCGAAGGAAATAAGTCTAGGCTTTCGTAGAATTCAATTCGGACACCTGGGTTAAAAAGGGCAAAACAGTCATTTTGCACTTTACACGGGTCCTTATATTTCGTGACCTCTTTTCACAAATCGGACTCCACGGTTGAGTCCGGAATGCTCGAGATAATAAAGTTTTACTATTCGTTTACTAAATTCGGAGTTCGTTTGACTGTGTTCCAATCTAGGGGCATTTTGGTAATTTTAAAGGTTACTACGGGTCTTTTATTTTTCGGGACCCCGTCTCATAAAACGGACCTCACCATTGACCTCAGAATGGTCGAGATAGTCAAAATACACTAATGACTTGTCCCATTTGGACTCCGGATTATTTTAGAATATTTAAATAATTAAATTAATTAATTAATTAATATTTTATTAATATTTTAATTCAGGTGGGTCAAAGTGTAATTAATCAAAAGTTTAGGGTAAAAAGGTAATTTTCGAAAGTTCAGGGTCAGTTTTCAATTATCAAAAAGTTCAAGGGCAAAACTGTAAATTCAAATTCTCCTATTCCTAATTCGGACAACCAAACAAGGATCAACCTAAAACAGGGATAAGATATCCCTGTTCTTATTTATTTCAGATTTCCAATTTCTTAAGTCCACAACCAAACAGCCCCCTTCAACATTTTAATTTAAAACATATGAGTGACACGTGGCAGGGGCGGTCCACACCCGCCCGAACCAGACCCGACCCGGACCCGGAACCCGACCCGATCACCCTCCTTCTTCCCCGACTTTCCGACGACGTAGCAGTAGGGTTCCGGCGCCTTTTCCGGCGCCGACGACCAATCTCCGGTGAGATTTTCAAGGTTCCAGAATGTGATTCTCACCGTTTTCTCCCCAGGATTCCATATTTAGGGTTAGTTTTGGGTACAAGCCACTCAATCTTTACGAAATAGAGGGTCAATCCCTCGGTCAAACCTCCGGCCGATTCTATTTCTCCATTTTTTTGATAGTTTGGTCACGATTTTTCTCCCATTTTTCATCTTAAATGATTTCTGCATCTCCTAGGTTCCATTCTATATCATTTAAGCCAAGTTTTGTACATAAAATGATAACACCCATCTCCCATGGCTGTGACCTGCAACCTAGGTTTTCTCCCTAGTTTCTCAACCATTTCCCTTCATTCTTTTTGCAAAATAATCCTCACAATATACTCTTTAAAACCCTATGCATCAAATAAATTATCATGCCTTAAAAAAAATAAAACAGAAAGGGTGCACTTACGGGTTTTCTGAATTTTCTCTCTCTAGCCGTGCCTTCTTTCACCCTCTTGCTCCGAGCTCAAACCAAGCTTCAAACTCTCTCTCAGAACTCTATTTCTCTCCCTCGCTTTCTGTTTCTTTCCTTCTCTTTTCTCCCCACCCGAGACCACACTTATGCACACACAAATCAAATCTCTCACGTCTCTCCCTCACAGCCACTATCCTTGACTTCCCTCACCCTGTATCAGCTTCATTTGTTCTTCCCCAGGTGCAGCTTTGCATTAAATGCAAAGCTGCCCTATATGTATGCCTATACACACATTTCACTCATTACACACACTAGAAACACACACACACAGCCGACACCTCTCACACACTAGTTCAGTTTCACCCACACACAGTGCACACATGCACTGTTTTATACATATACACATGTTGTATCCCACACACATATACATATGCTACACATACATATATAATCCATACACATTCACACATGCATACACACCTATATACATACACACACCATACATACATTCATCAATTTTTCAATAATAATAATAATAATAATAATAATAATAATAATAAATAAATAAAATTTAATGACCAAGAATAAAAAAAAAAAAAAAAAATTTCCATGTCATAACAGATAATGATCGGCCAATTAGATACCTTGCTAATATGCTAACTCTTTTAGCATATTGATGACATGTTTAACTAAAGGCCTCTTTACATATCCAAGTGGATTACATTCAGTCATACAAAAACATGCAGCAAAAATCTGAGTCTGAAAAAACTTTTTGTTTAAATACAGTCACACTCGACAGAGCATGAGTAACGTTACATTAGAGTCACAATGATATGAGCCCAACATTACATCACACATAAGTGTTTGAGGTATTACATCATTCATTATATCCTTACTCTAAGATGTCGCATTAATATGGTAATTGTCACCTCAGGTTGGTACTTCCATAGTAGAGATACTAATCATTTTCTAACTAGAGTCTCTATTCATCATAGCTCACTAGCATATGGATCTGTAGCTTCCTAGTCATTCCTAAAAATACACAAGATGAAAATCTTATGAACTTTATGAAAAACTCATGAATAAGGCAAGTTCCCTATTGTGGGTTTCTAGAAAAACCCATTTTTCAAAACTTTTCGTGACTTTGCATAAGCTTTCATAACATTCATGACTTTCATGGATAGTAGTTAAAAGAGTTGTGTTAAAGGCCACTGACATTCTTAAAACATATTCGCATAGTTGATCGCAAGGTATTTAAGAAATCATATAGGTTCGGTTATTTTCTAGATAGTTTTACAAGATAAATCATAGTAAGCATAAAGTTGTAGCTGAAAAATGAGTGACGAAACAATGTATATGCCAATCTTTCTTTTTTTGACTTTGTCTTGTATAGTCATCTGGACGACTAAGTGTAATCTAAAACTCTGGGCCTACACAAGCCTAGCTTAACCCTCCAACCGGGCATGAATGTGTCATAAATATGATTTAACCCCCAACTGAGCATGACTATTTGTCATGAGCTGAAAAGATTGTCTGGAATATAGTTTCATGCTAAATCATGATTGCAAAAATTTTCATCGAGCTATCCATATCGTACAAATATTTTAAGGATATGTTGATAAAGACATACAGTTAAAACATTTGATATAGTATCATAAAGCCGTAAATGTACTGTATGTAGTATCGTAAAACTGTAAGAACTGTATTCAATGGAAAATCTCCATTTTAAGGTTCAGAGTTACTCACTTGTGGTCCAGAATCCACAGTTACTTGCTTACTTGACTTGCTTTGTCATTCATCTTATCTCTATTTCCTCGCTGGTGATCCTAAAACATGGATCAGAATACATTGATACTATACTAGCACACATCTTTGCATTAAATATTTGCTTACTTAAGGTTCTTAGTCTCTTTTGGACTTAGTTTTACTATTTAGGATTCCCTTATGGTATTTAATTAGGGTTCCCAGTACTTCTTAGTTCATCGAGTGGCGTACTTTATCCTTTAGGGGCATTTTGGTCATTTATCCTTTATTTACCTTGTACCGTTCGGTACTTCATTTACCTTATCGGACTTTAACTTTAAGTCTAGAGGGTCTTTCAATCACAAGGAAGATCCCTTTGTTACTTCCTGAGTTCATTTGATTGCTTAATTAAGCTTTAGGGGTAGTTTAGTAATTTTACCATTTTTATGTCGTGTTTTAGGTACTTAATTATTTTAAACGAAATTCATTTTCAGACTTAGAGGCTCTTATTAACATTGGTATGAGTTTCTCTTTACGTTATATACTCTTGTGGTAGTTTAATTAAATCTTAAGGACGTGTTCATCATTTTTAGTTTATTTAGGTGTTCTATGTTTCTTAAATAGACATCATTGTTGGGTCCGGAATGTCGAAGATACTAAATTTAGTCTCTTCCAGATCCCAATTAGCCTTCCTGTAGCTTACTTTAGGTTTAGAGGCATTTTCATAATTTTGCATTTTCATACGAGACCATCTTTGGTTACCCGATTACTCAATTATACATTGCCGTTAAGTTCAGAGCATCTAACAATGTTAAGTTTTTCCCTTTCTAATTTTTTTTCTAGTAAGTCTGGTAGCTCGTATATTATTAAGGGCAGTGTGCCTGTGTTCTCAGTACCTCGTTTAATGAAACAGACCTCACCGTTGAGTCCAGTACGTCGAAAAACTTTAGAGTAGGTATCCTCATAGTCATTGATTTTCATTTGGTAGATTAATTAACACATTAGGATACACTTGAAATTAGTCTAGTTTGTCCGTTCATATATTTCGGGGTCCAATTTCCTAAATCGGACTCTGCCATTGATTCCAGAATGCCTAAAAACGTTGGGTTAAACTCTTCTTATATCTTAATTGGCATTCGTTACACTGTATTTAGGCCTAGGGATAAAATGACAATTTTATCTAATTAATTAAGGACTTAAAAATAATTATTAATTATTTTTCTGAGCTCATTTATAATTTCAATAAATTAGTCCACCTTTCTCGAATTAACTTTCTTTATTATTTTGGATTTTTTTAAGAATCTCAACTAATTTGGAATTAATTAAATTGTTATCCCAGAATTAATCAACACTTGTTTATTAGATTAGGAATAGGAATAACCCTATTCCCATTTCCAATTTAATCAGTTCTTAATTCAATTTCTAAAATTCGTTGCCAATCAACCCCATTTCTAATTTAAAAAAATATTAACCAAGGTTCAAAACGGCAACGCTTCACTTACCCATTCTCGTGCCCAAACTAGGTCGACTTGGACCCAATATGTCGAACCCATTTACTGACCTGGTTAACCGTTGACCAGTCAACTATTTTACGTTGCTAGTGCCGATCGCCTTCTCTGGCAACTTTGGTCACCGATGATCATTTTCTGGCGACAGTCCAACCATTTTCCTTCCAGATTTCATTTCCAAGTGTTAGTTTTTAATTTGGTTTAAATTTGGTCGTCGAATAAAGGGATTTACAGTTGGCTCTGACGAGAGCCCAAATTTTCGGCGACTGAATTCCAAGCTTATATTAATGTGTTTTAGTCACGATTTTCACCCTATTTTGACCTATTCTCTCCTTTAAACCTTAAGGGACATTTTTACATTCATAAAACTGGGAAAATCTCACTCAAATGATTTTGTTGGATCTTCTCCCCCCATGACTGTAAGTCCCTAATTCTTGATGGTCTCTTGACCATTTTGGTTGGTTTAAGTCCCATTATGCAGCATTTTAGATACTCTTCCGAGCTTTATGTAAACTTTTAAGCTTTTCTTCAAGTTGGAGGTTGAAACCTAGTTTTTTCACAAGTTCGGCCATCACTAATCCTAAACATTATCATTTTTACACCATCTTCATCCATTTCTAGTTTACATAACATGCATGTAATCCAAAAGCTTAGATGTTGAACCAAATGATAGGGATTTGATGAGAGAGAAAACTTGAGTTTACCTCCAATGGCAGTTGTCTCTCTCTTCTTCTCTGTTTGTTGTGCTCCTTTTGAGCTTCAACACACTCCTAAGAGCTTCCTCCAGCTTCCATGCATGGTTTTGACATGTGCACACACATGTTATATGTATCATACTTTCTCTCTCTCTCCCTCTCTCTCTAAATGGCTGTAAGTATAGCCTTTTTAGGGTTGCTATATGCAACTTTTGGGGTTGTCATAGGCGCCACTTCCCCTCTTTTCCTCCCTTATTATATATATATATATATATCATATATATATATGTATACAGTTGACCCTCTTATAATTAATATTAAATAAGTTAATAATCTCCAATAATTTTTTAAGGAACCAACTTGGTTTCATAGTGGATAATTAATAATTCTATTACTTAATAATTAATATTTTTTTCCTAAAAACTCTTTATAATATTAATTATTAGAAATATAAAAATAGTTATATATGTACGTATATATCTCATTTATGACATTTCTTGGTAATTACATTTATTAATTCTATATAATTGAAGTCAAAATTATAGTAAATAAGAAAAATTATAACATTAAGAAACGTAACTTCTTTACTTGAAATGGACATTAAGAGTTTTTTTATGTCATAAGTCGAGTATTATATGTATTTTTTTAAAAAAAAACTGCATATAAAGTCTTTTTTTGTACCAAAAATTATTTACATGTTAAAAATATTTATTGGTTAATGAAAATATGATAAAACTTTATAATTAATAATTCTAATAATTAATAAATTTTCAATCTCCCATGTTTATTAATTATAAGAAAGTTGACTATATATATATATATATATATAGATATATACATTGCATATGTTCACTTACACACACATAGTGTACATGTGTCATCTTTTCCCATCATGTGCAACTCACAAGATGGGAAAAATTCTTTTTTGTTCATTTTTCTTTTATTTTTTTATGTATATTAATACATATATATACACATATATACACACTTGAGTGTTTGTATTTAGCCTCTAACATTATGTATTGGTCACATAGTACTTGAAGTAATTTAATATATTTTTATTTTATTTTTATTAACATTTCATGCATTTATTTTGTATTTTCTCTATTTTCTCCTAATTAATAAAAAATTATTTTATTTATTAATTCACAATATTTGGTGTCATATTTCGCTCACTTTAGGTTAGTGGTGAATTGATCACTTAACCATTTTGAGTTTATTGACCTAAGTTAGGTCAACTTGACCCATGGTCAGGCTAGTTTTTAACCCTAGTTGAGGTCAAGTCCTGACATAGTGTTCTCAAGAACTTGGAAATGTCCTGTATTAAGGTAATTTTCATTTCACTGTCTTAATTACCTTATTTTTCTAGGGGTGGATGTTACACAAGGTGTTAAAAAGAGTAGAATGGAGATAGGAATGGCAACTACACGGGCTTGGGGCAGGGGTTCCTTCTCTTAGTTTTCTAATCTCGTCCTATCAAAAAATATTTCTTTCCAAATTCATTAAAGTCCTATGATAGACAGGGCGGGTCCCCATTTATATTTAAAATTTTATTTTTTTATTTATTTTACTCAATTAATTATAATTAACATATTTTAAATTAATAAAACGTGTCACGTATGTTAAAATAAGAAATATGCATGCCAATAGATAATTAGAATGAATTTTTTTTCTTCAAACATATAACTCTATCAAGTTTGTCTAAATTTCTAATGGTTGACTAAAAAAATATCATTGTTAACATTAGTTATGTAGTACAAAACTCATTTATTATTTTATTTTATTAGAAATTGGGACTCGTCGGATCCAAACTCATTACCATTGGGGCATCCACAAGATTTGAATGGAGAGTTTTGATGAGATAGAACTTATCATTATTTGATTGGTTTTGAAATTCAACCAACATAGATATAGATCCCGTGTTTTTGGTTACGCAATGAAATGGGAAAGATATTTTGGTTATTGGCCAACTCTCCCGATTCACTATTTGCTCTAATCTCGTCCTATCAAAAAAAATTTCTTTCCAAATTCATTAAAGTCCTGTGATAGATAGGGCGGATCCCCATTTATATTTAAAATTTTATTTTTTATTTATTTTATTCAATTAATTGTAATTAACACATTTCAAATTAATAAAACGTGTCACGTATGTTAAAATAAGAAATATGCATGTCAATAGATAATTAAAATAAATTTTTTTCTTCAAACATACAACTCTATCAAGTTTGTCTAAATTTCTAATGGTTGACTAAAAAAATATCATTGTTAACATTAGTTATGTGGTACAAAACTCATTTATTATTTTATTTTATTAGAAATTGGGACTAGTCGGATCCAAACTCATAACCATTGGGGCATCCACAAGATTTGAATGGAGAGTTTTGATAAGATAGAACTTATCATTATTTGATTGGTTTTGAAATTCAACCAACATAGATATAGATCCCGCGTTTTTGGTTATGCAATGAAATGGGAAGGATATTTTGGTTATTGGCCAACTCTCCTGATTCACTATTTGCTCTAAGTTCTCTCTAAAATTCTTCAGAGGTTACTATCGCGAGACATCTAGACTTGGGTTGTGAAAATACATAAGCGACTAAATCTTGTAACCGTCCTATTGACCAGAAAGATTTATACATCGACATCCGTGACCGAAAAGCTCATAACATAAGTTGATTTCTTTTGCACTTGCGAACCTCAACGGTAAAAGGTGACCAGGTTCACACCCGATTGTTGCATATCTTTCTTTCATATTTTATATAATCGGGACAGGACACGATGCGGTGCCTTCATTTCAAACTCATCCCAAACCCTAACGGAATTGAACGGAATTGTTATATATTCTCCAAATCCGTCTCATTAAAATAGAGTATGACTGGGTTCAATATAACTTGTTAAATTACCATCCCAAATAGAGATATACTTGGCCTTTAACAGTATTTTTCTGCAAAGACTACAAAGTAACTTCATTCGAGCTTATGATACCAACTGTGATTTAATAGTTTATAAATTTAATTTGCATGCGAGATCAAGTATAACAAAGTTGATTTGGGTGCCATTGTTGGCATTCATGGGGTGGCCCGATGGTTACAACAATTTTGGGATAAATTTTTTCTAAGGAAATTAGCTTCCGGCGAAGTAATATACAATTATAAGAGTAATTGATATAATTAGTCATAATAGGTTTGATAAAAAAGTTAAGATTTTTTTGTAACAATTGTATTTTTTATGGCTCTTTCTTGCCTAAGCTTCAATCTTTGAAATTTTATTAAATGGTGTGATTTAGGCATCAACGCTTGAATTACACAATGCAATTAAATTTTAAAAATTCAATCTTTAACATTGTTCTTTTTATTTTAAAAACCATTAATTAGTTTTCTTTTGTTACTTCTAGAATTGTTCAAAGCATATCATTAATAATTCAAAAGATAAATTGAGCAAAAAAAGTGATGTATTAAATTTATATAGAATATGAGTTAGAGAGTGACATAATTATTTAAAATAATCATAAAATTTAAAGAAATATTAAAAATTTTCATGATATTTATTTATAATTTGAGATGTATTTAAAATAGATTTTAAATTTTATTGTTTGATAAATATTAGAATAAATTTAATAAAAAATTATTATTATGGTAATATAGTTTAGAGTTCGCAATTAGTTCAGAAATGACAATTTAATCTGTTCCGTTAAAAATCTACCAACACCGTCTCTAATTGGACGGATTTGGAGAAAAGTTTTTTCATCCTGTTAGGATTTGGGGAGAAGGCACCCTACCCTATCCTGATCATATAAAATAAAATAATTAAAGAGTTTTGCGCTACATAATTAATATTTATAATGATATTTTTTAGTCACTTATTAAAATTTTATACAAACTTGATAGAGTTATATGTTTAAAAAAAAATAATGTCATTCTAAAATAAATAAATAATTAATTCAATAAAATAAGATATGTTAAGATATTTTTTAGTCATCTTGTTTAAGATTTGTTAATTATAATTAATTCAATAAAATAAATAAATAAACAAAAGTTTAAACATAAATGAGGACTTCGATGGAGTCTTGTTCTTGCTTATCATGTGGTTTAAATTAGGGGTGCAACTTAAGCGGACTAACTCGAACCCAACTTGAGCTCGACCAGAATTTTTTAGGGTTTGGACTTTATTTTTTATACTTTAGGTTGGGATTGGACTTGGACAAAAGATCTCAACCCCGATCTAAATTAGGATTGGGTTCGAATTGAAACTTTAAAAATTTGAATTTAATATTTTTTATATTCTATTTTTAATACTTTAATTATCTATCGTTGGAGTAATAAGAATTTATTTTAACAATTACTATTTATATTTTTATAATTTTTAAAATTTGTTGACCTTTAATATTTTTTAAAAATTAAATTATGTTAAAGGAATTATTGTAATGATTTTTTATTTTTTTAAGAAGGAAGAATTGATAAAAATTATTAAAGCTTTTAGTATATAATCAAAATAGAAAAAAAGATAACAATTTATTAGAGAAACTGTAAATAAAATTTAAAAATTAAAATTAATAATCAAATTCGAGTTGAACTTGAAACTAATAAATTTTAATTTAAATTGAGTTCGGATTAATTGTTCAAATTTAAAATCAAGTTCGAATCAGACTCAAATTAATTATTTTAAAACTTATATTAAATTTGAATATGACTTAATTTAAAGTTGACGTATTCAAACGAGAGTCTTAATTTAAATGAGTTTCAAAAAAAAAAATATTCACAAGACAAAATTGAAAAATGATCCCCACCTGAAGGTCGAGCCGTTGCGATCCTGTATTAATCACTTTGGTTTAACAAAATGCGTTACGTATTAGTATTGTTTTGACAACAGCATTTCCTTGATCTCAGAGAAAATGTCTCCTTGAAGCTATCATAAAAAAATATGAACCACATGATTAATTGCGGATGAAATTGATTTAAGCACAAAGTACGAGAATCCATGAATACTTGATAAGATTCAGTATGTGGGACCCACTTCAAAGATATTTAAGGTAAGCCTGGATTCGGGGAACTCAAGAAGCACAATCAGCCAACACGTGTACGCAGAGATATGGATAGGGGCCCACTACCTTGAAATTGATGCAGTTTGAGATATGGTGATAAGCGGGGCCCGTTATTAACTACCAAAGCTGGTGGCGTTGACCTCTTCTTCTTTCTTGAATCTTCATTTTAAAACTCGCCTTCTCGAATTGACAATCAAATTCAAATGAAATATCATGTCCACTCATTTTAAGTTTAATCTACTGTCCATTTTAAAACTCGCTTTCTCGAATTGACAATCAAATTCAAATGAAATATCATGTCCACTCATTTTAAACCATTAATTTTGGGAGAAGCTATTCCCAAAATTGGTGAATAAGTGAATATAAAATGGGATATTAGACTAGGAATAGTCTACCTTTCATTTTTTTTTATTGAAAAGAATATTAAAAAATTTTTAAAATAAATTTTTCACTCTAAAAATTCATAATATATTTTTTTAATTTAATAAATTTAAAAAATAAAATTTTAATACAAAAAAAATTCAATTGTTTATTTTTATCTTAACATCATTTAAAAATATTATTGATTAGACTAAAATAGTATTCAAGATAAATTTTAAAAAATTATTAAAAAATATATAAAATAGCTTTTTTAATCTAAAAAAATCATAACATTTTATGAAGTAAAAATTTCTTTTTTAAGCCTTTTAGATTAATAAAAAATGTTATGTTTATTTTTTGGATTGAAGAAATTATTTTATCAACTATTTCGTATTTTATAAATTGTATATTGAACAATAATATTCTTTAATGGTGTTAATACGAAAATTAACAATTGGACATTTTGTATTAAAAATTTATTTTTTAAATCCTTTAGATAGAAAAAATATATCATAAAAATTTTAATTAAAAAAATTTATTTTAAACACTTTTTAGTATTTCTCCCTTTCTGCTCTATATTTAATTTCAATCAAATTCTTCATTCCATATATCACGGAGATGTATTTACAGTGATTGATTTTTTTTTTTGGGGGACAACCCTATCCCCACTCCCTATTTATTCACTTAAGTTTGTAAAAATATAATTTTAAATAATTAAAATTATATTTTTTAGAACTCAATTAGATAAAAAAGAGTGTGAATAATATTTTCCTTTTGAAAAGCTTAAATTGCAAGTTAAATCCAATGCATCCAATTCATTATCATTGCGAATGTAACATATAGATGAATCTGAACATGATCCTTGAATGCGTGAACACAAGACTTGATAACATTAACCAAATAGACTTGATAAAATTTTGTCAACATGGGTTAACCAATACGAACAAAGACTAATAGTTGTAACAATTTTCTGTTACAAAAAAATCTACATGTCATTGTCTGTTTTTCTTTTTAATAAAAAAAATCACTTCTATTTTTCAAATTTTTTTATTTAGAATTTTAAAACACATAATGTTAAGTCCATTTAAATTAGACTCAAACTCAAATTAAAATATACTTTTGTTGTTGTGGTAAATTTTAATTGTAAACAATTCTACATGTCATTACTTTTTATTATTTTTCCCTTTTTTCCCCACAGCTATTTCCCTACATGTCAACATGTAGACTCTTATTTACATAATATTTATGTATCTTATAAAATTTGTCTATCTTTAGCAATAATTTTTTCGACCTCAACAAAAAAAAAAATGTAAAAAAAATATAATGTAATGAGATATACATTTGAAAAATAGATATTTAAAGCTAGCAAATACCAAATTCCAAACCTTGGATCTTACCATTTTTTCAGACAAACAAGGACAGAATTAATGTCTGACATGTTTAACTAATTCCTGGACTATATTATTGACAGAAGCTCTAACAAACTTATACTGGAAAGAAAAAAAGTTACCAGGGAGTGCTTTAACATTGGCTCAAATCATGTCCAGAGAAGAAAAATCATTCATAGAAGAAGAAATGCCATTTATGGTACCTAAGGATTCGCCTTCCAAGATAACATGATAAATTTCAATATGCAAAGCAAATTGAACGACACATAGAGAAGCCATAGATTCCACCTACTCAGGGTCCATAAAACCAAGATTAAATTGAGAATGACTATTTGGAATAATATAGTTAATGATAGTCGAGTTTTAAATTGAGGATATTAACGTAAAATGATATACAAATGCATTAAGTTCCTTTTTTTTTTTTTTTTGAAAGAAACGATATGAATTTATTAATACGAGACAAAACACAAAGGGGAACAATCCAAGAAGAATATAGAAATCCCCCTAAAGAAACTCCCCTAGAAAAGAATTGAATAACCCAAACATCATAGAAGATTATCAAAAGCACCAACTAACTCCAAGAATAATCCAGGATACCAGATTAAGTCATGGAAGGCAAAGATGAAAAACACACATCTTGACCCACTATAAAATAAAAGCATTCTCAAAAGAACCAAGAGTCTCGAAACACCCTAAAGCAATCAAGAATGAAAAGCCATATCTGAGTGAAGCAAAGTTAAGATAAAGAAGGGACCTCTTCCAGTCACATTAAGTCATTGGAATACTTAGCGAGCTCATGAGCAAATTCGTTGCCTGGTCTGCGAATAAAGGTACATTAGAATGATCAGAATCTTCTTAGAAGAATTTTGACATCAAATCTAATAAGGCCAATAGGCCCTAAATCCTTATCAATAGTACCGATCCGTTAATTGTTCCCTTAGAGTCCCCTTCCAGAACAAGGTACCTGATACATATATCTATAAAAAAAAACACACCGTATGAAAGGCCATGTGGGATTCTGCCATTGCTACATCTATTGGAGCATTTATTTTTATTTTTTTACATTCGACCAATAAAATTCCCAGCATTATCCCTTACCACCACCCCCAACACCAATCAAGCCTATATTCGTAAATAACGCTGCATTAAAGTTAGTTTTATAAGACAGATCATGGGGCGGATGCCAATTCTGAGGCGAAATTTGAACTAGCACAGATATGTTTAGATGAGCAGTCCGAAACTAAGAAAAAAAAAAGAGAAAGCAAACTGGACAAGCTCTGGGCAGTCTAGAATGCTCAAATATGACCTCATTTCGGTTTCTCCAAAGTACCAAGAGTGGAAAGGAAGAGACCATAGTTGTCATGATCAACGCATCCTGCAAATTTCGATTTCTCCGAAGGAAGGACAAAAAACCTCAATTCGTAAGCCCAAAGGAGACAGAACCTATCCCTGCTTAACTATCCAACACTCTTCCTTATTATTATTATTATTTTTACTTGGATGTTTTTAGAGAGGGAGATTGTGTTTGTTAATAAATGATATTAAGAATATATCTTGAAAGCCTCAGGTAGAATGGTATAAAAACGAGTAAGCTCATTATTTATTATTATTATTATTGTTGTTATTTTCACTCAGATGACTAAAGATAGAGATTGAGTTTGTTAATATTTTTAAATTCTAATTATTATGTAAGATAGAGAGAATATGGTGGTTAAATTTGAGAGTTCGAAAGAGAATAATATTTTTGTTTCTAATCTTTTTCAAATTTATAACTTCTAAATTGAATTGACAATTTTTTTTTTCAAATCTACAACTTTTTTTTCAATTCTACAACTTTTTTAATTGAATTATTCTTAAATTGAATTGATTTGTAATTTAAAAAAAGATATTTCTATTTTTAGCATTTTTGATTAAAGAGTAATGATGGAAAAAAATCAGAAAAAACGGAAACATGAAAGGGGATAGTACTGCCACATAAGATTTATAAAAAAAAAAAAAGGATAATGCCATGCATAAGCTCCATTGTTGAAGGAATATAGATAGATTTCTAATACTTGCATTTATCTGCCTCAATATCTTTGGTTCTTCAATTATCAAATAATCCTTTGGAGTCCCAAGTGGAAATCGGGATTACCTATTTGAATCTTGCACTTCTCTAATTTGTTGATGTAAAGAATGTGAGATTGTTTCTTGTATTTTCAAATAAAATTAATTTGAATCAAAGGTTTAAAACACCTCATGTTAAAAAAAAAAATTATAAATTAAGAGACTTCACTCATAAACTAATTTATATTATTATGCTAAACATCAATGATGACATAAAACCTTGTTTACTCGTTGGAGTATTCATAATAGCCAAGTAATACGTCTCTCAAGAATAAAATTTCAAAGATTACAGAAAACAAAGACTGACGATCATATAGGCTGAGCTATATATATATATATATATATATATATGGTAAGTCGAATGCGTAAAATAAGGGAAATAGAGCAAAGCGACAAGGGCATACCTCTGGGCCAACATAGAAAAGTTCTACAAAACAAAAAAATATTGGGTAGTCTCTATCAATACTCTCAACGGTAAAATCGATGTCTACTATTGATCTCACCGGTAATGAACCCAAACAACCAAGATAGAGACAAACTCAGAGAGTAACGAGAGAAAGGAACCCTCAGCAAACCAATAACTAAAGGATACATTAAAGCAACAAGCTACACAATCCAAGCAAAGGAAGCAGCAATAGACTGTACATAAGGCACGACAGCTAAGTTCTGGAAATAGAATCTGATAGACCAACAACACTCATGGAAACCTCCCAATTTTGCTAGAATTTGGTAACACCCTTCTAACTAGTAGCTCCAGGTATTATAGCAAATGTGATGTCCTTTATGAGTTGTTCAAGCACCTACCATATATAACAGAGCACAGGGTAAGTTTTCAGGTATTTAACTGAGCCGTATGTGTATGTGTGTGTGTGTGTGTGTATGTGTGTATATATATATATACATCTATATATATATATATATACATCTATATATATATATATATATATATATATATATATATATAGGTAAGTAAGTAATTACATCAAAAGAAGGATTGACAAGAAGTTCAAGCGAACATCCCCCAGGTCACCAGCAATAAAGGCCAATCAGGCCATTACAAAAAAGCCAACCAGCAGATCATTTCTGGGAGCAAAACAGAGGCAACAATAAAGAAAGAGTGCAAGTGCGTTTTTTGTGATTTTTTTTTTTTTTTTTTGGTTTCTTGAAAGAGAAATGCTAGAGAACCCATCATCTTTATCCCACTTTGATCCCACCCTCTCACATGAATAAGACCCATCATTTATTAAATGAACAATATTATCTCCATGTGAGAGAGTGGGGTCAAAGTGGAATAAAAAGGATGAGTAACATGGCTCTTCTTGAAATTATGCTATGACCTCTCAACTCATTTCATCTGAAATTATCTGAGAAAAGTGCAGGAAAATTCCTATTCTAAAAATAGTGCCTGCATCAAGATGGCCTCACATAATTTGTTTGGTCCCAATTGGTAATTTTATCAAAGAGTTGCGGAAAATTGTGCGTGTGAAAGACCTTGGAGAATATTATTGGAAAAAAGAAATCAAGTAGTTTGAACTCATGGTAGGATGCTAATTTTTTAGCACTTGATCTATTGAGCCTGATCTAACAATAGGTTGGGATCTTCTTGTGGTGCTGATGTAACAAAATGACTACTTAAGTGATGCATAAATAGCAGGAAATCACTAACCTATTTAATCCCTCTTCGAATCCTCTTCTTCAACTAAAGAAATGAGTCTCTGACAGAATGCATTTTGTTCACAATAACATTCATTGCCATCCGCTCCCTTGGTAATGAAGCACAACATGAAAGTCCGATTCTCATCACTGAAACCAAGCACTCCTTCATTCTACTTGTACAAATGCGTTGGTGATCATGATCATGAATTATGGCTCTTTCTTCTACTTCCTTCTCATCTACATCATCTCCTTCCACAAAGAGCAATGATAAGTCTACTATGTCCCTGACATGTTCAGGCAAAGCCATTGCGACGAACTTCTGAATGCTTAGTCCTTCTTTAAAGATGTCATCAGTTGGCCTTTTGCCTGTAAACATCTCCAACAAGAGTACCCCATAGCTGTAAACATCGCCAAGTGTGGACACTTGGCCACCCATACCATACTCTGTTCAACAATCAACATGTCATGAGGTCCCATTGATAAATATATATAATATAATCATATACACTTCAAGTAGATGCAGAAAGGTAAACTTATTATTCATTAGACAAAGTAATCATCAACTAAAGATTAATCAATTTGGATAGAAACAATACCTGGAGGAATGTACCCAAAAGAACCCTTGAGCCCAGCTGATATGTTTTGAATTTTGGAGGGATTATTTGATGCATCAAATAAAAACCTTGCTAATCCAAAGTCACCAACATGGGCAGTCATATCATCATCAAGGAGTACATTGCTTGGCTTCAGGTCACAATGAACAATTGGTGTTTGGCAATGGTGATGGAGATAATCCAATGCAGAAGCAACATCTATGGCTATGTTCAATCTCTGGATAATGTTTAAACCTTTTGTTTGGCATTGCCCCTCATCTCCTAGATCATGCAGCCACTGATCTAGGTTTCCATTGGACATGAACTCAAAGACTAGTCCTTTAAAGTCATTACCGTGATGATCAACACTCGAACAAGCAGTTAAGATCTTGAGGAGATTTCGATGCCTTATACTTTTTAGAGCCCTGCATTCATCTATGAAACTCCGGGAAGCCCCATGCTGTTGAAGGTTTAATACTTTCACTGCCACAACTGCCTCATCATCATAGAGAACTCCTTTGTATACAGAGCCAAAACTACCTGAACCGATCAAATTATCAGCAGAGAACCCATTTGTTGATCTAAGAAGTTCTTGGTAAGAAACCCCCAATTTCCAATCATTGGTTGAGGATGCAGCAGTTAAAGGTCTCTTTCTTGAGTTTTTTATCACATAATAAGCAGTAGCAGAACACGACAGTATAATTACAGATACAACTGCAATGGTTACGGGGATCACTATTTTAGGAGTAAGAAATTTTCTTGAATGAGAGTTATCTAGAGAGCATGCAGGCAAATGTAAATCTGGGACACCCCCACATAGTTCTTCATTTCCAAGGATTGAAATTACAGTTGTATTTGTGAAAATTCCTTCCCTTGACACTTCCCCCTGGAAATTATTGAAAGAAAGATTGAGTTTCTTGAGATATGGAAGTTTTCCAAGAAATTCTGGAAGTTTTCCAGACAAATTATTAAGCGAAAAATCAATCTCTTCTAGACCTCTCAAAGTTTGCAAAGATTCAGGAATTGTTCCTTGAAGCAAATTTCCCTCCAGAAACAGGCGTTCCATACTAATGCAACTGCCCAGGGTGTTTGGAATTTCACCTGACAATCTGTTCTCTGAAACATCCAGCTCCTTGAGATTTATCAAGTTACCCACCTCCAATGGTAGCGAACCAGTCAAAGAATTATTCGCCATGGCCAAAGAAATTGCAAGAGAAGAGAGACCAATGACCTCTTTGGGTATGGTCCCATTAAGATTATTACTACTAAGGTTTAGTATCAGCAAATTTTGGCAATTTCCAAGGCTTGGAGGTATACTTCCTTCTAGTCTATTCTCCTCCATAAAGAGCCTGGTTAATGATGTCAAGTTACCAAGGAAGGATGAAATTGGCCCCCAAAAATTGTTATCATTCAGTTCCAGTCCTTCCAACTGTCTAAGCTTCCCTATAGCATCAGGGACACTACCAGTTAAGTAGTTTCCCGACAGTCCTAGAAGGCTCAAGTTGACAAGGTTCCCAATCCCAACAGGAACACTTCCATGTATCAAATTCAAACCCAGAGTCAGTCTTTTGAGGTTGGTTGAAAGGTTGGCTATGGAATTGGGCAATTCTCCTCCAAAAAAATTTTGACCCAAACCCAAGACTTCCAGACTAGTACAATTAGCCAAAAGAGTGAGAAAATTCAAGTTGCCAACTTTCCCATTTCCAAGTTTATTCTGATCAAAGTTAATTCTATATAAAGCCTGCAGGCTACCTAAATTTGTAGGCACAGTCCCAGTGAGACTGTTTTGAGCAAAATCAATCACCTCAAGCCTAGAAGCATTTGATAATGAAACAGGAATGGGTCCTGCGAAATTGTTTACTCCCCCAGCAAATACTTGAAGGTTTGGGAGAGTAAGGCCGACATCAGGTGGGAGTTGTCCATTTAACTGGTTTTGAGCAACAGAGAAGTAGAAGATGGAGGAAATATTGTAAATCAATGAAGGAATTGTACCGGACAGTTCATTTCCATAGAGTTGAAAAAATACCAACTGTGAGAGATGACCAAGCTCAAGGGGTATGCTACCATGGAGATTGTTCCTGGCAAGTGAAAGAGCCAATAGTGACGAAAAGTTTCCTATCCAAGCTGGAATGCTTCCTGTGAGGTGATTTGCTGAAATTTGCAGAAACACCAATTTTGTAAATGCGCTAAACTGATCTGGGATTGGCCCAACAAGCTCATTGAGATATGCATCGAGTACTCTCAGGTCAGTACAATGAGTAAGATTGGTTGGAATGTTTCCAACAAAGGAATTTGAGCTCAAGTTGAGATATTGCAGGTGCAGTAAACGGCCCAAATCTTGAGGAATTTCACCATGGAAGCTATTGTTCTTTAGATTGATGGCGGTAAGGAATGTGAGATTGCCTATAGAAGGCGGTATGGAGCCAACCAAGCTTTGTGACTCCAAGTTGAGGACCGTGACTCTTCCATTGGAGTGACTGCATGTAACACCCACCCAATTGCAGAAATGGACAGAATCATTCCACAAGCTCATTATTTGAAATGGATCTTGGTTTATTCTATCCTTGAAGTCCACTAAAGCAAGGCGATCAGTCTCGTTTGATTCTAATCCTGAGCTTATATCCAAAAGAAGAATCCAAGAAAGGAAATATAATAAACCCCACCGAAAATTCAAACAGGAATGCTCCATATATTCCTTTGGAAATTGGAATACAGGGATTTGGATGTCTCATATGATATATAAACTTCTGAATTTTCTGCTCCGTGAAAAGCTCCATTTATAGCAATTAGTGTTTAGACATACAGCGATTACAGAAGTATGGGTTTTGTGCATCATTGTCAAAGAAAAATGTTAGCGTCGAGTGGTGAGTGATGGTCACTCGCGATCTAATTGACACATACATTATATGTGCTAATATTATACGGGATCATTTCTGTCCATGTAATATATGCATCAATCAAATCAAGAGTGATAAATATTCACAATTAACACTAACATTTTTCGTCACTCACGAGGCACTAACATTGATTTCTTGACAAATATCTCAGAAGGGTTTCTTCTAACCTAATACCAAGCTCTCAACATCAGGTTTATAGTAGAAGACATATATTTACTTTCTCATTCTATAAACTTCCAAAACAAAATTATAGGTTTGATAACTCACCCATTTTTATTGACTTCTGTGTTGTGGGGACTCTTTTTTGGAGCAATTATTCATTCGTTCCCATGACAGTCACATTTCTAATAATATATTATATTATAAATATACATATGACATATTATTTTACACTTAAAATTATTAGATCTAAATTATTGAATAGTTTTTTTTTCTTTTGAATATATTTTTTAACGTGTTTGAAACATCACGTGATAATGTATTTTTTTAAGAACACAAACACTATCATATGTGTTATGACTCACTTAAAAAAAATAGATCATATCTAGAAATAGAGCCAAACTTGACCTGGCTCAATTCCACCCACCCCAATTTTTTTTAATTTAAAATTTTCTCATATTCTGAGGAAAGAAACTCAAATATATCTTTATTGATGTCTCAAATTGGACGTTTCGTTTGTTCTGTGTTTCTAGGTTAGTCACAATTGATACCATTTCAATTTAGAAGACTAACTTGAATGGACATCTATTGAAATTAAGTAACTTTTTTGTTAGGATATTTTATTATATTTCAATTGTTATATATAATTCTATGTTTGTTAATTTCGGACCCTCTCTTAATAGGAAATAATTAAGCCTTTGTTTGTTCCAAACATACCACTAAAAAAACCCATTCATTTGTAAACACAAGTTATTTAATTTTATTAAAAATCTTCTTTTGACTGAACCAATGAAAAGTAACTAATTAAGAAAAAGATGCCTACCATATTATTTAATTTTATTAAAACTATCTTTAAATGACCATTCGTGATGTATCTGATAAAAATGTTGAGAATAAAATTTAAATATCTTGAGTTTGAATTCTCTTTGCACCAAGCACATAATTGGGTTCTATTTTTTCAAATAAAAAATGATAAAGCTACTATTAATCATTATCAAAAGGAGACAACAAGCACATAATTGGGTTCCATTTTTTCAATTTTATAATTCTATTGTTATTGCTAATTAAATTAAAATAGAATATATGGCACAAATAATTAGTTCCATCTTTTTAATTTTATGATTCTATTGCTAATTCAATTAGAATTTCTAAAAGAGATTTTATTTTTAATCTCTTTAATTGAGATGGTGACTTGGTCCAATTTCTTAACAGAAAAATAGCTTAATTGTTTTTCTGACTTGTACCATTTGGTTTTGAGCTTTTGAATCCATTAATAATCCGGCAAAATAAATTAAAAGAAGAACATGTAAAGTTAAGACAGAGTGAATTAGACTTAGGTTAACTTTTTTGTCACATAATTTCACCATGTAATTATGAATTTTTTTTTTTTTTTTGAAATTTTTTTATTGGAAGAAGCACAATTTTTCCTTACATGTTAGTAATAGGAACAATTTTTCCCCTAATTATCAAATAGGTTGGATATATGTATGTAATTCTATTAAAAGTTATTAAAAAATAATATTCCTAAAAAGAAAAATTTTAAAATCTAAAAAGAAAAGGCAACTATAGAAGATATTGTTTTATTTCAAAGTTGTAATACTTTAAAATTGTTTTATTCTTATTTGATATACTATTTTTAGGATAGTAACACTCTAAATAATGGATAACCAAAAAAAAAAAAAAATTTAATCTGATTTTTTATTAAATTACACAAACACCTCCAATGGTTTATCCAGATTTTGCTTAATCGCTCTTATACTTTAAAACTGAACGAACACATCCCTATAATTTTTAAAATTAAACAAACATACTTTATTTTCAAGAAGAGATGCATTTCAATTTCCACACTTGAGGGGGTGTGTTTGTTCACTTTTAAAATATACGAGGAGCTAAGTAAAAATTAAGTAAACCATAGAGAGTGTCGGTGTAATTTTTTTCTTTTGTTATTATTATTATTATTATAAAAGTTTTTTAATAGCAAAAGAAAAACAATTAACTTATGATAAAGCACACGTTTCAATCCGTTGGAAGTATTTCTTAAATTCTTTTCCATTTAGGACTCTAAAAATAGAGTCGGAAATGAATTTCTTTACTTCAATGCCAGTGGTATACTCTAACCCATACAAAAATCAAAAAGAAAAAAAATTGGTATAGAAATCTTAAAAAAACAGAAAAAAATAAATTGTTAGAAAAATTTTATAAAAAAACTTAAAATAAATAAGAATTCTAAAAAAAATTATAAGATAATAAGACTCATAAAAAGGAAAATCTTAAAATCATAAAAAAGGCAATAATAAAGAATATTTTTTTAATTTAAGATTGTAAAATTTTAAAATTGTTTTATTTTTATCTATATATATAATTGTTGTTTAAGGATTGTAAAATTTAAAAATAATTATTGTTTTAGGATTAATATTAGATGATGTTCTTTGTGCTATTATTATTTATAATACGTCGTCTTTTCAATTTGTATTTATTTTCTTTTAGAGATTTATTTTTTATTTAAATTAAAGAGTATTGGTTGTATGTTTTACATTAGATGAGTTCGAAAATAATTGTATAAACATTATTTATGAATATATGTTTGTGTGGATGGAGGCATGTATATAATGCTTCTAATTTAAATTTGTTTTTAATTTGAATTATCCTCTTGTTCCATTCATATTATTTATTTTTGTTGTATTTTTTAATAATATTTTTTTTTTTTTATCATTCACTTGCAACTTAATTGTGTATCTTAAATAAAATATTTGAACAAACATTCTATTTATCTATCATATTATCGGTCAATAATTTTTTTATTTATTTTTCATACTTATAGTTCGTTTATTATTACATTCAACTCTAAAGAATTAATAAAGAATTATCTACAAAATATATCATAAGGTACACATGATGAAAAAAAATCATATGCTATATTATTTTATTTAACTTGAACAACATCTAACTTTTGATTCTTAATAATGACTTAAAATATTTTGTTTATTAAAAATCAATTCCTACTTATATTACTGACACAAAAAAATAACCAAAATTATACTAATTTAATTTAATAGCATGTGATTACTTTTACTATATGCCCAATCTATTTCTCAATTTATTTTATTGCAACTCCACTCATAGATTTTGTAACTATAAGTATTTACGTACGTATTGAATAGAGACTATAACTCAATAATTAAAATGACACAAAACAAAAAGTTATATAATATAACTTTTTCAAAGTTTATTCATTCTACTCTATATTAAGAATCTCTTCAATTTTAAAATTAAGTAAACTTCTACAATTTAGAAGATTTAAATGAGAATAACAAAGTATATATAGATTTTACTTTATTCTTAGCCAGTGTTTGGACATTAATTACCAAATGAGAATATTAATTGCTCATTGCTTTCAGCTTCATGATGAGGTCATTGCAATGAATTTAGCAAATACTAATAATCTTTTACATCCTGATTGAATTAGAGTAATTATCTAATAATATATATTATAATATAAATATTAAAATAATAGAATAAATGTTTCACATGTGTTGCATGTGTTTCAAAACTATTAATTAAAATGTGATATTACCACGTCCTTGCACTAGTGTCATTCAAAAATTTTGCCCTCTTTTCACCCGAGAGTGAGTGATACATTTTTTCATAAAAAAAGAATTTGATAGCAGAAACGTTACAATGTGGTGCAAGCATCTGCTTCCATTTAACACATTTTTTGTGTTTTTTTTTTTTTTATTTATCCATTGTTTGTGTACGGACGGATATTATACGAATATCACTCAAGGTCCTAAGTCGTGAATTACCTAAAAAAGGGTTAAATATGTAGGCCTAGAATTAAAAATTTATTTGCGTTAATTCTAATTTTTGATTGATTAAAATGATGACACAATCAATCAACAAATTACTCAACGTGATTAATCCAATGTTTAAATCCTTCCATCAATGAATCACCAAGAATCAACCAATTCAACATTCACCAAAATTAACAACTAAATTGATTTTATAGCAATTTTCACAATTCAATTCAAAATCAACTAAGTTATTAATTTCTTCAATCAAGTTACTAAATTAAGTTTTTCAATTATCTCAATTGAATGCACAATTATGAAATCATGAAAAAACTTAATTTCTTAAATAAAACGGAGAAAACTACAAAGTACAACAATCATTGGAGTAAAACTCCAGAGCCGGGCCAATGCTCATGGAAGTGGAACTATGACGGAAATTCAAATACAATGAATTTCTAAATGATATAAGCACCTCTAGCACAGTTCTCACCGATTGTCTTCAAATTCCTCTCGAATCCTTAAGTTATCATAGTCAATCCTTTAAACAACCGGACTCCTCTACGGTCTCGAACTCCTCCGATCAAGCCTCTTCAAAACAATCGGGAATCTACATGACCTCGGTGTCCACCGATCGTTCAATGCCGAATTCTCGCACTTGAACTCCTTCAATCGTCAATGGTGAATTTGATGCGAACCAAGGCTCTTAAAATCTGATCGAATCATGTGTTTTGATCAAATTGGATCAACAAAAACGAGTAGAGAAGATAATGAATATCATGAATGATCAATCTCTCACAAAAGCATTAAGATCTATCAACAATTTTGCTCTTACAAATTAAGACTCTCTCACTCTATTTTTTGTCTGCTCTCAAATATATTTTTGCCTATTTTTCGCAAAGAGCTTGGTTGATCTCCAATTAAGAAGAAATCAGATTATAAATCTGCTTTATGCCCAAGGTTCGTTCGAATGAGCAGCTCGTTCGAACGAACATGTAACAAGTATTGAACAAGTACAACTCTAAGGCTGCAGCAACTCGTTTGATACAAGGGTTCAAATGAATGAGAACGAACCCTACTATTGTTTGTTCGAACGAGCCAAGGCATCATTCGAACGAGCAACAATGAGTTCCTCATTCAAAGCTTGTTTTGTGAACGAAATTTTTCCATCTATTTATTTTCAAAGATGCATTTTGGAAAAAATAGTTCACAACCACAAGTCAATCACATACATGATGATAAGATAAAATATATATGCTATGCGTGCATGATGTGAGTGTGTGAGATTCTATCAAATACAAAAGAACATTGTATCTTTCTGAAAACAAGTTGACTGGCAGTTATATACGGTAATGTCTCTTCGATCAACTTGGGTACGTAAGAATGGGCATCGAGATACTTAACTTGAAGAACTTATGTACGGATTACACACAAAATACATTTTATCTAACCAGATTTACCAATTTACAAAATGGACCCCATGGTCCTAAGATCCGCAAACCTTATAAAAAAGGGTGAATTATTGCAAACTTTTACAGGGTGTAGAGACAGCACCAAGTGAGACAGCAGCACAAGATAGAATTTTTTAGTTAGTGACCGATTACAATCACTTTGAATTTTAATTTTTACATTTACAAACAATGAATTCTTGCTCCTTTTCCCTGCTCATGGAGGTAAGCTTGAGACTGAAAAATATAATTTTTTTGTGCATTTATATGATTGCTTTGTGTAGAATTTAAAATTCTCTCAAATACCAAATTATGATTCAAAAATTATTCTAATACCAATTTTTAAATTTAATACCACGTTGAGAGAGAGAATGTAAACATTTATTGTATATGTGTATTGTGGATTTAATTAAAAAAAGAGTCTTCCTTTATATAGAAGAGAAGATCATATAATATAAAAAGTAAGAGAAAAGGAAAGAATGGGAAAAGGGAAACAAAAGAGAAAATTCTAAAGTATTATACAAGTTATATACAAATCTTAACCGTCATGCACCAATCCCTACCTAACTCAAACTGCTATACATATATTATTAACAAAAATTTAAAATAAAGCAAAGCTCACAAATATTTGTTAGAAAAAAAAAACAAACAAACTTCACGTTGATTACCAAACCAATACAATGGCCCGAAAACAACTTATTTTATTAAACCAAGTCTACTGCAACAATCAAATTCACGGCCATCACTTTATTGGCCGCACTCCACTATTTTGGGCGTCTCACATTAGCCACCGCTCTCCACGGCTCTCTTTGGCCACAATATTTTTTAATGCCATCACTCTATTATTTTGTAGCATATAATTTTATATGACAGAAACCTATATATATATATATAAAATATATTATACTTTTAATCCTAACACAACTAAGATTTTTAATCTTATTTAAATTAATAATACTACTCCAACACAATTCTAACTAGTACAAAGATTTTTACTTTTACTCTCACTAATAATTAGTTACTCAAATCTTATATGAGATAAGACTTATTCAAAATATATCAAATATTATTACAACTTAAATTAAGAGTCCTGTTAAAACTGTACTAAGTTTAATTGTTAACACTTGTATTTTTTTGTTACAACAAATTATTATCAAAGCTTCCACTATTACAACAAAATTTAAAACTAATTGATTCTTTCACCCAAAATCATTTTATGATGCATGTAAAATATGAACTACATACTCCAAGAAGGATATACTATAATTATCTTTGTAGTGAGATTTTTAAAACCTTGAGATAGATTCATTACAACCGTGCAATTCTCTGGTCTCTAAGATGTATCAATACATAAATCTCAAACTTAAAGAACCTACCAAGCAAAATTAGAACCTTTAACTCTTGGAGGGAGTGAGGGAGAGCTAGAGAGAAATAAAGGGACAACCGAGAGTTTGTGTAGGAGAATTGTACTAGAAATTCTCCCTACATTATTTATTTATAGTAATAAAATCTATATCTATATTTATATCTATCTATATCTATGTCTATATTTATATATAAAAGTAGGGAAGGCCTTACAGTATTTTCACTACCCTATAAAATTATTATTTTTACCCTTTTTCAATTTACCTAACGAGAATGACCTAGCGATTTTGTAAACTCATGTATGACCCTCGCAATTTCTCCTCTCTTCTCCATGATATGTAAACAAATCTTACTCAGAATCAAGACCTCTGCAACTCCTTGCGTGATATGTTCTCTCTTCTCCGTTCGATCGCAAGTCGATATAACGTGACTGAGATTTGTAATCGAATCTTTTGCCCTATCTCCAACAATCATTGGCGGTATTACTTTTTCATATCTTCTGCCTTTTCCACTTAGAACCTCTTAATCGTAATATGAAACAGATGACTGGAATTATTTTTTTTTATGATTCTATTGGAATGAAGTTATGATAAATTAAAATTCTTGAGAATGATTTGTTTTACTGCCAGTGTTATTTTTGAAAATACATAAAGTATTTTGAGAAAACAGTAAACTCATTTGAAAAATAGAAAATTATTTTGAAACCAAAATAGTATAAAGTTTTGAAACAAAACAAAAACTTGAAAAATATAAAACTTGTATTCTAACAATATAAGAATCTTGAAAGTGCAGAAACAGTATAAGAATACAGAAACTGCATACTTACAAAATTATAGAAATAGGAGATTACAAGGATCAAGGCTAGTATTTAACACAATCTCCTTGAAGAAAATTCGCCCCTCGCGGTGGTGCTTTACGAGGCTGTGGACGTTGTTTCTCAGGATACAATGATCAGAACGTATTAAAGAAGAAGCACTCAAACTTCAATACATAACGAACCAGAAACAGTGGTTGAACTCTCCCAGAAGTATGAATTGACACACAAAATTATATTAATTGAATCTTTGGATGTAGGTGCATAGGTGGTGTTTATATAGAGCATTCGTGTTTGTTTGGTACAGACACGAAGGCTAACAGTCGCAGCAGTTCAATGAACAATCGTAGGGAAGAAAACAATTCAGTCAAAATTTAAACCAAAAGTTTAATCGCAAAACGACGTCGTTTTGGATTTAAACCAAAACCAAATGCAATTGCGAAACGGTAACTAAACGACAGCATTTTGAACTATTTCTAACAGTAACAGAAACGACAACGTTCTGAAAAATTATTTAAATGAATTTTTCCCCAAAAGATATATACATAGCCAGTCAAGGCCCAAACTTGGCCCAGCCCAGCGCGGCCCGGTTCGGTACGGGGTGGGGCGGTAGTGGCGCAAGTATATGTGGTGAACCAAGCATATGCTAGGTCCTCCCTCTTCCACAAAACTTGGGTGCCCCTTAGGGCCCAAACCTTCCTTCAAGGTAATTGTATATATACTATTTAAAAGTCTTGTACCCAACCTATGTGGGACATAAGCTTTTCACGCCTCAAGTTTTTGTTGCCATCTCCAAGTGATGATGTTTGGAGGCAATTTCTCATTCACTTCTTAATGGTTTTGAGGAACCCACTACATGATCTTAATCTCCTCATAGAGGAGAACACGTTTTCATATGGACCCACCAAAATTAATGTTTGGGACCCACTATAATTTTAGCTCAAAGATAGCCAAAAACTTATTCTCAAAACCCATTATTTCTATCAATCCCCCACATGAATGAAATTGATTGAAAGTAATGCAAATGACATGCAGACCCTAAGAGAGAGTTCAATTGAAAATTTCCTACATAGAGGATGGTAACTTATGGCCTTGAACCTTTTCTTGTGAAATGCTATCGTGGTCACTAGTTGATCAGTGAACACGATGTCTTGAACTGTTCAACCATTTGTATAAACCAAGACAATAGTATTTACACAGAATCTTTCCTCACATAGTTGGTTCTCACGATTGTGTTCATTTTGGCTCTAAACAATTCTCGATTTCATGAGTGCTCCTAGAGAATTTAGCTTTTATCATTCTCATAGAACCGACCCAGTTTACACTCATATAGGTGATTTCTTATTAAGAGTATCATGCTATACCCCACTTATATTTAACAAGGTATAAAAATCATTAAAAGCTTAGCTTATCCTTTTCAACGCTACAGACATCACTATTCTTATCATAAGAATGGGTAGCAGATTTTATCTCCATAGTGATCTTAATGAGTCACACACAATTCGGTTGTCCCTTTGAACCTAGTTCTTGGGATCTCCAATCAGTTAAGTTGGGTTGCCATTATAGCGACTCTTAGTGCATAGGCTTTAAGCCCATTCCCCTTGATGATTTATTCACTTGCTCTCTGGTCAAACTTTTGGTTAACAGATCCGTAATGTTATCTTTTGACCTTATGTATTCAATGGTCATAATATCATTAGACAGAAGTTGTTTCACGGTATTATATCTTCGACAAATATGTTAAAACTTACCGTTATACATATGACTCTATGTCCTACCAATCGCTGATTGACTATCGTAATAAATACAGATAGCGTGCACAGGTTTTAGCCACATTGAAATATCTTTTAGGAAGTGACGAAGCCACTCAACTTCTTCACCAGCTTTATCAAGTGCAATAAACTCATATTCTATTGTGGATCTGGCAATGCATGTTTTTTTAGAAGATTTCCATGATGTCGCTCCACCACCAAGTTTAAACAAATAACCACTTGTGGATTTTGAGTCTTTGTTATCATATATCCAATTCGCATCACAATATCCTTCAAGTATTGCTGGATATCTTGAGTAGTGCAATCCATAGTTTTGGGTGTATGTCAAATACCTTAAAACCCTAACTATTGTCTTCCAATGATCCAGACTATAATTACTTATGTATCTACTTAGTTGGATGACAGCGTAAGCTATATTTGAACGGGTACAATTCATCACATACATTAGGCTGCCAATTTTTTGCGCATACTCTAGTTGTGATATGCTTTTGGCATTATTTTTAGATAAGTGTAGATTTATATCTACAAGTGTTCTCGTTAAACTACTATCAGCTTTTTCAAATTTCTTGAATATTCTCTCAATGTAATGTACATGAGATAATATCAGTCCATCTGATGTTCTAGAAATCTTCATCCCAAGTATAACATCGGCAACACTTAAGTCCTTCATGTCAAACTTATTGTTTAACATTTTCTTAATAGCTTTAATGACTTCATTATTACTACCCATAATGAGCATACCATCAACACAGAGACAAATAATGACAAAACCATTTTCTGTGTTCTTGACATATGCATATTTGTCACACTCATTGATTTTGAACCTATTTGACATTATTACACTGTCAAATTTCTTATGCCACTACTTCGGTACTTGTTTTAGTCCATAAAGAGATTTAACAAGCCAACAAACTTTCTTTTCTTGATCTAGAACAATAAACCCTTCGGGTTGTTCTATGTATATTTTTTCATCTAATTCACCATTTAAGAAAATTGTCTTTACATCCATTGATGTATCTCAAGATTGTGTATAGTAGTAATAGTTATTAACATTCGAATGGTTGATATCCTTGTGACATGTGAATATGTATCGAAATAGTCTAAGCGTTCTTTTTGTCTGTATCCTTTTATAACAAGCCTGACCTTGTACTTTTCAATAGATCCATCTACTTTCACTTTCTTCTTGAATATCCATTTATATTCAAGAGGTTTTGAACCTAGTGGAAGATCCACTAGTTCCCACATATGATTTTGTAGAATGGATTCTACTTTATTATTTATAACCTCTTTCCAATAAGGAGTTTCAAGACTCAACATTGCTTATTTAAAGCTTTAAGGCTCATCTTCTAACAAATACGTTAGAAAATTTGGACCAAAAGATTTTGATGTTTTAGTCATTTTGCTTCGTCAAGGTTCATCATCATCTTGTTGGTCTTAACTACTGCTTACTGCAATGTCATGAATTCTTTTATTTGAACTCGACTCATGTGTTGATTTGTGAGGAAATATATATTCAAAGAATGATGCATTCCTTGACTCAATAATAGTATTAACATGTATATCGAAAATTTTTGATTTATGAATCAGAAATTGATAAGCACTACTATTATAAGCATACCCTATGCAAAAACAATCAACTATTTTCAATCCTATTTTAACCTTTTTAGGTGCAAGAACTACCACCTTAGCCAAACGCCCCCGCACTTTTAAGTATTTGTAAGAAGGTCTTCGACCTTTCCACAACTCATATGGGGATTTATTGGTTTTCTTTTGAGGTATTCGATTGAGAATATAATTTGTAGAAAGAATTGCTTCCCCCCACAAATTTTGAGGTAGTCTAGAACTTAATAACAATGCATTCTTCATTTCTTTTAAAGTTCTATTTTTTCATTCAGCAATCCCATTTTGCTGAGGTGAATAGGGTGCAGTTGTTTGATATATAATATCATGTTGTGAACAGAATTCACCAAAATATGCTTCATATATCTTGATCTTCTTATCAAGTTGATTCTCAACCTCATTTTTGTAATGTTTAAACATTTTCAATGCCTCATCTTTACTTCTCAACAAGTAAACATAATAGTATCTTTTGCAATCATCAATAAAAGTAAGAAAATATTTCTTACCACCTCTAGTTTGAATAAATTTTAAATCACAAATATTTAAATGTATTAATTCTAGAGGTGCACTACTTCTTTCAATTGATTGAAAAAAAGTTCTTGTAAGCTTTGCTTCTACACAAGTCTTACATTTGTGATTTGGATCAAAATCAATTTTAGGTAAACATTTCGTATTAACTCATCTATGCAATGTATCATAATTAACATGTCCTAGTCTATCATGCCACACATTTAAAGACTCAAGCATATAAGCAGAAGTTGTGTTCTTACTATTATTCTTAATAGGAGGTACAATTGTCATTACATTCATCTTAAAGAGCCCATCGCTCATATACCCCTTTTCCACATACATTTCATTCTTGGACAATATAAACTTGTCTGATACAAAGACCAATTTAAAGCCCTTTTTGCTCAACAATGATCCCGATACCAAGTTTTTTCGGATATCAGGCACATGCAACACATTGTTGAGGGTGAGTTCCTTTCCAGAAGTCATCTTCAACACCACTTGTCCTTGACCTTCAACTTTGGAAGTCGAGGAGTTGCCCATAAAAAGTTATTCTCTATTATCTATATTGTGATATGATGAGACCATTTTCCTATCTGAGCAAACATGGTGAGTAACACTAATGTCCACCCACCATTTGTCCTTGGTGTTGCCAACCAAATTTACTTTAGAGACCATCACGGATAGATTCATTTCAAAAACATCTTCAGAGAAATTGTCCACTTGGGTTATATTTTCCTTAGCATATTTCTTACTTGGATTTCCTTGATTCTTGCGACTGCGACAATCCTTAGCACGATGCCATTGTTTGTTGCATACATAGCACTTACCTTAGAACTTTTTGTTTGGACCTTGTTTGGGACTCTTACCACTGTGCTTCATTTTCTTGTTCTAAGAGCTTTGCCCTTGTTCCATAATATTGGCCTTGAATTCCATGATGGCTTTCCCCGCTTTCTTCTTAGAAGTTCGATTGTCTTCTTCAATTCCCAATCTCACAATTAAGTCTTCAAGTCTTATGTCGTTTTGCTTGTGCTTTAGGTAACTTTTGAATTCTTTCCAAGATGAAAACAATTTTTCAATAATTGGAGCCACTTGAAAAGATTCACTAAGTGACTTGCCTTCTGCATAAATGTCATGTAAAATCATTTGTAGATCTTGAACTTAGCCGATCACTGTCTTGGAATCGAGCATCTTATAGTCTAGGAATTTTTTCACTACAAACTTTTTGAGTCTAGCATATTCTGTTTTGTATTTCTTGTCCAGTGATTCCCAAAGTTCTCTAGCTGTCTTGACTATGTAATACACATTGTATAATGTGTTTTCTAGTCTATTGAGGATGTAGTTTCGGCATAAGAAGTTTGCATGTTTCCAAGCCTCAATTGCAGTAACTACTTGCTGGTCAGATTCATTCTTCTTCAATGTGGGAGCATTTTCATGAAGAAATCGAACCAAATTAAGAATGGTCAAATAGAATAGCATTTTCTATTGCCACCTCTTAAATTTGGTGCCATTGAATTTCTCTATCTTCTCTCTATGGTTCACGGGCACAATTCCAACCATAGGAGCAGAGGTAGAAGCCACCAAAGGGTTCGAAGTTACCACAGGGGTACTTTCAGTAGTCATTTAGACTGAGATCACAAAAATATATGAATTAATAAAAAAATCTATAATTAAAGAGATTACTCAAGTAAAACAGAATCTAAATATTTTTTTTCTTTTTCTTTTTAGTGAAATAAAGTTTTGCAAAAACTAATCTTATACTAATAAAAAAAATTTCAGTATATATATAATACTGCACACAAAAAAATTATAGTATATAAAATACTATAAGAACCAAAACTGTAAATACTATAAAATAATAGTTTCTATAAAAAATTTTATTTTTTAAAATAAAAGTGATAATAATTATAAAGAGGAATTTGTTTTAAGATTGTTACTACTAGTGTTTATTTTTGTAAATACATAAAGTTTTTAAGAAAACAGTAAACTAATTTGAAAAACAAAAAATTGTTTCGAAACTAAAACAATATAAAGTTTTGAAACAAAAAAAAACTTGAAAAATATAAAAGCGGTATTTTAATAGTATAGAAATCTTGAAAATGCAAAAACAGTATAAGAATATAATGCAGAAACAATATAAGAATACAGAAATTGTAGACTTACAGAATTGTAGAAACATGAGGTTATAGGGATCAAGGCTTGTGTTTAACACAATATCCTTAAAGAAAATTTGCCCCTCGCAGTGGTGTTTTACAAGGTTGTGGATGTTGCTTCTCAAGATACAATGATCAGAACGTACTGAAGAAGAAGCACTCAAACTTTAGTACACAACGAACCAGAAATAGTGGTTGAACTCTTTCAAATAGTATGAATTGACGCACAAAATTGTATGAATTGAATCTTTGAATATAGGTGCGTAGGTGGCATTTATATAGGGCATTCGTGTCTATTTGGTATAGACACAAAAGCTAATAGTCGTAGCAGTTCAATGAACAGCTGTAGGGAAGAAGAGGATTCAGTCAAAATTCAAACCAAAAGTTTAATTACAAAATGATGTTGTTTTGGATTTAAACCAAAACCAAATACAATTGCAAAATGACAGCATTAGAATTAATTAATCTAGTAACTAAACGACAATACTTTGGACTGTTTCTAATAGTAACAGAAATGGACAGTGTTAGAATTAATTAATCTAGTAACTAAACGGCAACGTTTTGGACTGTTTCTAATAGTAACAGAAATGACAGCATTGGAATTAATTAATCTGGTAACTAAACGACAATGTTTTGGATTGTTTCTAATAGTAACAGAAAAGACAATGTTTTTAAAAATTATTTAAACGAATTTTTTTCAAAAAGATAAATACACAGTAGGCCAAGGCCCAAACCCGATACGTTTGGTCCTTGGTCTGCTGTGTATATATCTTTTCAATACGTTTATTGATACCATAAAATGACCATAATACTTTTTGTGTAAAACACATTTTGTAAGAAGACTATAAGAGTTTTGATACGTTTATTGATATACCATAAAATGACCATAATACTCACAGTACGACACGTGTCTATATAAAGTTCTTCACTATACAGATCACAAGGATAGTTTCCGTTAGACCAATCAGCATATAGATCACAGGGACGGGACATACCGACCTGGTCACCGCCTTCCACGGGCTACCAACCCCAAAATAAGAAAACAAAGTTCAATATGGTAACTACTAATCATCAATAGCTATTGGAAAAGGAATACCATTGTTCCGTCCTACCGTCTATTATCAAAGCAGGACGAGAATATCAATCCCGACCATTTTTGGAACCAATCCAGCGCACCAAGGACTTCAGCTTCCTGAAGTCCCACGTCCACCAATCTTGGGAGAGCACCATCTTTTTGTGGCTGTGAGAGCGAATCCCCTTATAAATACAGAACTTGGATACATGGGACAGGACCAATAACGGGCATTAGTGGCACAACAGAATGTGCCCAGGTCCCCTCAAAGGGTAGAAGAGATAGCAGATTCCCAAGATCAAACAACCTCAACCAAGGGATTCTGTATCCTTTCTAGAACAAGACGAGTTAAGTAAATTGCTCGGTATATTCTCCACGACGTTCACTCTTTCCATAATGACAGAAGAATGGCCTAAGAAGTTTATTGTCCCAAAATTTACTCTCTACGACGGGTCTGAAGACCCTAGAGATCACCTATGTCATTATTAGCATACAATGGCTCTACATGGAGCTACTGATACTTTTATGTGTTGAACTTTTGTAACCACTCTGAAGGGTACTGCCCTTAAATGGTTTCATAACCTTTCTCAAAACTCGATTCTATGAACTCGGTAAACTGTTCCTTAACTGCTTTTTGACAAGCAAGAAGTTAAGGAAGGGGTCAGAATTCTTGTTGACTATTAAGCAAGCAAAAAGAAAGTCACTACGAGAGTATATAGCTCGTTTCAATACCGAATTCACAGAAATGAACGACTACAGTTCAAGTTTCCTAGTGGTCGCCCTCACTTCGGGACAAGGACTTCGACACTTTCAGGATTCTTTAACCAAGAATCCCCCTACCAATATGGCAGCGCTCATAGATAGTGCACGAAAATATATTAATTTAGAAGACACTAAAGCCAACTTCCGAAAAGCTAAAGAACAAGCTTAGAAGGATGAGCACGTTCAAAAGAGAGACAACATGGACAATAAAAAGAAAACTAGGAGTCCCAACAAGAGAACGACATCAAGAGCGCAGAATACCTCTAGGTTTGGAAGGTACAAAACTTATACCCTATTAAATGTTTTCCTTAGTCATATACTTTAGTAGGTCTAAATTCGTGAAAACCTTAAGTGGCCAGAACTACTAAAAAGCAATCTAGACTCGAGGAATAGAAACAATAACTGTGATTTCCATAAAGAGCAAGGGCACACCACTGAGGAGTGTAGAGCTCTGAAGCAGGAGATAGAACACCTCATCAAGAGGGGACGACTAAGAAAATTCATGCGCTAAACTGGGATACAAAACCCTAGAAATGAGAGGCCCCTTCAAAGGAGGCCAGAGCAGAGGCCCGAATAAAGGGAAGTTCGGAATGATCAACAACAACCAAACAATCAACAAGTCATCTTCGTACTTCATGCTGACAATGCGATGTTGGAATGTCTAATCAGCCCAAAAAAAGATATGTTTGGGAAGCAAGGGCAGAGCCTCACATCATCCAGATCTTAACCATTAAGAAGAAAATATGAATGGGACCTCAAATATAGTTCTCTAAACTAGACCTTATCGGGATACATTGCCCTCACAGCGATGCCCTTGTTATCTCACTCAAAATTGCTAATTTTGAGATCAGAAGGGTTCTCGTAAACACCGAGAGCTCTATCAATATATTATTCTACGAACCCTTTAAACATATGAATCTCAACTCCAAGGACATCAGAGCTACTATTGTAGTAATGGCATGATTCAATGGGAACCTTAGCCTCTTACTGGGTAAAGTTGATCTATTGACCACGATAGGGGAAAGAGATGTATAAAAGACCCTAATCTCTGAATTTATGGTCTTAGACGCCAAATCTCCTTATAATGTTAATATTGGGAGACCCTAGATCTACCAGATGGGGGCAGTTACCTCAACCCTCCTTCAATGCCTTAAATTTATTCACAAAGACAAAATACTCACCATTAAAGGTTGTTAGCCCACTGCCCGGGAGTGCCATGACCTCTCATTCAAAGAAAGACCTTCCAAATAGCAATTACAATACCATTATAAAGAGGAAGGCTCTTCTGCTACACATCTTCACAATGCCGGGGAGTGTTTATCTAAGATTAATGAACCATTAAGTCTCAGTGGAAGGGATAACATGGTCAAGCCAATGGAGGAGACCATCAAAATGCTAGTTAGTACTGAAAAAGAAGGAAAGTATTTGCAAATTGGCTCGACTCTGTCCCCTTCAGGGTAATAGGAGATTGTTAAATTCTTGAAAGCTAACCTCTCGGTATTCGCTTGGGAGACAAGAGACATGAAAGGAATAGATCTGGACTTCATTTCTTATAAGCTAATGACAGATCCAGACCACCCTTCCATAAGACAGATGATGAGAACATTCGCTCCAAAATGTCATAAGATCATCAATGAAGAAGTCCAAAGGTTGCTTGATGTTGGGATGATAAGAGAAGTATTCTATCCCGAATGGCTCGCCAATACAGTCCTTTCAAAGAAGAAGAACGACAAATAGAGAGTCTACGTCGACTATACTGACCTTAATAAATCTTGTCCTAAATACAACTTTTCCCTCCCTAGAATTGATCAGCTCGTGGATACTACGGCAGGTCACGAACTCATAAGCTTTGTGGACGCTAACTTAGGGTACAATCAAATCTAAATGTATCTTCCAGATAAGGAGAAAACAACTTTCATATCAGAACAAGGTCTTTACAGTTATAGAGTGATGTCGTTCGGTCTAAAGAATGCTAGAGCGACATATCAAAAGCTCGTAAACAAAATGTTTGGCCTCAAGATCGGAGATACAATGGAAGTCTATATCGATGATATACTCGTCAAAAGTTTTCGAAAGGCTGACCACATCCAGCACTTATCCCAAACATTCGACTTCTTGAAGGAACACAAAATGAAACTTAACCCATTAAAGTGTACCTTTGGGATTACAGAGGAAACATTCTTAGGTTTCCTGGTATCCCAAAAGGGAATTGAAGCAGATCCTACTCAGATCAAGGCTTTGATTGATCTAGAATCCCCTAGAACTAAGAAGGATATTCAAGTGCTAAATGGTAAGATAGTAGTATTTGAATAGGTTTATCTTTAAATCTACGGATTAGTGTCTTTCATTCTTTAAAGCTCTAAGGGGGAGTAAGGCCCTAGAATGGACCTTAGAGTGCAAAGAAACCTTCCAACAATTGAAAGGTGATGTGTGTGATGTGTTAATGGGACTTGAAAGACACAAGAGAGATAGAGAAAAGGCATTCAACCTTTTTTTCCCTACTTATGGTAGACCACCCCTACTCTTCCTCTTCTCACACCTATTCTCTCTCTCTCTCTCTCTCACCAAGGTTGTATATAAGAGTTGTGTGTGTGTTGTATGTGTTGATCGTGTGTTGAACAGAGTAAGACAAAAGTGTGTGTGTGTGTGTGTGTGCAGTTGAGAGAGAGAGATTGTAAGTGTTGCACAGAATGTATGTGTATGTATGTGTAAAACATTGTGTGTGTATGTGTGTATATATCAGTATGTGCGTGCCAGTGTGTGTGTGTGTGTGTAACACACACACTATATGAATCACAAATCAAAAAAGAAGAAAAAAAAAAAGAGAAAGAAAAGAATAAACTAAAAGAAGAGGAAAAATAGGCAGCTTGAAACAGAGCTTGGCAGCCATGGATGGCCAACCTTAAAGCTCTCTCTCACTAGATTTTCTCTCTCTCTAAATGGTTGTAAATCGAGGTAGGGATCTTTGAATTTTGTTGGGATCAAACCTAGTTTTTTGGGCATGTTTGAGTGTGCATATGCATGCATGTGTGTGTGACAGCATATATATATATATTCATACATGAATACATATATATATATATGTGTGTGTGTGTGTGTGTGTGTGTCACTGTTACGTTTAATTGAACGGAGTGAATGAAGGGTTTTTGAGAGGTTCAGGACACTAGGTGGAGCTCGTTGAAGTTTCAAAAGGCAAATGGGAAAGAAAGAAGGATAAAACAGTGGTCAGATATGGGGGATACGCAAGTTGCAGACTTGTTGGAAAAGAATCGGGTTTCAATGGAAACCCTTATTTTGCCCTTATTCGATCCACAAAACCTGTCCAAAATGATTTCAAAAGAGATTTAGAACATTTTAGAAAGAAAAGGAATCAAAAATAATTAAGGGAAATGAGGAAGACCACCTTGTTGAAAAGTCGGGCTCCGACTAAAAAGAAATTTGACCTTGTCTTTAGGCTTCTAAAACTCTAATCTTTGAGCTAAATGAAAAGATAATTTGATAATTGGAACCTCGGGCCAAAAATGATCTAGAAGCCGTAAAGAAATCGTTAGAAAAATCACTGTTTTTTGTACTGTCGCCGGAGAAAGAGGCACTATTTTGGCGGGTCCTTCAGTCAACGGGTCGCATTGACTAGTCAATAGGGCGACCCAGTCAACGGGTCAACCCGATCAACGATTGACTGGGTCTGGTCAATGGGTCAGATGGGAATTCGGGTCGGGTCTTGATGGATCCGAGTCTAATCCGTGAGACAGTTGAGCCTTAGGGGCTGTTTGGTTACAATTAAATTGAAACCCTAAATTCTGAGTGAAACTGGAATAGGGTTATCCCTATTCCAAAAATTGAAATTAAAATTGGTTCAGGCTTGTTTGGAAACAGGAATAAGAAATTAAATTAAAATAAATTAAAAGGGGTTGATTTATTTGATAAAATTACAAATTAGTGAATAACTTTGAGGAAATTAATAATAGACCCACTTGTTGATAATATGGAAATTTAAATGCAATTAAAATGAAAGAAGGGTCATTCTTAAAGTTTTTGGGCATTTCGGACTCAATGGAGAAGTTGGTTTGGATATCTAAGGACCTGGGGTGGTACTACATGAATATAAAAAATTATGAAAAAACCCTTAATAATAGTTTAAGAAACTTAAAGGCTAATTAAAATTCAAAAGTGGCTATTCCAAAGTTGTTGGATGCCCAGGATCCAAATATATGAACAAATTGAACAAATTGGGGCCTGATGATGGTCCCACATAAAGTGAGAAAATGACGATTATACCTCTAGACTTACATTAAGCAATTAAAAGCCAAATTAGGATCCGGAAGAGGTGTTTCCAATATTTTTGGACACCAGGAGTTCAAATATGGCATCAAATTAATGAAATGAGGACTCAGGGTAGTCCTACAAGAAAATATAAAATTACTAAAATGCCCTTAGACATGGAACAAATACCTAGAAGCATTGATAAAATATAAAGAGGACATCTTTAGGATTGTTGGACCTTCTGGATCTGATTCCAAGGGCGATTTTGAGAGACGACGTCTCAGTAGACGTGTAACTTATCCAGTAAATTACAAAAATGTCTTTATGGATTTACAAGACAGTCATATGACTTAAAATAATACGATAGGACTTCTAAAGGGTTTTTGATACCTAGGAACATATTTTTGATATCCATTCGGGTAAACAGGCATTCTAGGTGTAGGCTAATGAGTAATTGGCCATAAAGAACTGTAAGACTTGATACGATGCCTTAGTGCTACGGGTTAGAGTGGTCTCGGGAATGGAATAGGAGGTACGTAAGACAATTAATAAACATTATGAAAGAGACAAGTAATGTCTCCTAGTAGTGGAGTGATGATTGGGACTAGGGCAAAGTCCTGACTTATTGATGTGTGTGTTTGTTATATGATCTACACAAGATATTTGTTATCACTATTGATTTCTATATGACTGATTTATCAGTATGGTGTGATTATTACATTGGATGTTATGATGTTGGATATTTGCATGGCAGTATTAGATACATGTGATTGTCATGTTGATGTTTATCATGATTTCTATTTCTGTCATGGATATATGTGACCATTGTTGTTTCTCTTATTTAATTGTTATCTAATATCCTCTTTCATAGTCATTATTGTGGACTTGATGATGTTGTTAATTGTATTGTTTACCATACTTAAGTAGTGTGAGATTTGAGAGGATATTGATATTGATGAACACCGTTTATGGTGTGAATTAAGATATTGGAATTTTGAAAAAAGAACACCTATGAGAAAAGGACTTGGAATGGGAATTAGTCATGTCTTTTGTGTGCTCTTGAGCATGGTGAGATTGCATTTTACCTGGGGTTCTATTTATGATAGGAATGGTGTCTCCCCTCGGCTTGCGAGCCGTAAACCTGGGCGGGTGGTCATTTGTCTCTATTAAGTTAGTAGCCCGTAAAGTACTCAGGCTTACCGAAAGCTAAGTTAGGTGAATACTGATGAAATTGAGATTATTGAGAGAATGGAATAAGATGAATAAGACTTTATCCCTTTTTGTTGTGGATTGATTCACATGAGATTATTTCCCTTGACTTATCTGTGATACTTCATTATAATTATTGATGGACTATACACTGCTAGTTGTGATACTGTGGCACTTGTGAATGATTGCTTAGTTGTGAATGTATACATTATTCATGTGGCTTTGAATAGGAAATTGAGGTGTTTCATAGGGTTGGTAAGTTTATACTTACATCTTGTGATTGGTTACATGTTTATATATATTGTTCTCGTTGCATTAAAACGAGAAATTAAGTTGCTTCATGAAATTATATGTTTATATTTATGTTATGTGTCTAATCCTCCATATGTCAACTACCTGGCTATTATTGTCAAACCACATCTAGTGGTGCGATACCCTTTTGATACTTATGATTATGCATGTGTTTGGGATATGATGATGTGTTGTGCTTGTGATGCATATTGGACTATAAGGTATGTCCTCTTCGGACTTGCATTAGTTTTTGGCATGCTGCTTGCTTGTCTGTTTTGGGAAACCCTACTAAGCGTTATGACTCACCCCTACTATTCATGGAAATGGCAGGTATTGACTTAATGGAAGATAGATGTAGTAGCAATACAGGATAGACCGAAGTTATCATAGTATATAATTACATTCATGTATTTATTCAGTTACATTTATTAAGGGTGCATGTACCCTTCTTAGATGTTCATGTATATAGGATGTATATATATTGGACTATAGAGTCAGTTCTGAACGTTACTATATGGTACCTTGTGGTTGGATGATTGGTATAGACTTTTTGATTGAAATCAATTTCATTTAATCCCGTTACGGGACTTGAATAAGTCTAATCACGGAACCGAACCAAAACAAATTAAAAGAACTAAATCAATTCAAAAAAAAAAAAATGGCATGTATTTTATGTACTTGACTAGGATGGTTAGTTTTATTACTTACCTTATCGGGGTCCAATGACCCCTTACTCCAACCTTGCGGGTCAGGGGCGCGACACTATCAATCAATATATCTATTTATCTATCTTTTCATCTTACCAAGAAAAAGGAATCCATGGCATTAGTTCTCTAGTGGTGGACTTAACATGATAAATATTTTGAATATCATAAAATGATGTATCTAAAAGACCACCATGAAAGAAGAATCCATACACGTTTCCTTAAGTCTCTCTAATTTGAGCCATTCTCAAGCATCTATTCTTTATACCCACCCATGTCTTCTATATACCTAATAAACCAAATATTTCATAAATTAATGACTATATATGTATTCTGATTTCTCTATATGTTGTAATTTTATTGTATAACATAACCCAATATTAGAAAGTGAAAATTGAAATACCGAAGACCCAGAACTCATACTTGAGAGAGGATGATAGGGCCACCCTAGGACTCAAATAGATTTTCACTCTTCATCAAATTAACATTTTTTTCAGTGAATCCTTGCATGGCCATCTGTAGCACCATGGAATTAAGTAATTAAATGGTGATAAGATAGATAAATTCTATAAATAAGAATTGGTTTTTATCTTAATTTTATATTTATAAGTGTGAATCAACTTTTCTTCTGTTCTATTAACTAAACTTGTTACGCAATTTACTATTTTGAGAATCTAGAGCAAAAGGCAGGAGAGTGGGGCATTTACACCTTGAAAGGCTCATAATTTGTCCTGAAGCTTATCTATATATATATATATGTATGTGTGTGTGTGTATTTATGTGTAAGTATGTATGTGTGTATAAAAGAGAAAAAAACAGAGGAGTGGGGAATTTAGACCTTGAAAGGCTCATTATTTGTCCTAAAGATGATGTCTAGCACATACTTCAACCAAATAGGAAATCCTCTATAACAACAATAAATAAATAAAAAATAATCCCGTATAGATCAACATTGATGACAGATCAGTGGATATTAAAAATAAAAATTACTAACATTTAATTATAAAAAATAAAAAAAATTACAACATTTTTTTATCGGTAAAAAAATTACAACATATAGAGAAATCAGAATACATAAAACTAACACGGTATCAACTAAAAATTTCCCAAAAATACATTTTGGCATACAAAAAATCTAAGACTTGCCCCTGAGTTTTGGCAAACTAGGATTTTTGAGATATCTTTCATTTTCTAATTGATGATTGAGGAAATACTAAAATGTATACTAAACCCAAAATCATAAATATTGTAACAAAACCCAACACACATAGATCTGGTTAAAAAAATTCCAAAAATTTTAAAAAAAAAATAGACTGAAAGAGTGTGTGAACAGAGAAATCAGTGCAAGATGCCTTACTTGTAAATGGGGCTTGGTTCATGACTAGAATGGAGAGATCTGAAATTAAGATGATGCTCGTCGATGGAAGATTTGATGGAAGCTCGCTAAGACCGTGATGAACAAAAAGAGGGATCTAAAATCAGATGGAGAGATGAAGAGATGGGGATTTGAGAAAGGATGAAGAGATTGGGAGACGAAATATGAAGAGAGTGTGATGAGATCTGCGACTCTCTATGGAGAGAGAGAGAGAGAGAGAGAGAGAGAGAGAGAGAGAGAGAGAGACAAGAGGCAAAGAGAAGAAAGAGAAAGAGGGAAGATAACATTTCTGAAATCTGAATTGAGATTAAGTTTATTGTAAACTAACGGGTCCAGTGGGTCTGGACTAAATGGGTACATATCCAATCCATTAAACACATTTCTTAATGAGTCTGGAACAGATCCGGAACAGGTCTGGGTCTGGGCAGCTTATTACGGGTCCATAAACCCTTAAACGGGTCTGGGTTCGGGCTGAGTCAGACCGGATCTAGAATCGACCTATTTACAGGCCAGTCTGGTGATAGGCTTGTGTGTGTACATTCAACATGGAAGTTATGTATAGGTGATGATCCCCTATGCATTACATTAGTTATATAAATATTAAACTTTTTTCCATGTTTGTCATTTATTACCACACTCCTTTGGTTTCACTTTTTATATATCAAGGTATGTACATTATCTTTATAAGATAATACATACTAAAAGATTGATAATGATAACATTCATTTAGTTATCTTATTTTAGTTGATGTATGAATTTCTCAGTTTTATTATTATTTTTTATTTAGAAATGATTTTATTGCTATTTGATTATATTTGACTATAATAGCCCCATTAGCATATATTACGTTTAATATATTGTTGTCATTTTTAATTATTACAATAATTTAAGTATAGTAAATAAAAATAATAAAATAATACTTAATTCAAGATAAAAACTCAAAATCAAAACCTTAATGAAGGTTGGGCATCACTACATTTAGCGGTTATTAGTGGGAATTTAGAAATTGTGGAAACCAAGAATCAAGAACTAGACATTGAGAAACTATGAACAAGAGGTCTGAAAAGAGCATAAAAAGTTCAAAAACTCTTTAAGCTTTCCAAGGATGGTGATGTTAGGAAGTATATGAACACATCATTGTACATTCACAACCAAATATGTTGAATTTTAAAGCGTGTAGAGAGTAAATCACAAAAACAACATATAGACACATGCACATTTAAATTTATGGAAAATGGTTATTTATTTATTTAAGAAAAAAATGGTCTCATTAATGCTTTAATAGGGAAAAAGGGTGGTAAGGTTACCAAAATACAAAGGCTGGTTACACCCTTTTTTTATAGAATAAAACAAGCCAAAATTACTAATAATATGAAGGTTGCAAAGGCAAAGGCAGCTAAGTACGAAAAGTTTCTTGCCACCAAGTTGAAAGAGCAGAGGGAATGTCTAAATGAGACTTTGGCAAAGAAGAGATTCAGACTCTACAGTCTCTAAGACATCTGGCATAGCTTGGATGATTGGGGGTATAATTCTTGGTTTCTTAGTCATGCCTTAATGTTATTGTTGAATGTCATTCATATGTTATTATGATTCTGATTGATCTTTATAGGACAAGGTTTATTTACGCTTATTGGGCACTATTATTTTATTCATAAGCTTTTGATTTTCTTTTTTTTGTTTAAATTTTCATTCTTTGAATGCCAACTTTGGAGGTATTCACAATTCTAGACAAAAGAAAGCTTTTTTCTTAGAATACAAGAAAATAGAGATGTTACTTTTAGTTTGCCAACTGTAATTTAATTTAGTTTCAAGGACATAAATAGGGGGTGAATTGAAAATGCATACATTACATGATTGACCGTCTTCTTAATGGCCTACAATTATTCCTATTAAATGGTAGTCAATGTGGATGTCATGGATTGAGGTTGTTAGAAAATAAGGGTATGATACCATTGTAAAATGTATTGGTGACTGACAGACAACTTGATTAAACTGATTTAAGAGGAATACATAAGTTGACCTAAATTAATTCACAATTTTTTCTTGCTTAGTTGAGTCTTGGGGTCTTCTCTTATACATACCTTCTTATACTTTGATTTGGCACTCTTATAAGTATGACAAATCTGAATAGTGATTACATTGAATTTGCAAGTCTCCTTTTGAAGCCAAAGAGGAAAAATAATTTTGAATGATAAACTTACTTAATTATTTCAATATTATGGTTTCACTTGTTCAAAAAGGGAGGTTGGGAAAGGAATTGATGAAGGTGTAATATATTGGTTGGTGTATCATTTATAAGAACATATGAATGGAATTTATTTTCTTTTTTTTTTAATTTGAAAACCATATTTATGATCACAACTTTGCAATAAAGATATTGAGATATTAATAATATCTATAATGTTGTGTTGATGTTGATCTTGCTAAAAAGATGAAGATGAAGGACTACAACAGAAAGAGTCAAAAATGAAAAAAAGATGACCTTTCATTTGCCTAAAGTAGTCCACATTTAATTTGTTTGAAGGGAGATTGAGTTGTAGGTCCCTTGTAAAGTATTTAATTAGTACAAGGTCCAACCCACAATATGTAGAGATCTGAAAAATGAGGAAAATTTTTTCGTTTTTGCCGGTAGGACATTATTCTTGCACGGTTTTGTCGGGAAAGCATTTTCATGCATTATTTCACCGTAAGACATGTTTAGAGGCATATTTGGAGTGTGTCATAAAAGAGTAATATGCTTAGAATATTGAAATATACCTACTGTACGAATTTGAGCCAAAACAGAAACAGTTTTAGAAATTGGACCAAAAAGGGCATTCAGGTGACCTGGGTGGAAACGGCCAAACCCGGTCACAGGCGAAAATTTATTTTTTGAAAATTTTCATTTAAAATAATTTTATGAATATTGGTTAAAACAAAATATCAAATTGAGGTGTTTTGGGACCGGTTGTAGAATAACGGAGTCCCTGGGCTCATTAAGGGCAAAATGGTCATTTTACCCTTTGCTCTTCCACTATAAATAGAACACTTAGAGCCAATTTTATACAGATTTCATTTTGTATTTACAGCAGCTCACGTTTAGAGAGAGACAGAGAGAGAGAGAGAGAGAGAGAGAGAGAAACCCTAGTTCTTCAAGCTTCAAGCTTCCGAAACATGTTTTTCGAGTGAGATTTTTGCCAAGATTCCTTCTGAGAAGTTGTTCCTCTCGTCAAGACCTGTGTTCTCACTGAACAGTTCGGCCATCCAGCGATCACAGCCTCCACAGTTTGATAAAAACTAATCTAGGTATGATGTAGTGCTAAGCTAGTAATGGATTTAAGTTTTCTCATATTTTTTCATGCTATTGGACTGTTTAGGGAGTGTATTTAAGGTTAGGAAACCACCTAGAAGGTAGTTCCTTTGAACAGCCTAGAGTTGATAGTTTAGGGATATATGTGTTCTTGGTGTTGTTGGATGATTTGTTGCCTTGATTGAAGTGTGTTATAATGATAAAATTGTATTGTTACAATTTGGAACTCATTTGCATGTTGACACACCTTGTGGCTTGGACCATGTGATGAATTGGTGCTTTAGTGCTTTATGGAAAATTTATGTCCTTTGTGAACTAGTAGAATTGTGAGATTGTGATTTGGATATATGTTAACATGTTTAGTTATGACATATATTATAAGCATGACATTTTGAAGTTTAAAGTTATGAATTTTGTGGGATAAATTGCATGACTTGAAAAAGGGACACCATGTGTTAGATAAATTGTCACATTGAGATTGCATGATGAGATCATGGCATTTTGGCATAGTGTGATTCTTTGAAAACATGGTGTGGGTTGATCATGTGGTGCTATGCATTATAAGGGTGTAGATCCTGTGGTGAAAAACCCAAAATCTGGCCAAATTCAGTACTCGCGGGCTGACGGGGAAGAACCGTGAAGCGAGACATGGGTGGCATAGAGTTGCATGTGTATGTGTCACGCATATAGACATTGCATGACATTGGGGGATAATGGGATTATAGTCTTGAACTATACACTTGCACATGTCACGCCCTTAAATTTGTTGCTAGTCTTAGTATTATGTTATACCAGCTGTTGAACTGACCCATTCGTGGGACATTATTTTCAGATGAGGCCCCAAGTACTTGAGACTTGTGTAAGTCTTGAAGGGTGGGAAGAAATGGACATGTTGAAGATTTGGCCCTCGGGGGCATATTTGAATGTATGGGCATAAGCCCAATTTATCGTGTTTTGAACTTAAACAAATGTATGAACAATAGGCCTTAGGCCATTTTATATTGTACGAGTTGTAACCCAGAAGATTGCGTGATATTTATGATTTAAATGTGTACTAAATGGATATGTTGGAAATAGTGGATGTGTGCTTAATTTGATAGATTTGTGGCCATCGAGTGAGGGTGGGATTGTTCATGAATTTATACTCATGGATGTTGTGAAAATTAGGTGGGAAAACACTTAGAAAAACAAAGGAAGCTATGTCCAAATTTCGGTAAAATTAAAGTGGAAAATAAAGTGTATAAAACACTTTGTAACTAGGTGAAATAAATACCTAAAATGAGAGTTTAGAAGCCTTGAAGAAGTGGGTTGTAAACGGGGAAAAAGTGGGCTTGAGAAACTTGGAAAAAAATTCAAAAATGGAAAAATTAGGTTGCAGCCATGAATAGTATTTTTACAGAAAATCAGAAAACCAGAAAATCAGCTTGTAGTCAGTACAGTAACCAGGTTAGGATTGCCCAGTCACGCGGGCGCCCAGTTTCCCGAACGCCCCAACCGCCCGTGCGCGCCCCCCTGGGCACCTGCTGCGTACTGTTTTGCCCCCTGCTGCCCTGCTGCTGTGCAGCCACTTTACACCATCCTTTTGGCCACCTTTTTTAGCCATTTTTGGGGCAACTTTTGAGCCATATTTAGACACTATTTCAGGCCATGTTTGGCCAATTTTTGGGCCATGTTTGGGCCCCATTAGGGGCTGTTTTAGTGACCTTTTGGGGCCATGTTTGACCACAAATATGGGCTGTGTTAGGCTCTCTCCCTTAGACAATTTTCGGTAGGTTTCTTGACCCATTCATAGACCATGTCGTAGACTATTTTGGGGCCCTTTTTGGGCCACCGTTCCAAGGCATTTTGAGAAAAGTTTGGGAACTGTTTTTGAATATGTAATAACCCGAAATTTTTTTTTTATATATATAATATTTCCGTGGTTATTTATTTTATTATTAGAGTTATTATTATTATTATTATTATATGAATGTAATGTGTGTATTGTATGTGTATAATTATGTGTGTATGCTTGATGAGTGCGCAAAAATGCACTCTAAATGTCCTATTATTTGATTAAAATTGCTAGAAATATGAATAGAAATGTTGAGCTTCAATTGATTTTATTAAATTTAATTTCTATTTACAGTGAGATATATTTGAGCATTATTTTATAATATTTTAAATCTCAAATATTGTATTATTTGTTGGCGAGAGATAGTTTGCAATTGCGCTTTACGCTTAATATTTTTGGAACTATTTTTTGATTTTTTGGCAGATTCGACCATTGAGTTTCAATTGAGATTTGGATGGTGCTAGATTTTCAGAATGAGAATGTGGTATTCATGAAATATTTATGGGACGTCTTGGGCTTTTTAAAAAGGTCTGGTTTGCAAAAATCGGAATTCGTTTGGGCCTTCAAACATTATTTCAAAGACAGGCCTGGAAAGCTGCTATGAACATGTCCATCCAGCCAACTTGAAATGGCCATAACTTGAGCTTCCAAAGTCCAAATCAGGCGGTTTTTAAGCCTAAAATTATCTAATCATCCAGGACTACAACTTTTGTGAAGAACTCAAATCGAGATTCCATCGTTATCCAATGGAAAAATGGGCTTGAACATTACGGCTGTATGCATATGCGGCTGGAAAAGAAGAAATAAAAAGAATTAGAAGGGGGCTTGGTTGTACGACTGAGCAATAGTGCAGCCAAGACAAAAGGAGAGAAATAAAGAAACAAAGAAAAATATATAAAGAAAAGTCAAACTTGGTGGCTGATCAGGAAACCAAAAGAAAAGCAATGAAAATAAAGAGACCAAGTGATGCGGCAGGCTTGGCTTGCATTCAATGGTGGGCCCTATTGAATGCAATTGAGGCGTATGGGTTGAATTCAGAAAGCAATGACTGGCCTGTTGTGCGCCTATCTTGAAGCTGGGCGCTGCAGAAGAGTTGTACGCGTGATGGGCCTGGGCCCAAGTGTGGCGCAAGGGCGTTAGGGCGCAAGGCACCAGGGGGATATAAAAAGAGAAGAAAAAATAGAGATACGGGGGGACGTGCAGCGCGGAGCTGCGGCTGCTGGACAGAAATAGAGAAGGAGGGCGGCTGCTGGACAGAAATAGAGAAGGAGGGCGGCGGCTGTTTGGGAACGAGAAGGCTGCGGCGCAGGGTGGAGCGCAGAGAAGAAGAAGGAAAACAGACAGTCGTAGTCACCGGATGGCACAGTTTTTTTCCATGAAATTTATGTTATCCGTCCTGTACATGGGTAACTAAATTCTTAAGTGGAGTTGGGGATGAACTTGCACCAAAGATGGTTGTTTTAATTTATTTTTGATTCCTGTACGTTGTTTTAATTTGTTAAAATTCTTCGTTGATCATTCTAAATTTATTGTTGGATTTTATTGTCCGAATAATTAAAGGTTTTAGTCCGTTTATAGATTCAGTCATGCTTTTTCTATCGAATGGATTAATGTTTTGATTATTTTTGGAACAATTAAATATTTATATTGATTCAATTCTTTGCTGCAGTATTGCTCGTCGGGTATATTGTCGTCATTGTATTTTATCAATGTGAATAATAATTTGAGTGATTTAAAGATGATGAATGACTTTTCGAAGGATTATTTTCAGTCTAATTTTGATGCTAATTTTAAATCTTTCGATTGAGATTTTTGGAATTTAATTTCTCAATTGAGTTATCAGTGAATTAAAAATAGTTAAAATATCATGTATGTGCAAGGGATTCCCGACACTCCACTGTTCGTTAAATTTGAGTATTTTCTTCTATTAATCAATTTGTTTAATTTTTTATTTGCAATCAAAATCACTTTTCATATTTTTATTTTCTCGTTAACCGTCTAATATTTTTCTTAGTTTCAGAAATTCTGTTTATTATTCTTTTAATCTTGTCTCCCTGTGGAATCGACACCCCAAAGCTACACTACAACTACCGCATTATTCTTTGGGCGTAATCAAATTTTGGCGCCGTTGCCGGGGAGACGGTAGAAGAATCAATAAATAGTTTTTCTTTTCAATAGTTTGTAAGGGCGGTAACTTCGTTCCCTTCTTTTTAGTTGCTTTATTATTATTTTTTTTTATTTTTATTTCTAGTTATTTATTTATTCATTTTCTTTTATTCCTTTTTTTTTTTACTTATTTATTTTATTATTGTCATCTTGCATGCATAATAGGTATAGGGACCCATTAGGCCGCTTTGCTTATAGGCCTGTGTTAGAGTCGGATTTAGAGTCTAATTTTTCTTGTTTTTCTAATTCTTTGTTTGATAATACTTCCAATTCTGAAAATATGAGTGAATATGAGGATCAACCCACTAGGACTCTTTAGGATTACCTTCACCCTACACGCACAGCTATACCATCATGCATCATGTTTCCACCCAATGCTCGTCCAATTGATGTCAAAACAGGGGTAATACAGTTACTCCCTACATTTCATGGTTTGAAAAATGAGAATCTGTTATAACATGGAAATTTTTTTTTTTATTATATTTATTTTTGCAATTATTATTATTATTATTATATTATTATTATTGGATGTATGTGTATATGTATATATATATATATGTATATATATGTATGTTAAATTTAAATAATTATTTAGTAAATGTGTACACATGTGAGTGTGTGTGTGAAGTATGTAAATGTGTGTATATATATATATATATATATATTATATATGGGTGTAGAACAGTGTGTGTATGTGTGTGTGCCGGTGGTTGTGTGTGTGTGTGACTTTGAGTGTTACACACTCAAAGGGGTATGGGGTAAGGTGGTGTGTGTGAGTGGGATTCAGGGAGTGGGAGAATGCAGGTTTGACAGAGAGTAGTTGGTCTTGGGGAGAGAGAGAGAAGAGAGGAGGAGAGAGAGAGAGAAATATAGAGAGAGAGAGAGTGAAGAGAAAAGAGGTGTATTCTCGGGTGGGAAAGAAAGAAGGAAAGAAACAGAAAAGAGGGAGAGAAATAGAGCTCTGAGGGAGAGTTTAAGACTTGGTTCAAGCTCGGAGCAAGAAGGTGGAAGGGGAAGAGGGCACGGCTAGAGAGAGAAACGGCCGAAAAATTGGTAAGTGGGTTGCTTCCGTTTCAATTTTTTTTAGAGCATCTTCAATTGGTTTAAATTATAGAACCTTGTAGAGCATAATGTAAGGATTAAAACGCAACAAAAATGATAGAAAACGGTTTGAAAAATGAGGGAGAAAGAAGGAGGTACAGGTCACGGCCATGAGGGGGAAAATCTGGTTTTTCGTTGTGATTGGAAGCTTCAAAACGGTATTAAAAAGCTCCAAAAATGTTTTAGAATAAATTGGGATTGAAAGGGGCTTCGAAAACACCAAGAAAATCAAGTTTAAAAACTTGATTTTCTGAAATTCCGGTCACCGGCGCCGGAGAAGGTGACCGGAGCTCCGCCGGAAAAACGGGGGAAGAAGGGGGGTCTGTCCGGGTCGGGTCGGGTCGGTTCGGGTCGGGCATGGACCGCCCCTGCCACGTGTCGCGTGGTTGTTTTAAATTAAAATGGAATTTAGGCCGTTTGGTTGCAAGGATAAGACATTTAGAAATTGGAATTAAATTGAAATCGGGATATCCTATCCCTGTTCTAGGATTAGCCCCTGTTTGGTTAACCTGATTTAGAATAACAAATTAAACTAGTTTTAATTTGGACCTTTTGGAATTTGAACCTTTTAGAATTTGAACCTTAACCCTGAACTTTCGGAAATTACAAATTGACCCCCCAACTGTTAGAAATCACACTTTGACCCACCTGATTAAATTATTAATAAAATATTAATTAAATTAATTAATTAATTATTTAATTAAATTAATTTAATTAATTAAATATTCAAAACATCCCGGAGTCCAAATGGGACAAGTCATTAGTGTATTTTGACTATCTCGACCATTCCGAGACCAATGGTGAGGTCCGTTTTACGAGACAGGGTCCCAAAAAATAAAAGACCCGTAGTGACCCTTAAAATTACCAAAATGCCCCTAACTTGAAACACTGTCAGACGAACTCCGAATTAGGTAAACAAATAGTGAAATTTTATTATCTCGAACATTCCGGACTCAACCGTGGAGTCCGATTCATGAAAAGAGGTCACGAAGTGTAAGGACACGTGTAAAGTGCAAAATGACTGTTTTGCCCTTTTCAACCCTGGTGTCCGAATTGAGTTCTACGAGAACCTAGACTTATTTTCTTAAACGTTCTAAAACCAATGGTAGAGTTTAATTTAGCAGAATAGAAACTTATGAATTAAAGACATAAAATTTGATGAATAGCGTCGATTCAAGTAACAATAGACTGAGTTGTAATTTCTACTTTTAGGGACATTGACAGGACAGGAGAGGGCGATCTGATCTTCTACATTTTCATCCGCCGGTTCAGTTACATATAGTTCACGATCTTCTAAGGTTGATACCAACCCATCAGGTATGGTGTTTTGCTAGTGTTAGAAATGAAGTTAAGTTAGGAACATTTGTGAATGACTGGAATGCTGTATGTGTTTATCTGTAATGTGTTTACCTGTTTATTTGGAATTGTTTGTTCACATGTTATGTTACTTGCAAGTTAATAAAGTGAAGAACATGAATCATGATGTACGAACATATGAGATATGCATGTATATGAAACAGACTAGTGATTATTTCTTATTGTCCGAGCATGTTATATTATTGAGATTCATGTTCATTGAGGTTGCATTGGCATATTGGCATATGATGAATTCCTTGAGAACATGGCGTGGGTAAGCACATGGTGCTTTGCATTATGAGGGTGTAGATCCTGTGGTGAAAAACCCAAAATTGGCCATTGCATTGGTACTTCGCGCCATCGGGGAGTACCCGTAAATGAGACATGGGTGTGGCATAGAGTTGTGCATGGGTGTGTCACGCATACCATTCATATATATTACTGCGATGCTTGAATGTCATTTAGAAATAAATGTACACTTTACACATGCCACGCCTTAGCTTTATTTCTGGCATTAGCATTTCATCATACCAGCAGTTGTGCTGACCCATTCGTGGGCAACATTTTCAGATGAGGATCTTCCAGCCACTAGAGACACGGTGATGCCCTGATAGGGTGAAGCCTGTGATGTATTTGTGATTCGTGAACTTGTATTTTGTTATGTAAGGGCTTAAGCCCGAATGACTGATGAACAATGTACTCGATGTTATATGATGTATGGATGATGATGGACGCATGTTTAGTGAATCTAATTACTTTTGTCCTTTTATTTATTTTACTTTCTGTCTCGTCAGTCGCGCCTCGGGTTCGGTCAGAATTCGGGGCGTGACAGAATCCATATGTGCACATTAGAGAGTTTGAGGAGATAGTTGCGACTTTCCATAGTCAACATGAAACACAAGACATTGTGAGACTTAAGTTCTTTCCTTCTCTTTGAAGGATCGAGCTAAAAGTTGGCTATACTCACTGAGACCACAGTCAATTGGATCGTGGAATGAGATGACCCAGATTTTCTTCACTAAATACTTTCCCCAACACAAGACCAATGCTTTGAAAAGACAGATCTCCACCTTTGCACAAAAGGATAGTGAGACTTTGTATCAGTCTTGGGAGAGGTTTAAGGAGTTACTGAGTATATGCCCTAACCATGGGTATGAGAGTTGGCATGTAGTGAGCTATTTTTATGAGGGACTTACACCTAGAGAGTGCCAATTTGTAGAAATGATGTGCAATGGTGAGTTCTTACAGAAGGATCCTGATGAGGCCATAGATTACCTTAATGAGCTTGCTGAAAAAGCTCACACTTGGACAGGACCTAGTGCGACTGAGAACACAAATAGGTCACAACCTATAGGGAACCAACAAAGTGGGGGAATTTACCATCTTAGGGAGGAGGATAATTTGAAAGTTAAGGTTGAGACACTCACTAGGGAGTTAGAGATGCTAAAGGCTAGAGACGTAAAGCCAACACACTTGGCTAATCATGCAGAACCTTTTAGACCATGTTCAGTGTGTGGCGAGGTAGATCACCTTGCCCAAGAGTGTCCCACATCATCTGAGATGAAAGGGATGTATGAGGACCAATGTAATATCTTAGGTATGTACAAGAAGCCTTTACACCCTATTCTGAGACTTACAATCCAGGGTGGCGCAATCACCCTAATTTTAGCTGGAAGTCAGAAAACCAGCCACCTGTACCACCACCTGCACAGCCTCCTAGATCATACCCTGCACTATATCATGCCTCTTCATCTTCTAGGAATTCTTTAAAAGACACTTTGCATGCATTTATTGAAGCACAGGGTAAGACTAACCAAAAGATTGAATCTTTGATTACGCAGGTTATGGAAGAGAGCAATGAGATAAAGAGCCAAGTGTCCAAATTGATGAGCTCTTTGAGTGTGATGGAGCGAGGAGGCAAACTCCCTTCTCAAGGTCAGTCCACACCTCATGGTCAACACATGGCGCAAGGGAATTTAAAGGAGGTGAACGCCATTGTGATTCGAAGTGGTAAGCCATTACACATCCCAATAGTGGATAAATCAGAGGATGTGAAAAATGAACAAGATGGTAGTAATGCCGAGCTGCCCAAGGAACTAGAAGTAACAAAGAGCCCTGTTAAGGAATTTGACATCGCCATCAAAGACAAAGGAGTGGAGAATGTAGTGGCTGACCATCTCTTGAGGCTCACATTTGAGGACACCTCTGCCCACCTACCAATCAGGGATGATTTTTTCGATGAGCATTTACATTTATTACTTCTCTACCATGGTTTGCTCATATTGTGAATTATTTGGTTGCAGGTGAGATACCGGTAGATTGGAGCACTCAGGATAAGAGGAAGTTCCTAACTGAGGTACGTAATTTCTATTGGGACCCAGGAGGTTTCGTTGTTGGGACAGGCCCCTTTATAGTGAAGAAGATTTGTGAACGTGGGGTAATTGAAATAGAGGATCCCAAAGATAGTCGAGTTTGTAAAGTAAATGGCGAGCGCCTTAAAGTTTTGATTGATGGCAAGTTCCGGAAGTGGAAGACATTCCACTTATAGACCCGTCTATCCACCTTGATCATGCCATGC